>VZTB01015197.1:7392-222236 GCA_013397245.1 Thryothorus ludovicianus | reverse complement strand
TATATAAACAAAATACTAAACAGTAAATAAATTCTACAGTAATTATCATTTTGGTTTTGTAGATCTAATAGAGTAACTATTTTTCTACATTTAGGTCTATCCATCTTTATTTTGTACTACCTTTCTCTTTGTTTAAAATTGCACAGGTATGCAGGTAATTTTTATTCTCTACCAAAGAATCACAGCAAATTGACTGTTCACTGATTTATATAGAAAAGTTACCATTATATTTTGCCTGCATTGTAAATTAATGGTCTGTAAACTTTACTTTGAAAATAAGATTTTTTTGCCCAGACCCATGTGAATAAAACTGACCTTCTAAAATATTCTAATCCCTGTCTTATAATAAAATAAATTGGAAGATCCATTACAAGGTTATTTCCAAAAGTGTTGTTCTCATCATTAATCCATTAACTTCCTGACACTACAACACTAAGCTGTCACTCAGGAAAGAAATGATGAATATAGAGAGCTTTGGTGATGGAAACTATTTGTATGTTCTGTTTTACTGGAAATTGATATGTAATCTTTTAACAGTTTTCAGGAGTGCATGCTTTGACGTCACTCTGTGCAGACACTGAGCAGGAAGTGTTGGGGTATGTGTTTTACCTGTCTATCCCACCAGAAGCTCATTAACTGTCCTACATAATTGCAATGTATACTTCAGAATTACATTCATGGCATTTTTATTTTTCCTTCTTTTTCCTTTTATGTATTTAGGCCTCATTTATCTTTTAGTTACTTAAGACCACATTTGCTTTCTTTTTCTTCTTTAAAGAAAAATGCTACATTACCTTAATTTCTCTCTGACATTAATTTTTAAACGTTCTCTTGGTTTTGCCTATGTTGTCACTGGAATTTGCTGAGTTCATTAAATGGCTTAAAGAATTAAGGCTGTGAATTTATCATGTTACTTAGGTATAAATTTATTTATAATTTTTAATTAGAAGACACTAGTTGATGCAATTAGGAATAAAGCCTGTGCAATTCAGAGCCCTTGATTAAAAACAAGTAATGAAATCAGAGCTGCATTTTATTTTATCCCAGGATTGCCCAGTGGAACAAAATCAATGATGCACAGTAGTTCAAATATAGCAGTATGTATGTACAACATCATCCATTTTCTGTTTTTTTATCACAAATCTGGAAAATCAAGTTGTCTTTCTGTCCTTTTTCTGTATATCCGTAGCATGTTTTATTTATCTACTTAAAGAATTTATTTTTTTAATCAAGGAATTCTAATTCAGTTTTTGCTACATAGTCAATAACATGAACTTAATTGTTTTACTGAAATCAAGACAGTACACTGTCAACCCTGGAACAATAAAAAGATACAAAATGCTGATTTTGTTCTTCATCTTGGTGCACAGGGAATGGCAAAAGGGTCCCTGGTAAGTCACTACCCTCCAAGAAACTGGCAAAGGCCAGCAAAGGCAGCCACCGCCCTATCCACAAATTCAGGATATGGAGTTCACACCCCGGGCTCTGCCAGTGGAAGGCTTTTTGAGTCCCAACAGGGCAGGGGATGTAACCAGACTGAAATTTAATTTCCTGTTTAGATGAAGAGATAAGTGGTCAATGAAGGAAAAGAATGAAATGACTCCATCCTTCCTCCTCTTCACATTGGCTATCCCAGACGAAGCTGTACAGAGAGTGAAAAGATGCCTCACTAGCTCCTACCAAAGCAAAGAGCCAAGAAATGAACAGGCAACCTGAGCAGTTTTGTTTGATTTGGGGTTTTGCTGTTTTTTTCAATTTTTTTTTTTCTCCTCTGTCAAACAGAAGCTCAGTACCCTGTAAAGAAAAGGTTAGTTTTACACCAGCTTATGGTCTGATGACATGGTGATGCAAGGGGTTGAGGTGTGATTGTGTACTATTTATACACCTATAACCTCCAGCCTGCTGAGTTAACCATCTGCAGTCATAACTTAATGAACAATAAAAAAGAGAGTTTAATGGGTAAAGACTCTCATTGGCCAGATTGCCATATTCTGGTTACCCTCACTTAACACCAGTTTAGTACGCAAATACCAAATTAAAAAAACAAAATGAAAAAAGTGCTGTAATTCTCAACAAATTAATTTGAATTAATTTTTTATTAAAATAAAAAATATTTTTAATAATTAGCTATAATACCTTGTTACTTCTATCTTTTAAATGTCAGAAATAAAAATTTTGAAATTCTTTTAAAAACATTAATGGCCAAATACAAGCAAGTTATAGATTTTTGTTTTATGCTGGCATTGTAAAAATATAATAATCAAGAGAGTGGTATTACTGAGTTTACCATGTGCTCATGTATTAGAATGCCCTAACAGAAATGCATTAACACAAGCACTGATTAAAAGTTCCCCTAGAGCAGAAGGGAACTTACATATTGATTCAGCTGTCTTTAGGCAGACCTACAATGTTTAACAAGCAAATCAGAAGAACACTTGGTGACTACTTTCTTACACCAAGCTGTGTTGAGATAAAAAGCTGACAAAATTAATAAGTCTGAAAAATTTATTAAGTCTTGCAGTGACCTCTCTCTTTCCCTCAAAGCAAATGAATAGAAATTACAGCTTCCCTTTCATCAGTGTAACAGCAAGCCAAAAGACAGCCTACTTACTCAACATCTTCAGGGGACAACATCAAAATATATGTGTTTGGCACAGAAGCCTGGAAATCATTTATTTTGAGAACTTGATATATTTCTAGGTCCTTCAGTTTAGATAATACTGTACAGCAGAAATATAAAGCTGATAACTCAAAAAAAAAAAAATTCCATTTTCCTTAGACTTCATGACCCCTTATTTCAAGCATGAGCATAACAGCTGATGTTGTCACATCTGAGAAACTTTGATGAAGGATTTGACGGAATAGGAATTACTGGCAGACAAAGATAATTCCTCTAGGAAGGCTGGAACAGAAGAAATCTAAAGGAGAAGGAAAAGAAAAGAAAATAAACTCCCCCCACCCCTCCTACTCCTCATTCTCTTAGACAGAGATGAATTTCTTTTAGACTTGAGGAAGGAAGGCTAGGCAAAACCAAATAAATGAAAGTTAACAACTTTGGAAGAGTAGAGCTTATTGATGTTCATATCATCAGGAGAGCATAAATTAAGATGGACTAGCTGAGATACTGAAATTAAAATTATAGGTTAATGTCTGTAACTTGAGACACCACATCCATCTCATTGGATCCAGATTTGTGGGAATGGCTGAGCGTACAGATAGCCCAAGTGCTTCTAAAGTAAGCAGCAAACGAATCTGCAGGTCTCCACACCCAAACTCTCTAAGTAGAGATGTATTCTGTGAATAAGAACAATATTATTCTTTCTCTAGAGCTCTGGGGGCAGAGGAGAAGAATGGCTTGTTCTTATATCTCTCCATGGATAATGTTGATCCAAACAACCCCTTTTTTTTTTTTTTTCATAAAGCATACACTCTTAGATGGACCTCATCTCAACTTCATATACTCTCATAAAAAAAGTGGACAAGAAATCCATTTCTAAAGCAATATTTTCAATTGTTTTCCTGGTTAAGTAATTTGTTTTCAAAACATGAGACACTCCAATACTATGACAAGATAGTGTTTGCACAGAACTGGTTTTTTGTTAATTGAGTCTTTGCAGAGCTGAGGCATTGACTATGTTGAAGCTTTTCCTTTTCTTTAAACAAACACTGGGCAGAAGCCAGGACTGTATCTCTGCAGGAAGACAGTGACAAATGGGAGTCCTCTATGCTGAATGACAGTACTACACATGATCTATAACTCTTTCCAATACATTACTGAGTGATTGCCCTTGTTTACCATAATCTACCCTTCCCAAGCAATGACCCTTTTGGTACAATCTTAAATGAGAAAACTTAACCTCAGCTCAGCACAAAAACAATGGGCTGATGAACATTTTTATCCTTCTTGTAGGCAAGCAAAAGAAAAAGAAAAGCAAGCAAAAATACCAACAGATTTTACATTTACTTCTAAATGCAATAACAAACTGATTATGGAGATAACTGATCCAATCATGAAGTTCTACATATATTTTCTCTGGCAGCAAAACCAGTTGATGAGGACCTTACCCCATGAACTCTTCACAGCAGTTCATTATCATTCAGCTGTGTAAATGGGACTGCTCTAAGTACACAAACTTTGACCAAAAATCGAGTGTTAGAAGTTAAAAAAAAAAAAATCTGCAAAAAACTGGTGGGGAGGAGAGGAGAATATTTCACAAAATACTTGTGTAACCTTTTTCCCACAAAAGCAGGAATCACTTTTGAAGGCTGGTTGATTGGTTGGTTTCAATCTTGGTTTTCCTCAACTAGAAAATGAGATATTATTAATCATGAACAGCCGTTCTTAAAAATTATTCATGAAGAATGTCACCAAAGTATGACTGTCTCCATTAGAAGAAACTTAAAAACGGATGTAACAGAGAATATTTTTTAACTGAAGTAGAGTTCAGCTATATAAGCTAACACATTTAAGCACCATAATGTGGCAACATGCATGCTCAAGTCACAGGAACAGCCATTTCAGGGTTTTTTTTTTCACTTAATAACCCTGTCAAGGTTGAAGCTGGTGAGATTATCTTGTGGCAAATCTAAAATTTGATTCTCAAATTACTTTAGTTTCCTATAGTTTAGTTTTTTCCTGTTTTCTCAACTAACAGAAAACCTACACAGCTTCCTTAGCAGTGCACACATCCATAGACAGCCAAACCAATGCTACAGGATTCCCCAGCCTGCAGCACCAGTGCTCTGAGGCTGCTGCTGAACAGATGTGAAATACTTGTGCTAAAAAGGTGGGGATTCCTCCTGCAAGATCAGTCAGCTGTTTGTAATGGCTGTTAAGCTAAGATAAATTTCATATTCAAGGAATATGTGATGCATTTTTTAGACTTTGAAGGTTAATTTCTTTCTAATTTGCTGTGGAAGATTTTTTTGCAATGCACACTGTCTAGAGGACAACAGTTAGAGGACATTAACAACTTCATTAACTCAAATGGAAATATTTTAATACTCAGTAATGACCTTAAGTTCTGTGTTCTGCTTTTTCAAAGCTTCCACGGTGTAGGAAATTTCTTTCCATGACTCAAGCTTAGTTTTTGCTTGCTCAAGAACCTGCTCAGCCTCTCGTTTAGCTTCCAGCCACTGCGTTGAATCCTTCAGCATCTCTTGAAGCTGCTGTCTCCGGTTTTGGAGGTATCCGTGCACTTCATCCCACTGACTCTGTATCTTTTCAACTGGTGAAACACGAAGGAAAAACAAAAGCTGAATTACTTAAAAGCTTTTACTTTTTGTTTTTTTTTAATTCTATTTTTTGAAGGGAGGAAAAAATGATATTAAAATCTTTCTAGAACTGGCTATATCAGAAAACTTCTGTACTTTTAAACTGCAATTGCATCAAAGTTTAGTTCAACAAAAAAGAACAGATAAACTATTCTGGGTCACATTGTATGGCATTATGACACACAGCATGTGTTTCAATGCATATGCAGCAAGAAATGACAGGTTCATGCCTCAAAAACCCTTATGAAATAGGACCACATTTGAGAAGACGTGTCTGCAATAATCCTTCATTCTTAACAAACTAACGCAAGGTTTAGGATTTTCTGAAGAACAAGTCCTTTAGGGACTAGAGTAATATTAGTTAAAGATTTATTGCAAGATATAATTAATGTCTGTACTTTCTTATTTCATTAAGGCAAATATTAGAAAACTGCAAAGGCTAAACAACTTTCTCATATGCTCATGTTAAATATAAAATAACAATGAGCTTTAGTCAGTATTTGAAAGAAATGTTATTTCTGAAAGCTTAAGAATCACTAAAAATCACTGATAATAAGCATTGGCTATTATCCAGCACCTGGCTCATCCATAGTAGCACAAAAACACCAATAGACCAAGTTGTCCAAGCAGCTGAAACTTGACACAACATAAACAAAAACCCCAGACCCCAGAAACAATAAAATCTGTGCAGCGCATGAAGGAATAATCATTTCATTCACATATATATATATGCACAAATCCCAGAGATTAGTATGCATGAAAGTACATTCTCAATATTTTCTTGAAGTCTTCTTCACTCCATTGCAAATTCACAGGCCTTCTAGGGAAGGGAACTGAGATTCCTAGAGTAATCAGATAGCAACTGAAATATTCATTGTCTGGTTGTTCCAATGCTGCATCTCTCACTGTAAGGCTGGTTCCAGAACGGTGCAGCCAAAAGACTTGGATGAGAAATGCTTCAGCAGGGGAAAGAAATTTCTACCTATCAGTGCTTTTCCTCCTTCCAGAAGAAAGGATAAAGATCTTTCCATAGACTCAGCTGAGGTTTAGAGAGAGAGAAGAAAATCTTTTAGCATTCCCTTCTGAAGCCTAGGGAGAAAAACTGAGTAAGCACGTTTAATTCGAAGGAAAAGCAAAAGGAACTGAAGAAACAGAACTGGAACACATAAAGCACCATCAGAACACAGCAAGGGTAGCCTAAGGCATAAATGCTTAAACATAATCTGAAGCAAATCTAACCCCTCATTTTAGGAACCTTTATATACACATCATAAAATACCTCATTTCTGTGCCCTCTCTGTGTGAGGATTTCTGATGTAAGCTTTAGTGTACACTTGAAATAACAAAGAGGCTTCAGGAAGGGTGAATAACAGAAGAGAGCTGCATGAGCGAAATTCTCCCTGCTATGGCTACAGCACATGGCTCAAGGGCTGTGCTGGGGGCTTAGGGACACAGACTGCCTAAACACCTTCCACAGTGTCACTGGCAACAGCTGCCACCTACTTCTTGCAAAACATTACTTGGATGATTAGCTCCTTCTCCCTTTGACTCTGAGACATTCGTATGTTCTGATTCCTGGAAAAGTGGAGATTTTGTTACGTTGCAGACGGATGTAAAACAGCTTGTTTGTGTCAGCTTTCCATGAAAAAGAAAACACAAACTACACAAATCTCACTCTTGGTTTTATTATAAGCTTCCTTGTTGGTGTGGGTAGTTTGGGGGTTTTATTGGTGGTTTTTTTTTGGAGGGGGTAAGAGGATTAAAAAACGAATGAAAACCCTCTGGTGCAAAGGAAAGCTGGATCTACAGTTATATCAATTTTTCATAAGAGGTGCTTTTAATAAGAAATGCTAATATTTCTTATAACCAAAAATCAAAATATTTATAGATGTATTGGTTCCATAACATCTCATGAGGTTTGTCTGTAAGGAAGATATTTAGAAGTCCTCCTCCAGGGACTGTGTTTTTTGCAGCAAGACTGAGTTTCTCATCAGACACCACAATCCTGGGATTCCATGATGACCAATTCTCCCACCCAAGAGGACAATGAAGCTGCATAATGAAAACTGCATTCAGGATATCCCAGAAGCCCATTTACACAACTGACTATGAATGCACAAACTCCAAATCTACGAAAAACATTTCTCATTTCCCTGTGAAAACACTTAGCTGAGCTCCTTCAATAAAATAACCTATACATATATATGCTTTTGCTTTATTACAACTGCAATTGAAGAGTTCAGGAAGCTAGTAGGTAATCTACACCAAAAATAAAAAACAACAAACCAAAAAAATAAAAGTTGTTTTCTTGCATTAGTGAGGGACTAAACCCAATTAACAATGCACTTTACTTGTGGTTAAACACACCATGATATCTACATAATTAATCTGGCTTTTCTAAGGTAGAGTATACCAAAAAATGAAGTACTTTTTAAGATAAAATACGTATAAATAATTTATTAAAGAAGTTTTTATAATGATGACAATATCATTTAATTTAATGCAACATAAAAATTCCTTAATTACTATACATTTGCAATTTCTAAATGATGCTCCCATTTAACTGACTTTTGAATAACAAAAACCCCAAGGCCCTAAAACTTAAACTATGAGGTTCGCTTCCAAAATGAAAATCACAGCATAAATCAGTCTCTTAAGGATATATTTTGTTCATGTTCACTCTTTAGAAGGATATTTCCCACAGAATGAAAGGTGGATGCCACTTATAGATTTATGCCAAACAAAAAAGTTGAAAAAATGTAATTTGAGTGCATGTTGTGTTAGAACTGACCCCAGAAACCATGAACCCTTTAACCTGCATCTAATTACTGACTGCAGATGAGAAGGGTCAGAGAATTGTTTCTAAATCATGTTAGACAGTAGTAGACAATTTTTAAATTGTGAACATCATAGATGGTTTGTGCAAGGATATTGGAATGTACAAAAGGCTTTTTCTCACTGGGCACTACTGGGTATAGGTTTATCAATATATTTAAGAGTGTTTTATAAGAAAGCAGTGAGGAATCTCAGCCCAATATTCTTTCAGGTCAATACTCTGACCATAGCTCTTATAAGGGCTATTTCTGCTGTCAACACTTCATAAAATCCTTAAGGTCACCATGTGTGTATACAGGACTGGGCTGGGTTTAGCTGGGATAGTTGTAGTTTCCAGCAGCTAATATGGGGCTGTATTTTGGATTTGTGCTGAACACAGTGATGATAATACAGGGATATTTTTGTTATTGCTGAGCAGGGCTTGCACAGATCCAAGGCCTTTCCTCTTCTCGTGCTGCATCCTGGTGAGGAGGCTGCTGTGCCTGGGAGGCTGGGAGGAGACAGAGCTGGGACAGGAGACCCCAAATGACCCCAGGGATGTCCCACACTGTGTGACATCATGCTCTGCATATAAAGTGGGGGGCAGAAGGAGCAAGGGGAGGATGTTTGGAGTGATGGAGTTTGTCTTTCCAAGTCACCATTTGTGTGATGGGCCTCTGCTCTCCTGGGATGGCTGAACACCTGCCCGGCCATGGGAAGCACTGAATGAATTCCTTGTTTTGCTTTGCTTCTGTGTGTGGCGTTTGCTTTCCCTATTAAACTGTCTGTCTCTCGAAGTTTTCCAGCTTTGACCCGTGTGATTCTCTCCATGATCCTGCTGCTGGGGGCATGATTTGAGTTGTGAGGCTGTGTGGGGCTTGGCTGCTGGCTGGGCTTAATGGGTTCAGCATAGGGAAAATCAATTTTTGTAAAAGTTTAATCTCCCTTACCTGGAATGAGGAAGATAGACCTAGAAATAAGAAGTTAGGTTCCAAACCCAGAAGAATAGAAGAACCAATAGCATATGAAGTAATTGCTCCAGAAAAACAAATTTGACAAGTTTTGGAGAACTAAAGAAAAAATGCTAGCACTATTTCCTACCTTGAATTTAAGGCACTCAATAAATAATATTCAATAAAAAAATAAATCAAAAGCAGGCCAAAAGCTCTTGCAAGGATGTAAAAAAGAACCTGAAAGTTAAATAAAAACATCTAATATGACTAAAAAAATGTACTTTAAAAAAAGTAAGTTTTGCAAGAAAAAAGTAATGTAATTCACCTTTACTGTATTCTCCATTATAATAGCATATTATTGAAATGAGGCTCTAAAGTTTATGTTTCAAATATCATTGCTCTCTATACTGTGACAACTACACATTGGAAACACCTAGATAGACACAACAAACATGGCTCCATGTATACCAGCAATATGACTGAAGCACAAGAATTTTAAATAATTAGTAACAATGACAAGTCTTTTTTTCCCCACGGTTGAGTAGTCTCTGAAACCCCTCAGTTTACATTGTTCATTACATCTAAGTCCTGTGCCTTCTACATTTCAAAGCCCAGTGTCTTATTTCTTAGTGTGGCATGTCCTTGTTGTATCCCATTTTCTTCCTTTCCTTCCTTGCCCTAAATTTGACAACAGCACAATATATACACTGGAAAAATCAGTATTTTAACCACTATCTCAAGAATATTTTTACTGACTGCAAAGGGGCAATCTGGAAAAATCAGAACAGAATTTTCTTTACAGCTTTAAAGAAAAGAAATATTTTCTTAATACATGTGTCCATGTGTATTACTAGTAACTAGTTTTATGTGAATATAAAACCCCAAAAATATTTGACAAACCAAAACTGAGTGTCAGATAAACAAAGTATATACAAATTATTTCCTGAAGCGAAAACTAAACCCCATCCATTTCCCAATCTGCAGAAGTTCCCATTGTACTTCACCTACACAACTTTTGTGCTTGCTTACTGGAAACTGTCTCAGCATGGCTCCAACCACTCCCAGCCCAACACTGAATTCTCTCAAGTGAGTAACTTAGGGCATGGGGAGATTCTGCCAGTATGTTATTTCACAGTTGCTATTCAATTTCTTTTTATCTGTCTCTTCTATTTCCTTGCTGATCAATAGTGATTATATACTAAAATAGACAAAAGAAATTCTGCTGAACTGAAGTCACTATAAGCAACAACAAAGCAGAAAGAAGCATCTGAAGAAATTAGACACAAGACAGGTATTATTCAATCTGGTTATCATTAATTTCATATTTTGAGGAAAGAACATGCTTAGTGAAGGAGAGTGAAGAATTTATCTTACTGAAAAAATATAGCTTCAGTAAGGTAATTTACTCTCTGCTGTTTATAATATAACCACAATGGAAACAACAGAAAAGGAGTCTGAGAAGAAGCTCTCAGTCACAGAAGAAATAATGTTCATATTACAAGAACATACATATCACATATTTAGCTTATGCAAAAATGAAAAAAGTATTCATTCCATGCCAGTTTTTTAAGTCTATTGAATCTAGTACCCACTCCAAAAAAGAGAATAATTTTGTCAATAGAATCAGAGTTTTTGAGGTAGAAACCTTCTACTTTCCTGGTCCAACAAATTACACAAACTACACTAATTTTGCTCTGTAGGAGGCTTCTTCCCAAAAGTATTATTGTCAATATATTGACATTTTCCTATAAAAGTAGTTATTTCACTGTATTTTCATAGATTTGAAGACTAAAGGGATTAATTCAGTCTGATATGCTGTAGAATGTCACTGGAGAACAGCAGTTACAGACAATATTAATCCATGTTACCAAAGCTGCTGATGCACTGATATTCAGGCTGGATTAATTTCTGTTTGAATTACAGCCCAATATTTTACTTTCTTTTGAAAGTTCTGGATAGTTAATTGTTAGGTATTTCATTTTACTTAATTTGCTTTTTTACTAAACTATACTAAATCTACATTAAATCTATTCCAATTTATATTAAATTTAGTTTAGTTAAACTTTTGCAGCTGTACAATATTCCATTTTTTCCAGTCCTTAGAATTTTAAGTGAGCAGGCTTTATGAGAGACATGATGGAGAAATTAGAAAGTATGAATCTAAACAGAAATATTCTAATTACGGTACATTACAGTTTTGTCTTTCTTCCACTAATCAGTATAATCTCCCACATAATGGGGATAAACAAATTGTGAGGAATAAAAAAGATTATATGGTTTTTGTACAGTTACAAGACCTTCTGAAAGAACAGCAACCATGCACTAAATGTAAGACTTTCTGATTTTTTTCAATTCTCGCTCAGTTTTCTGTAAATAACATAAGTGGATAAGTGGAATCACAGCTAAAATATCACCTAAACTTTGTCTTATCTTGTGGTTTCCTTGATTTATATTATTGTATTATTATATGTTCTAAAAAAATAAGTGAAACACTTTTTTTTTTCTTTTTTAACTAGGAGAGGATTTATTAAAAATTCCCCATTTGTCAATTATTTCTTTCTGCAAGTGCTCTACTTTCTTTTCTGCCTTTCAGACCAGGAGCTGTCTGACTTGAGTCTTATTTTTCAAAGAGGAGTCACTTTGATAAAGCCTATCATACAACACCCCTTGACAAAAGGATGCTGTCTCTGTTCTTATGTTCCCTGTGAGAGAGTGGACTAGGGAGAACGTTTGGATGGTAGATGCACAGTCAAGTGAGGATAAGTTTAAAACATTTCTTTTTTAATTGCTGAAGTACTTAAGGAGTTGTAGGAGCAGTTATCCCCTAAGCTGCTGCTGGATCATTTTGGATCTGGACAGGACACGGTGCCCAGCTGAGAACAGCTGGAGCCAGCCTGCTCAGGTGATGATTTATGCTTCAGCAGTCCTTCATCTTTCCTGGTAGAGAAGCATTTTTCTTGACCTTTTCCAATGGCTTAAAAAAGTCACACTTCTTAAACAATGACCTTAGAAACTTATGGTAAAACTTTAACGTACTTATGGAAAAACACTAATAATGTGTCATCTGAGACATTTTATGTATCAGTGGTCAATAAAGTGATGAGATAATTTAGACAAAAAAATCCAAATTAGTAGTGGGGTGGCAATGTAGAATATCTATCCTAATGTGAAGTTTGCTATTTATGCCAGTAAGGTGTCAGTTATAGCTTGTACGCACCATTACTATATTAAAGATTTAGAAACTTCTATTTATAGAAATATTAGTCCTCATCATAAAGTATCATAACACATAAAAACAGATTTTTTAAAAAGCCTATTCTTACAGAAAAGTAGGCAAAATAGAAAGTATATACTAAAATTAAGCTGCATTTAAACAAGTCAATAAATAATACCCAGGGAAAATAAATGAACTGTAATAATCTATACTATTGAGCAATATTATAATTTCTATGAACAAATAAAAGGTATTGCAAAGGAAACCAGGAAGAAGAAGCACTCACAGCCCTTAGCTGTCTTTTGGGGATCATGAAGAGCAATGAAAATGTGCCTAACACACCAAGGCATGAAAGTCCAGAGGGGATCAAAGTTACTCTCCTTGCCCTCTCAGAGCTTAAGAAGGACAGGCAATAAGAGATTTCAACAGATTTAGATGTCTTTGGTTTTTTTAAAACACACAGAGTCATAATCTTATTTTGTAGCTTGACACTTTTGGGGGGTAATTATTTCCAACTATTGCAAGTCTGATTTAATTTTGTTTTGTTTCACTAGGGCAGAGCTTATTTTCTTTTATCTAAAAATCACTTCCATATGTTCAAACTAATGAAGGTCACTCTGTTCCTTTGGAAGTGTCAGATCAAACAGACTGAACTGAAAACTGTCAAGTGGTTTCTGCTAAGCACCAAGTGAATAATTCTTCAACACTGTTAAGCATGCTTTATACCTTGCAATAGACAGTGGGAGTTAGAGACCAGACTAAGCTGGTGGCACATCTAAAGAAATTAATTTCTTACACCAAGCAAAAAAGCAACTTCCATGACTGAGCACTGAGAAAGGCACACAAGTTTTTATTATTTGAAATACAGGTCCATCAGAAAGCATTCACCAGTTTCTCAACTTTTTACAGAAAAAAATGAAGCTTTCATGATATTTTTTTTCACTAAATGAGAAAAGGAACAGACCATAGTATGCACAATGCGGAAGATCATTTGCTTTGCATTTTAAAATGTCATGCACTCTGTAAAATTCTGATGTGAGAAATAAACACCCTAAAGAGATGTAGGATTCTTTAGGATTTAGAATTAAATAGATAACAAGTGTAAGTTTTGCTAGTAACCAGCAGAATCAAACATATGTATCTGCATATACAAAAACCATTGGGAGATGGACAGATTAGAGAATGACCTTTTGATACCTCCCTGTTGTCACCAGATCCTTAAGAACAGGACATTCATGGAGAAATGAATTGACAAAACTCAAATCCCTCTCTGGCAGAATGCAGAGTCAGGTCAGCAGTGACTCCTCCATGACCCCAGAAGCAGAATGCATGTGGACATGCCCTCAGAAGTTAACTAAATGATCTTTTTCTATAGAAACTCTCACATTTGGATGATAAAAAAATATATCTTCATGGTAACATTGTGCTAACTGAAAAAAACAGAGAGTTTCCTTGCTGGAATGATTTAATCATCTTTCCAAATGTTTGATTTATTCTCTTGCCTTTGTTTCATGTAGAAAACATGTACTGCATTATTGAATTTAGCTACTTTCTTAAATATTCATAAAATAATTATGAAGGCTTAAATTAGATTTAGAAATGATATTTAGACTGATGGGAAGTACCCAAACTAAAGCCACAGGATTAACACTAATCTGATTAACTAGATGAGTGAATATGTAGGTAATCCAATTGCTTCTGTTTAAAATTTATAGAAAAGTTTTAAAAGAACTGAATATGAGAAAAAAAGCATTAATTTCTGTATTTTTTTCATCACAAGGTATAATTAGAGGCAACTAGGTATTTCAGTATTTATCTTTGCCCAAATGTCTATTTGAGTTTTTTTCTAGGATTTTGGTTACTCAAGATATTAAAAGCAAAATAATTTAAGGTTATGTATCTATTTTTTGTTCATGGATGACTGCTTTTGTAATATTCAACGTGCCTAAAAAATATTTATTTCTCAAGAAATGTCTGTGCCTGTATTTAAAAATGGGATATTAAATTAGTTATATTGTATTCTACTTTCTCTGAACATAATCAAGAGTGCTATTAGCATTATTAAATTACATCAGCTTTCATATACTAATGCTTTCATAGACTTGCTGATGCAAAAACATAATGGTAGGTTGGGTGGTTTAAGTCCTGAAATGTGTGAAATTCATTACCTACCTAATGAGGCGTACAGGCAGTGAAATTGTGAATTCTTAGTACCACATAACTTTGTGTTGCTATCATACATTCATATTTACACTGCATATTCCTAATGTCATCAGCCTACTACCTCCTACTGAGTTTGGGCTGAGACCTGCTTTCCAAATATATCTGCATTTGTTATTCTGTACACTGATTTGCTTTGGCTTTGATGTAATAGATCCACCTCTAAGTGTAGGAGCAAGAGTTTGGGAAAAGTTAAGAGAATGAAAATAACAAATTAAAATTGACTCAATAACTCAGCTATCAGGCTCCAAATTACTGAAGCAAAGTTTTTTAGAGTGTTTATATTTCTATTTCCTTCCACAAAAAAACCCCAAACAAGCACAGACTATCATGGATCATCTCCTATGCCTCTTCTGACAGTACCAAATCACCTCCACAGCACACAGCTCTCACCAAGGTCAGCTGGGAGACAATTCCAGAGCCTCACTACTACACATGAGTGACAGAAAGTTGGGTGCTGGTAACAGTACTGAGCTTAGCTCAGTATCCTAAAAAAGCCATGCATGCATCAGGGGAAAAAAAAACCAACAGTGGGCTAAATCAAAAACATGCCAGCTTTGAGTTTGTATTTCCTTCGAAAGCAAAGAAAACTCCCAAAGAAATGATTTGAAAGGAAAGAAATAATAGTATTTCTTTGAAAATATTTCTATATTCATCTTCAAGCATAAATTTCAGGTATTTTGTACTGAGTTAACAGTACATCTGAATTGAGTTAACAATTTTTTATTTCGCAAGAGAAACTGAAAAATGTATAGATTAATTTTATTTACAAATTACCGGTTTCTTAAAGACAGACCCATAGAGTGGTTTGAGTTGGAGAAGACTTTTAAAGATCACCCACTTCCAACCTGCTGTGGGCAGGGAACCTTCCAGATTGCTCAAAGCCCCATCCAGTCTGGCCTTGAACACTACCAAGAATGGAGTATCTGTAATTTCTCTGGGCAAGATGTTCCAGTGCCCCACCACCCTCACAGTGAAAAATTTCTTCCTCATATCCAATCTAAACCTGCCCTTTCTCAGTTTAAAGCCATTCTCAATGTTCTATCTCTACTGCCCTTACAAAAAGTCCATCTCCAGAACTGAAAGGTGGCAGTGAGGTGTCCCAGGAGCCCTCTCCTCCCCAGGATGACCAATCCCAGCTCTCAGAATGTTTTGCTAGAGGTGCTCCAGCCCTCATGGCCTCTGCACCTGCTTTCACAAATCCATGCCTGCCTTGTACTGAGGACACCACAGCTGGATGCAGCACTTAATAGTGCAGTGAAATATCAGATATACAGCTTCATCCATTTTAAGGGACAGCTAGCTATAAATTCCAACACAGGTAGAAGCTTATAAACTCAAAAGAAAGTAAAATTTACACAATAGATTATGAATCGTCCTGGTGATTCGGGTAAAATACTTTTCTTACAATAACCTTCCTGAGAGAAAAAAAGAATTAGATATCAAAAGACTGAAAGTTAAAAAATCTACTCTCTTTTTTTTTTTTTTTTTTGGATTTAGAATTACAGTCTTTTAGATAAATTGCACCAATTTCGAGCTATTACTAAAGAGTCTTTGGGGCTTCTTCTTCTTCAGATTGACATTTCCACAGGTCTTGGAACTGTCCCATTCTGTCTCCCCTCCCACACTTGCACCAATTTTTTAAGTACTCCACAAGGTACTGTCAGTCTGATATTGCTTAATCCTTACTTTTTTTATGCAAGGAAAGACAATCTCAGCTTCCTAACACTTGAAATTCTTAATTTCAACTTTGTTGAAGCAGAAAGCAGAGAAGTAGTTAAATTTCACACTCAAAATGGCTAATGTACTTCAAAGTAAATATCCAACAGTCAACTAAGGCAGGAGAAAGAAATACTTCTTCTGAAAATTCCATAAATGTTATGGAATTTTGAGCATTCTCTGTTAATTACAATTTTCCTATTTTTTAAAAATTGTTGATTAGAAAATGAGGGTCCTATCATAAAAATATAAAAATGCTGGTACTTGAACTTAAAAAGAGCACAACTCTGCAAACATAGGAGTGTGCCAGAAAAAAATGGGTAACATTTTTTGTTTTCCTGTTTGAATTTAAAGGACTTGTTCTCAAGGTTACTTAAATTGGGTCTCAAGCTATGGAGCCTTGTATGACACTACACATACCTTAATCACAAAATAGATACATAAATAGCAAAAAAAATCCCAATCAACAATTTATTATGTCTGCCATCTTAGTGCAATGCTATAGCTAATAAAGGAAAAAAATATAATGTATCAATTACACCAATCCTGAGAAAATGAAAGACATTATAACTAGCCTTCTACTATTTGGTTTCTATTGTCTGAGGTGTTGTGTTTGTTTTGGGGTTACTTGTTTACTTTTAATCAGACGTCAGCACTTCTTTGTTCATGTTCTCTATGGTTCTCCAACACAGATCAAAACATTGGTGAGACACTCTGTGGACTGTACTTAATCCACTTTAGGCAAACACTTCAAAGTCACTATTCTGATATGGCTTAAACTCAGCAAATTTTGAACCTAACACCCTGCACAGGTTTGGATTAGACATTAAAAAGCATTTCTTCACTGAGAGGGAGGCCAGAGAGTGGGAGAGGCTCCCTGAAGAGGCAATGATTGCCCCTTGTCTGTCGGCATTTAAGAGACATTTGGAAAATACCCTTAAAAAATATTTTAACATCTGATCAGCCCTGAAGTGATCAAGCAGAAGGACTAGGTGGTCACTGCAGATCCTTTCCAACTGAAATAGTCAATTCTGTTCTAGTCTGTATTTTACTATGCTTTCAGGAAGCTACACAAAATGGAGCAAAGGAAATTATCCAACAAACAAATGAAACCTTTGCTTTTACATCCTAATATAATGCTGCAGTGAAGAAAGCCAAGTGTCAAAAGTACAGAAATTCAGAGAGACTGTAATGAATATTCTCCAAAATTATTACATCCCTTCCTCTGAAATACAGCTCTCATTTCTAAACTTAAGATGATAAAGCAGACATAAACACAGTCTGACACTTCCAGCAAAAATTTCCATAGCATAGGCGTTCGCTCGACTGTACACAGGTTCCCATCCAATTAAAATAGAACAAAATAGATCTTTTTCCTAAATATTCTCTTTTAAGCTCTTAAGTTTCACCAGGCCCAAATGCCACCACTTTCTCACCACATATCAGAGTATCATTATCCACCCTCCTTTGCTGTTACTTGGCGAGGGAATGTCCTCTGTTGAGTCATTCTCTCACCTGTCATGGAATAGACTTGCTGATAAGAAAGATGAAAGAGGAGAAGCTAGTCTCCAGAACTATTTTATTTTTTCTTCTTCCCTCCCTTTTTTGGTGTGATAAAGGTTGAAACAATGTTATTCACCAAACATAGACCGAAAAGCCTCAGAGTCACCATTTGGCCCTGAAACCAGTAATAAAATTAAATTCTTTGAATTATCTGCAGTATTTCATAAGTCACCATAGTGATGATCTGTATACATAACAAAATCAAATCACCAGCTGGTGCAACCACTGACCAAGGTCTTACAACCTCTCTCATATAGACTAAGCAGTATTTACTCAGGCTTTAGGAGCTTTAGGGCTGTGCAAAACACTGGTTTTGACAAACAAAACTAAAATTATGATAAATTCATATTGAGGGTAGCCAAAGTAAAATCCTTAGGCCAAACATACCCCAGGATGTGTAACTAGATTGTCTGAGAACAATTGCACGTTTCAATATATGTTCTTTGTCTATTGCATCTATTTTAGGAAAAGAGATGGGACACAGAGTACACCAAAACCTGCATTTTTCTGATATGGCTGATTATGTGGCATCTAAATTTAGCTTGTAATCTCTGCTGAGCAGGACCTCTGTTTCCTGTTTGCCCTCTAATTACTACAGAAAATATGGTCTGGTATAAATTAATATATACAGTTCTGACACAGTTTTCAACATAAATGTGGACATTAAATCTATCCATTAAATTTATCCATCTGTCAGTGAATAAATAATTTGATCATATTCTCAATATTTTATATGAACAATTCCTTTTTATCTCCATTTATTTTCACTTTGACTTACGTGTTGTAACATGAGCATAGCTCATCTGTTTGTATCATCATGAATAAGATAAAAATAAAAAGGATATTTTTACTGTTTGCATGTCTGCTTCTAGTTAAATTTAAAATGTTCTGTGCAAGCTACTCTTTCCAGCACCATATTGCCTTGAAACAGGAACCAAAACAGCAAACACTTAGGTTTGTTAAATTCAAACAAAACAGGTGGAAAAATAGTCTGAAGAGATAAGGCAGAGAATGGCTGGGATAAGAGATATTAGCCCACCTTTACTAGATAAAGACCTGAACACATGAAATTTAAAGACTTTTCTGGAATTATAACAAAAATCTGTAGCATATCTGGAAATTAAATTGAGGTAATTCTAGCTTCTAGTGATGCATGAAGTCTTCTCTTACTGTATTTTTATTGATATCTAAAGGCAAAAACAAACAAACAAAAAAATCCATATACTATCATACAATTGACCTAAGGCATAGGAGGAAATCAGTGCTTATTGTTTGGCAGGGAACTTCCTCTATGAAGAAAAATTAAGAATGGCAAGTGTTGCTTGGATGTAATCATATACTGCAAGAAAAGAATTGACAATTCCTATGTTGTTGTGGTAGTCCACCTTACCAACGAGGTCTTGACTTTTCACCTTGTGTATAAGGGATGCTCAGGTTATCTTGGAACATTTTGCTATCCTTACCTTGCCAAGATTTTTGCTGATTAAAATTACAGACACAACTAAATTATTCCCTAGTCCATGTGTTTATATTTGCACTTGGGTGGCAGGTCCTGCTCCAGCTACATGAAAGCAGGAATACCTGTTTCCTGATTTTGCTTTCAAGGAGGAACACTTCCGTCTCTTTCCATCTGTGACTTCACTGACAAAAGTCACCACAAAAGTCAGAGTACAGCATCTTCACTGCTGATGGCAATTACTTATATTACTCTTTTTAATATTGCAAATTGACTGAGTCTTTGCAGTATCAAAGAGATAAAACATTCTTTTCTGATTATCTGGCCACTACACAAATCAATGGAACATTCTTCTGTGTTTTCTTACAAGATGTAATAAAACCTCTTTAGCATTTATTATTTTCAGTTTTTAAAGTATTTTATATAAATGTTAATTAACATTTGCAAAAATGAGAATGAATCCAATTTTGAAATGCAGTGTAATCAAAACCAGATTTTTTGCTGTAACACTGTAAATAGGAAGCCTCACATTAGACGCTGTTAAATATGTTAAAATCTAAAATAACTCTGTGATTGCTTTCCCAAAGAACTATGTATTCTTGGCAGTTTTGGTCAATTAAATGTGTCAAAAAAAATATAAACTTCTCTAATTAAGATGTGAAAGACTTTGTATCCTGAGAAGTAATGTCAATTTATTTCAGATTTGCATACTATTGAATCTTCCAACGTTCTTCAGAAATACCTGGTACCAACAATTTCAGAGATCTACATGAGTACCTCATCCTATGTGGTAGTTTCTTACCTTCCTTTTACATTTTGCTTATAACACTTTGGAAGTAAATTTGTTTCTTTCTGAACCTACTGAGGCACTGCTACTCTTGCTAAATTAAAAAAAAAAAGAGAAAGCTCCATTAAATGGATATATGAATGGAGATTTTTCACAAAGAACAGAGGCAGGTACTCATATAAAACCAGTCTGTTGAAATATGACTCCTCTCAAGCATACAAGGTGGAAAAGATGCTTCTGACAGCAGTGAACAGCACTTACCATAGTAGGTAAGACTGTAGTACCTGGGGAAAGAAATTGCCTGCTGATAAGGCTTTCTGTCATTTCATGTCTCCTCATGGTTCTGGGCCACAGTTTCACCTAACTGGTGGCAGGGTAGGCTGAAAGTTGGGAGAAGAGGGCTGAAGATTTATATGTTTTGGCTCTTTTACTAAAATTAATTCCATCAACTCAGTCTCCAAACACTTGAGGAACAGCAGAGTGAATTGCAGAATATTAAATAGGCTTAAATTGGCTTGATACTATATATTACAAGAACTTTTCTGTCACCACCTCTACTAACTCCACCCCTAAGTGGTGAACAACAGGTTAAAACAAGATACAAATCAGACTCAAACAGCAGTTTCTCTGCAATTCTATACCAAATAACTCCTGAGGATAAAGAGGAAAGGAGTTCCATCAGATGAGGGCATATCCCACATCTTTCAACCAGTAAACTTTATGTACCCATGGCTGCATCATACAACAAAGTGTAACCTGTTAATGTGAAACATCTCCCTACCAAATCATACTGTTCATATTTTGAGTGGTTTGTTCATGGCTTTTATTTGTTTGTCTTCAGTCTTTTGGGCCTAGATGAAATTATTTAAAGGTTTTTAAGAAAAATATTTAATATCACTTTTACTGAAAGGTCTCTTACCGTAGCACAGCCTTACCCTTCTCGCTGACCTTTGTCTTTAATGTTCATGAGTTCACAATTGGGTGAGAACTCACTTTGTGGTCATAATTTTCTCAAGAGAGAGTTGATCAACCATTCTGCTTTCGTAGGATAGAAGACAAACTGTTACTGAGACATAATTTGGACGTAATTAAGTGCCTCTATACATCACAGCAATACAGGGCGCCTGTTTTCCAACACAGACTGATTTCTGGTAGCATAAAACTTATCTGTTCTGGTCTTATATGTGTTCTTACCTATTTAGAAACATCTGGCCTAGAACTAGCCAGTTCCACATGAATTACCAGCAACATGATGTTTTGGAATTATCTTTCTTACAGGATTGAGATGCAAGATCCAAGAAAGCTACCAGCAATGATATCACCTAATACACTTATGACCTATGGGGCTACCAAAAAATCTGTGCCATTCCTGCTGAAGAATATAACCAGAAATGAAGAACAGTCACCCTGCAGTCTCAAAGCCTTTTTGGGAGGACTACAACACCTGAAGCAGGCAGCTGAGATCTTGCCCTTTGTCCACTGAACCACATTCTAGTATATATAGGCTGAGAAGTTATATATAACTGGATTTTCCAATCATTCAGGGGCTTGTTTCTGGGGCATGTTATCACTCATTCTTAAATGGCAACTCTCCACAGTATTCCAAAATAACTTCCTACTCCTTAAAATGTCCCATAACTTCTCACAGGTCCTACAGCAGCAATCATACACTAAAGAACAGGTTTCAAACTCTATACTCAGTACCAGAGTATACTCCTTTCAGAGCTCTAGATTGATCTTGTTATTGACATTTTTTAGAAAACAACTGCTCCTCCCCTGGTTTGTTTCTGTGGTGTAGAGTTCTCATGGGAAAAACAAGTTGTCAGCTGTAAACTGGTACATGAGGATGATTAATAAACTGCACGTATATGATATAGGAAATTCAAATTCTTGAAATGTTCTTCAAATATGTGGAATTCAGAGAATAGATGACTAGGGTTTATTCAAAAATTCAGCTTAAAAATATCAACAAGATAATTGGGAAACTGCATACAAATACAGTTTTCTCTTACTCTTCTTTTTTGGTCTTGGCAGCTGGGGAGTTTACTACTGGATGGCAAATCCCAGATTGTATGAATTTGTTTTTTCAAGTGGTAAACTCATAATTTACATTCAATATCTCTAAGATAAAACCACATGGATGGCAGTATAGTGGAAATGGCTATTTTATCAAGATGTCAACAACAGTACAGTTGTAATTCACTGTGGAATTTCCATATAATTTGTTGTGAAAGTGATGACAAGTTGATGATTTTGCCATAAAACTGTCAAATACAGCAAACTATTAAATAAAGGCATTTTTATGTTGTGGCACAGAGATATTCAGACTCTTTCCAGATTAGTTCAAATGCAGCTCTTCTAACAACCAATTATAGCATATGGGTTTTCTTCAAAAATACCAAAACCAACCAACAAAAAGCAAACAACAAACTACAAAACCAAACTACCTCTTCTAAAGACATCGTCTGTAAATTATTCATATACTTGTGGACTTCTTTTCTAAAATGTCAAAGAAAATTTCAAAAGGAATAATTTTTCCCAAAATATAATTCTTTATCAAAGTAGTCTTCATTAAAATGCCTGTATTTATTGCTATTATTTATGAATTTAATGTAATAAGAATTAATCTTTCAAGTGATTTTTTGAGAGTATAATAAATTTCACAAAATTGCTAAAGAAATATCTTTTACTTTGGTTTATAATCTTGAAAGGGATGTTACTTTATTACTAAGAGATTATTCCTTCATATTGTTTTATAAACATGACTTTTCATACCTTCTTGATCACTAACACAGCCAGAAAACCCATTTCAAAATAGGGATGTAGATTACTAGTAAAGTAAAACCACTGAAAGTTTATGCACTGTTACCCCTTGTGTGTATGTGAACACAGCAGTAGGAAGGCCTCCCATTTAAAGTTTCTTATATTTCCAGGATCTAGCAAGATCTAACAGTCTTTGTAATTGCTTTGGTATTTCTGATTGTCAGACTGTAAATTTATTATCTCTCAGTATTTCTATATTGTCTTTTTACTGACTGTGCATTCACACGTAAGGACTGATGGAAAATAAGGATTTTTCAGTTTAATTACTTTTTTAAATTTGAAGTTACTTATAAACTCATTCATTTTAAAGAAGCAACGTTTTTAGCAGCAGTAAAGCAAAGTGTTTTGGAGCTGTGATGCATTATGGAGAGAAAAATGTTATTGCACAGCATATGGTTCTGTTAGAACAGAATGCTTCTGCATTAAAAGAGCAGAGAGGTAGGTTGGTTTTTCCCACAACTCTTCCTCAAGACGAGATGTAATTATTATTCTTACATATTCTCGAGTGTATAAATTGTAAACAAACTATGATTTACACAGAACACACAGAGATTTAAATACAACATTATGTAAACATAACACAAGCTTTACTTTGTAGAGCTAAAGTCTTTTCATGCAGTATAGATCCAGCAGTTTCATGCAGATAAGGAAGCAAGGGGGGAGAAAAAAGTTCCTAGGAAATAATTCAATTGTATGAGCTCATTTTTAACTGCTGTTTTTACTTCATAAGAAAGACTGAATCTATGTGATACTATAACAACTCTGTTAAAAATAATCTCATCATTATAGACTTTTGCAATTAATCAGACATTTTCTAACAAATGTCTTTTGATTTTTTTTTTTATTTTAACATGTTTTCTTTGGAGTTTATTTTATAAATATTTCAAAAAGGAAATAAGGTTTCTAAATATATTTCAAAGATAAACTTTAATAAACAACATAGATATTTCTTCAATAAGAATTACTTAAGAGTTAGTAATAGCACAGAAGCCAGAATCTGCAGGGTTTCATTTCAGTTGATGATACATCAACCCATCCCGAAGAATGCAGATAACTCTGCTCTTGTAGAGTACCTGGGTCTCATTTAGTATTTATAATATAACTCTTCAGTTATATTGGCCAGGTGATTGTGTTGGGGTTTTTATCAGCATCTTAATAGCAAAAGTCAATGAACAACTTATTCACACAAATTAGCTCATCTCATCTTTTCGTTTCCCAAAGTGTGAGATGCTGTGCTTCAGCCCAGGGTGTGCACTAGATAAAGTCAAGTCCATCAGCTCCTGCATGAAGACCAGGGCATTGCAGCCCATCACTCCCTTTCCTTCATGATGGGATCTGACACCTCTGGCCCCTGGCAGTGTGACATTACAGAAGGCTGCTTGTGAGGGTGGAACACAGCTGCTGCAGGGGAGCACCAATGTGTCAATGCTCAGGTCATGAAGCAGGATTGTTTAAATAACTACTCATAACTGTTACTACATAACCATGGTAAACTATCTGTATTCATGAAGAGGGAGAAAAACTTGGGAAACAAGAAAGAGTCTGTGGATGAGGTAGCCAGAGAGGACTTGCAGCAGGACCTTGGTGCAAGGTACAGGTACAAGGAAGTGGAAATTCTTTAAGGCTTTGAGTGACAAGCCTTAAAGTGGAACAAGTGCTCCAATACAAGGTTCAGTTCTGGCTGTGAACAAGATTCCCAGGAATGGACTTGGGTACAACGCACTGGGTGCAGAAGTTAAACTCAGTACATGCTGGAGGACAAGGCAAAACACCTGCAGTAGGTGAGAGCACTGTACAGGACAGGAGTACAGTAGGTGAGAGCACACAGCTGGAGCCACCCAGCTGGGCTGGGAATAAGGAGGCTCCCTATTTCAGGACAGGATAGCACTGTGAAGGGGTGGGAGGGGTGAACTACACAGGTACCTGCAGCCAGAACAAGTGGATCCTGTCTATACAGTTATTCAGCAGGCCTAATTCAAACCAAACAAAGCAATTTCCATCTTCTTCATATGACGCACAAGGAGAAAAAAATTAAAGCAATTAAAGATATAAAAAATACTGTTCTTTAAAAGAAGTACTTTAGATGAGCGTGTGTCATATGTGGCAAATATTCAGAAACATCTTATGTGTCACATTGTAAAGTCCTAGCATCTTTGTGTCCTCCAGAAATATCATGATCTCCTTAAAATCCAAAAGCAATAAATACCTTCTGAGTAGTGTTTTGTATTACTAGAATTGCCCAGATATAAACTAATTAAACATGAAAAACCTTCATGCATCTAGTCTGCTGCCTCAGAAAACTGGAGCAAAAATGGCTTTGATCATACTCCAAGGTGTACTTGAAAATATATAAAGGGACACGACCTGTACCTACTGCATCATAAGTTGCACTTTTGTAGACAAGGATATTGACAGTTTCAGCATAGAAAATTAATTCCCAAATCAAAATAAAACTAATTTTTTGTACCTAAAGTTCAAAACTAACTCATAATTTTGGGAATTCTTATAGATAAAAACTAAGAAATCATCATGTAGAATGTATTTACCACCCTTCAAGCTGCAGACACAAGCTGTAATATAGTTGAGCTACCACACACTCCTTCATGATTCACAGTGTGATAGCTGCTCTCCTTTGCTGTATGAGAAAGAAGCATTTAATCTCTCTTCATCAGAAAATTCACTTAAAGTGAAGTGCAGTTTTCCAACAGAAAAATAATTTAGTCAGGCATATAATTCACATGAGGTTATATTGGAGTTATTCTTGCATTTTTTCAAAGTCTACAATTCTTAACTTCAGAATCACAAGTAAAAATTAAAACATACTACAAAATGCATGTGTTGGTTTTGAACAAGCACTGTAAAGTTAAAGTATATGAACACCATTCATGAGAATTCCAATGAGTAGATGATTCTAAATTTAATTTTCATGTCCAACAAGAGTGGGTTCTTATGCAATATATAAGTATTATCCCTTTCTTCTCAAATTTTAATTAAAACCTAAAGCTTTTCCTTCTCTAAGTAACATATTTCAATAGTAGTTTAACAATGTTATTGCACATAGGATATACTCTAAATAGCATTTATATGTATGACTACCCACAATGTGACCCAAACATTTTGATTTGGTTTTTGTCTATTTTGATTTGGACATAGTATGGAATGTACTTACCTGATGGAATAAAAAGAAAGAAATAATAAGTATATAGATATATTACGTTTGTAATTATAAGGATAGAAAAATTTAGCCTACATTTTTACCCTCAGTCATCAGTTTCAGGGAGCAAGCCCTAGTCTCTAGGCCAGGATTTAGAGAGAGGTTTTCATCTACCTAAAATGAATTGTCTCTGTCCACATGCAAAACACATGGCCTGGGTCTTCTCTGAGTTCCATAGCAGACCTTGAAAACCATAAAAAAAGTAATTTTTTTCTTAGTTTCTAGTCCTGAGAACTTGCAATAATAACTGAAGATATACAGCAGTCCATCACAAGGACTGTTTCTATAAAATGACCTTGAGAGTGTGTTTCATCCTTTAGTGAAGAATATAATAACATGCAAGCTTTCAAGAGTGACAACATTGTCTTCTATAGCCTTCTTCTAAAACTTAATCTACTAATTTTTCCACCTTAGACACAGCTAGTTGGTTAAATCTGGAAAGGGAAAACAGAACTGAAGAAATAATAAAGAGCCTCATCAGACTTGTGCGTCAGCTGGGGGGAGATGAAAGAAGAGCCTGCAGCTGTACTACGGGGGATGGAATTGAAAGCTTCTTACAAGCCTGTGGCTATACTCTGTGAATTCTTTCTTTTTTCTCCTTGTGTAAGAATAAATGTATTTCTTTAGTTCCAGTGCCTACATTCTATATTTTGTACAACGTCCTTCCACTGTAAAGAAAAGTGATATGAAGTTATGATGAAAAACCTGAAATATGGGATCACTGACTTGCACTGACATTCCTTCCATATGCAGTTTGGAAAATCCGTGTGAGAATGGTCACCTGTTGGAACTCTCTTCCTCATGGCAAAGGCATAAGGTACCTGCAGAATGCTATAGGACAGAATTTTCCATGTTTGCTGAAATGCCATATGATAGAATCACCACTTACTGCGGTCAGTAATTATTGTCCGGGCCTCTTGATTGCTCGTCTTGTTTTTTAGATTTTGTGCTGCAGTTATTAGTTCATCCAGCTGGGGACGTCTTTGCTCCAGATCCTGTAGTATTGCCTAGTTGAACACAAATCCAAAAATAAAATAAAGGAAAAAGCATAAAGAGTTTTTGAGAAGACCACATGTAGGGACTTTTTTGTGTCAACTCAACTTACAGTAAAAAGATTGCTTGTTGTTTCAAATAATACAAAGAATATGGTCTAGACTTTCTAAATATTGTTCTTATTAATTTAAAAATATCAAGTAGAACTTGCACTAATACTTTTAAAAGAACCTGTAAAACTAGATACAAAGTAGCAAACATTATTCATTTTTACCATTCCAAATTATGCAGAATAAGCTATTCTTCTCTATAAAGCTATACAGAAGGGCACTTCTTTTCTATATTATCTGATTTTTTACTGTGTATTTTAAAAAGAAGATATAGGGGTTTACATTCTGACCAGATTAGGCAGGCTTTTCCTATTAATCATGAAGTCTAATAAGTTATGCTTATTTTTTAAAATTTCACAACTGTTTAATTATTATCTATTGGTTAAAAGCCATTGTAAGACTGTCAATGTCACTTTTTTCAGTCCTCAGTCCTTACCTAGCAGAAAAATAATTAACACTCAAAATAATTTATATGCAATATAAATTAACCAATTACTCAAACCAATATACAAAGTCCAGATAATCTGACTAGAAAATAAGAAGTGGATTTAGAGTTTCTCATGGGGAAAAAAATGAGCTTCATGATATTTAGAAGGCAATAAAAACTAAAATACAATAGCTTTTGATAAAATGAAAATTCAAGGAAAGTAAGCCATACAAGAATTTTGCATATATTTAACTTTTTTTGAAGGGTTAGGGAAGAGCAAACAAGGAATCTGTACAAACGTTTCTCAGAAGCATCCAAGTATGTCTTTAAAAGACATTGACCAAGTTGAGACACTTCAGCTGCCTTTGTGCAGTTTCCAGAAGAGATACTCATTAGATTTCCCAGTCTTAGGAGCTGGAAGTAGCAATACTTATTGCAAAACTACGAACAAATTATTTTTATTCTGCCTACAATTTTTAGTCATCAGAGCAGAGCAGTGTGCCATTAGACAGTTAGTAGGTACATTTTAACAGATATCAAGCTGGCAAAAAAGGCCAGAGGAGGATTTCTATTTTTCAGGCCAGTTACATAGTCACTGGTTAGATAATCTGTTATCATTCTCATCTGCTTGTTGATAAAGTGTCTGGAGAATTTTATTGTCTTAAAAGTCTCTTCTCCTTAAAATGTTTTTGTTCTAAATAATCATACTTGATTTAAAAAAAATATTCTCTGTTATTCTCTGACAGTTCTGGAGAGAAAAGTCTGAGTCTGATCTTAAATTTGACCCTCCAAATTCAGACTACAGTTGCATAATTTCCACCAAGTTGAAGGTTACAAATAAAGACCTAATGCCATTTTCTGTTCAATAAGATTAACAAAAGAGCATAAGAGTACAGCTTTCAGTAACTACAGCATGCACTGTCAAAAGCAAACTAAAAGCTCCAGAGTTTAATTTTCGGTTACAAACTCTTTAGGAAAAAAAAGGTAATTTTCAAGATATACATCTAGCTACACCCTGTGAAATTCTTGCTTTTAACTTCCATATAAGGTCTTTGAAAATCTATTATAACAGGCTTTCTAAAGTCATACCAAAAAGTTTGGATGGTATTTCTTGTATACTGATTGAATTGCAGAGACATGCAGTTAAAACAGCAGCTTGCATAATTAAGCAAAGAAGAAATTTCTCATTAGAAGTCTCTCCTTAGTAAGAGAAATAAAATCTACTGATGCTGTTACTATCTCTAGATATCTATGTGCCTTCCAAACTCCATTTTCTAAGAAGACAAGTTAATGAGTGACATGAATTTTGCAATAGGAAAAGCAGTCCCAGTGCTGTTGAACAACATCTGTATTGCACATATTGCCAAAATGGACGGTGCTAAAAAACACTAAAACCACAGGCTCAGATAATTCTGTGGTTTCCCTTTCTCTCTCCTTCCTTATCTGGAAAATGTTTAGAAGAAGAAAAGGAAATTAAGTAATTCTAAAGTCTTATGCCAACTCTTCCCTAAAGTTTCCTAAATATAATTTTACACTGGAATACTCAAATAGAGTGATGTAGCTGATCCAGTCTGAGTCTCCAACTAGACATTCAATGCTGTGTTTTTACCACTACTAAAGAAAGCTACTTTTATATGTTCCATGAAGCACTAGAACAGCTCAGAAAGGATTTGCTCAGTACCAAAATGAGGAAATGGAGCTGTCTGTGCCCAAGGGGTCACAGAAAGATTTACCCCCAAGACCCATCTGCAATTCCTGAACTGGACATTCAGAAAAACTAGAAATGCCTCTTTAAAGTGAGTCTTGCTAGTTCTGCTGTTCCCCTGGGGATATAAAAATTTGATCCCTGTATGGATTGTGTGGACAGCCTTCCCTCTGCCATTTAATGTGAATAAAATTATTTCCTTCTGGATGCACAGGAGTGTATTTTTCAAAGATCAAGAAGCACACTCTGAAACTCTTAACACTATAAACAGATCTGAAGATTCTTAGACCTTTCATAAGACAATAATACATAATTATAAAACAGATTTCTTACCCTTAGAAAAAGGAGAATTTCTCAAATAAATATATTTTTTCCTTGACTTAATACAAAGTATCTGAGAACTTAACCCAAGAAAATGACCTATTTTATTCAGTATAATTTTACCAATTACAATTGCAAAATTGTTACAATATTTATTGGTCTAGTTCTACCAGTTTGTACAATATTAAAGATTTCATAAATATATGTTCCCCATGATACCTACAGTGTATTCACCAAATCCTGCTGGAACTTTGGATAAAAGTAGCTACTAAAACACATAATTTCTAACTCTTGTGATCCTGTAGCATGAAAATGAAGAACAACACTTGAGCTCCACTTGAAGTGCTATCATATTCAGAAAAATACTCTGTGACTGGATAAACTGATCATACAAGCTGACTTTGTGAGTTAATAAAAAATACAGGTAATTATGCTAGGAAGAGTAGTTCTCTTAAGAATACAAACTAAAAGACCACTAAGTATGATTTTTGAGAAAAATTAAAACTGAATAGCTTTAAAGTATTGGTTGAATGATGTAAAACAAACAAACAAAATCCCTGAAAAACCAAAATCAGAAGCAATTAATATCTAGAGATAGTTTTAAAAACTGTTATGAATTCAGCCAAGTATTTAAGGCTGTAAAATGATCCTCAACAGAAAACTAAGTGGAAACTATCAGAAGTTACTGTTACAACAGCCATAGGAATAAAATCTCATTAATAGTGGCACCCTGGTGGAGGCACAGCAGATGCAACAGACCAGATGCCTCTGATTTGGAATGTCAGCAGACGGAAACAAATGTGCTATATAAAAATGGGTAATACAGAAATGCAAGTTATAATTAAACTACTTTCAAAATAAATGAAACAGATATCTATCCAATCCCCATTAGGTCACCAAAAGTACAAGAACAATGATTTAGGGAGTCAGTTTAAAAGTTGTGGGGTTTTTAATAAACAAATTCTTTTGCACAAAATTTGTCTCTACCAACACTTTTCTTGTGCTCTGTAAAGGTACAAAAATGCATTCTCTAGAGCATTATAGAACACATTTCAGACAAGAAATGTTTAATTATAAATGTGGTCCATATGAGTAGGTCAACGGTGAAGGACCACTGACACGTATGGTCATACAAATGCATCTTTAAACCCCAAAAGACCAAAAGAGCTTTTCTTTTTCTTCCATATATCTATGAATGCCAGCATAATGACACTTGGTGACAGCACAGTATGCATGATAATGAGTAATGAGATACAGTCATCCAACCTACCTGGAGTTTGTTAAAAAGTGATGCTATTCACTTTTAACAATCTTTCCACACTTGCGGACAGCAGCTGCTCAAAAGAGAAATCCAATTTTCAGGTTCCTAACTTTTATGATTTTATACACAAAATGGGTGTTGAGGTATGGAACAAATTGTTCAAGTCAGCAACTGAAATAACTCGCGTAAAAATTGCTAAAAAATAAACTGACAAACTGAAACAGGTGAAGTGTGACAAATTCTAGGTGGGACTGTAAGGTTTGAGACTGAGAATTAAAATATTTTCTAGCTTTACATTATACAGCCTGCATATTTGTCACTCTGGCCATGCTAGTTCCTATAAGAGAATCTTTAAATCTATCCAGTCTTCTTTTTTTTTTTTTTTATTTTTTCCATTTGCTTCTTGACTTTATAGAAAGTGATATCAAAGTGGAATACCTGAATTTCAGGATGGTACCAAGACTTACACATTTGACTAATTTACTAGCCCTGATTATGGGTGTTTACTCTTTAGTATCTGAAGAAATTTTCCCGCTCTAAAGCCAGGACTTTTAATATCCCTTTGCCGAACTCAAACATATCAGCAAGAGTCAAGGTTGCTGCTTACATGCTCCCAGTCAAATGTAGTTTGTCATGTATTTTATGCTAAGTATAAACATATATATATGCTAATAGTGAACAATCAAAAAAATTATCTTTAGGCAAAACAGCAATTTAGAAGATTTTTGCTCTTCCACGTTAAGAGCAAACTGGAAGCACATTTTGCCATTAACAACCCATGGCTGAAGATTAAGACTTCACAACTGTTTGGGATGATTGATTTTGGCCCACTCCCAACCTTGTTTAATGAAACAAACCAGTGGACCACAAGAGCACAAGTGGGTGATTAATAGGAGAGTGTAAGAGAGAAGGAAGATGTTTCTTATCTTATGAAGCTATTTGCTCCTCTGAACTAACTCACCATGATACCCTCAGAAAAAGTATAGTTCCATTAAATAGTTGTTGAGGAAATTATTTGCTCATCTTTTGAAAAAACTTTAGGCTCTAAAACTTAAATTTAAACAAAAAATGAACTTATAACTTCCAAAATGTATAGTCCAGACAACTTTTACTTAAAACAACTAAGTTTCCTGTGGCTGATTGGTTCTCTAAATATAATGTGTTATATACACACACCTAGAAAGAGAGAAAGCCTTGGAAAAACTTGCTAACAATTTCAGAAAATGTAGATATGCAACACCTACAATTCATTTGCATAATAAAATTGGCTTTGTTAAGATATTCCTCCCAAACACAATATGAATTTGTTTTCTTGTCACTAAGTAGGAAGAGAATACGAGTGAAAATGGTCATTTACATACTCTCTATATTTAAACATAAAATTATGAAACAATAAAAGAAATATAATGCAGAGGGAGTTTTCTCTTTTGAAATAGCTTTTCTTCTGACTATTAACTGTTTTCTGTTTTCCCTCCAAAGCAGGCACAGTTCAGGAAAATAAGAGTAACCATTTAGCAATGTTGATAGCTGATTGGTGCCTGTCAGTGAAATCAGAACTTTAACAGACTAGGCACTATAAATTTGAGTTTTCCTGAGTGCTTTGTGCAGTGCAAGTTTTCTTCAGCATGTACTTTTATGTCCACTTAGGGCCACCTCAAGAACTGCCTCAGCAGCTCTCATTGCTGTCTAAGGGAATATATCAGTGAGGCTGGGGGGAAGCCACCAGTGACAGCTTATCAGCTGTAGCATGGGATGCATAAAAAAGCATCATAGAATTCTTGTGTGCTTTTTTGAGGCAATCACTCATTCAGCTGTGTTGGTGGCATTGTGAGTGTTCCTTTACAACTTAGGGAGCCTGGTTCATGCCAGGAGGTTACGACAGCAAGGTGCAACACTCTGTTGATATGGGCACTAATCAAACCAAAGAGAACAGGGAGTACTTAGTTTGCATCTCCATGTGTTGACCAAAAAGAATAGCGATGGTAAGCTAAGGTGATGGTTAAAATTAAGATGATGGTGGTGGTGGGAGCTGGGATAAGTCTCCTCCTCCCTCTCACCTTGCTCCCCATTTTTATTTAGGAAAGGACCTTGGAAGCAGATCAAGAGGCTCAAACCATCAGCAGCTTGCTCATTATAACTGAGATGCCTTGATGGACTGCACTGGAGTCCATCCAGCATACAGGATGGAGAAGATGGAGAGGAGACTAGAAAAAAAATTACGGTTTAACATGGTTTGTGAATGAATCATTCTGCAATAAAAGGAATTTGCTCTATTATAGCTATTGCCAGGAAAAAAAGGAATAAAGCTAAAGATGTATCTGTAACAAGTAGAACAACATTTAAAGATTTGGGTGTTTGGCTATAATGAGATCCATTCCACTAGAATGCAGTGATAAATCACATGTAAGAACTGAAGACTGAAACAGGATTAAAGCTCAAATAGTAAATCTGATGTACGTGAACTGTGTATGGAATTACAGCCTCCTGCCCCCAATGTGGCCATCCAATATTACTTTTTCTTGCAGTAAAGTATGAGCATTTAAACAATCAGACAAAAGTATTCCAGGGTATCTGAGGTTCTTTCATCCCACTAAATAACTTAATGGATGGGAACTGGTGCTAGGAGCTACAGAGCTTCCCTAGTTTCTGTACCCGTCAGCAGAACTGAAATCTCTGTGTACAGCAGCCATTTGTGGAATGTGAATTTGCAACATTTACTACTTTATCTCTTCTTTATAACTAATGTTTTTTTTCAAATTAAGGGCTTTTCCAATGCGCTTAACAAATGTGTATTACCAAGAGCACTGAGGGCAGATGTCCTGTTTTTCAAGGCTTCAGCTTCAGTCTCTTCCTTACTGCTTTGTTTTTTTTTAATGATATACTTATCAATTCTTCATTTTAGACATTTTTAGACAGATGTAAAATAGTATTGAGTAGACATAATTTTATGTTATGAATATAAGAAAACAGAGTTTTTGCTGGGTTTTTTAATTTAAAAAAATAATTAACATTTATGGAGAAGGAAAGCTAACAGCTTGACTAAAGATGCTCCAAAAATTATCCAATGTTATAGGCAAATTATTAGATTGAATCAATTTTATGCTTAAAAAAACCCCACCATTGAATGACTTCATCAGTTTCAACTGGATCCTCTGGAAAATTTTGATCACTTTTATTGGAAGGTTTCTCCAGTAATAGCAAGTGAATAATAATAAAATGGATTGATGCAACATAAGTTGACAGGTGAGTTTTCCTTTTATAGGACCTTAGAATATTAGATATTTTTCTCAAGAAAAATATAAAATTAAGAAAGAGGATTTATTCGTGTTGTTTGGACTTGCTTTTGAAAAAGAAAACAAACACTGCCACACAAATTTTTCTTATACTGAACTCAACATTATTTAGCTCTGTGTGTGTAGGTAGGAGGCAGAGGAAAGGAAAGGTGCTTCTTATTTACCCTATCTGATAAGAAATATTGGAATATTTCTGAAATAACTTTAGCCTAACTCTGTTAGAGGTGGATCCTTATTCATATCTCATTGTCATGCCAAAAGATGAAGTTACAAGCCTAGTTTTGTTACTTAAACTTTTCTGGTATATTTAGACAGGTTTTACTCTCAGAGCTATACTTCCCTTTATTTTTTGTCTCCATTTTTATTGCTTTTTTTGGTTGTGCTTGTTTCTTTCTTTGATTTACTTCTAGTTTTTATTTCTCCACATTTTTGTTGCTATGTACTTTATTACAGTCAACAATAATGCAGAAGGTAAAGGTGGAAGCCTGAAAAATTCTGCTGTTCATACTTCACTAACAGCAAAAGAAGAAAGGAAGGAAATGCATATCTAGCTCCCTCAGCCTTTCCTCATCAGAGGGATGCTCCAAACCCTTCATCATCTTTCTTGCCTCTCACTTTCCCCACTCCAGGAGCTCCAGGGCTCTCTTTTCCTGAGGAGCCCAGAACTGGACCCAGCACTGCAGACACACCCATCTCACAGGGCTGGGCAGGATCAGCTCCCTGACCTGCTGGCATTGCTTTTCCTAGGGCACCCTTGGCCACAAAGGCACACTGTGTGTCACAGGCAATGGATGCCTTCTCCTCTAGAAAATAAACAAGGGAATAAGAATAGGCAGCACCTCTCCCTCCTGCATTTCCAGTGAATATCCCTAGAAACTGTGGTGAACACCTGTCAGATTAAAGCACATACTCACAAGAGGCAGGTGAAGAAGGGCTTATTGCAAAGATGGGTACTGGATTTTAAATTTCTGCAGAGTAGGTTGGAAGGGCTTCTATTCACAGGCAAAAGCCAAAGCAGAGGAGCACAGCAAACAGGGCTGTTGTAGAGCTGAGCTGCAGCACAGCTGGGCAGGAGTGTCAAAGCTGTGCTGCACCTACATTATGCAATTATGCCTCATTTTTTGTCATCTTATGGGGCTGCCCCTTGGTTAATATATCTTGCTGCAGAGGCTAAATTTGCTCATTCTAAAAGCCACTGAAGATAGTTTCGTGATAACACAATAATTATTAACCATGGAAAATACAGCATTGAAAAGGTCTATTGTCTTGAAATTGAAGACAAAGTTTAAACAGAAAAGGTAAAAATTTTTAGTAGTTAATATGCTAACATACAGAGCAAATCACTAAAGAATATAAGAGACTATTAACTCAACTTTTTCATTTAATTTTTTTTTAATAGAGAGTTTGGGACAGTAGGAGAATCTCTATGTAAAATCCCATGGACTGGTTTCATATACAGTATATGAACATACCTGTCCTTTCTGACCTTGAAATCTGTGATTCTGTGGAAACTAAAAAAAAAAATTGAACTCCCTTATAGTGCCATCTTCTCTGAGATGAATTTTCAGCATTGGCTTCCTCAAATCAGCATCAGTCTTACTTGATTCCCCTTCCTCACATGGATATAATTTAAATATATTTAGTCAATTTCTGACTGAGAGCAGTGTTTAAGCATAAAGTTAAGCAAAATACTGGAGCTAATTCTTGTTCAGACAAGAAGAACTCTTACCATGAACAGTTAATGCATTTCATCTGTAAACATTGCTTGGGGCATAAGGTACAGACATTGATTAGTAGCTTGCAGAGGAGCCACACAGTGCTACTCCAGTGGAAGAAAAATCAGCATTTTTCTTTTTCAGAAAATACACTCTTATTATCTGAATGACAGTTTCAGGAATGAATCTGATATAAATAGAAAAGAAAGAATCACTGATAAAGTAGATTGACACTACTATAATAAAAGCAGGAAATACCAGCTTGCTTTTTATGTTTATTCCTGTGTACATGCATGGCAATATACGAATAGGTATAGACATGGATTCTACAGAGGGCCTTCATTTGGCTCCAAAGATGGAACCAAATAAAAAAAAATCCAAAATTAATGACCTCATCTGATTTCTATTCTATAACTGAGGAGTAACTGAGGCCAGAGGGGCAATAAGCTTGAGTATCACAACCTGGTGAAAACAGAGGAAGAAGATTTCTTGAGATAATATTACAACACACTTATATATATTATAAATGTTCCTAACAATATTAAAAGTCAAAATGAAAATATTTTCTCTATTATCTTTGTTTGGAAACACTGACGGTTTTCCATAAATGAGATTTGTTGTGTATTGGAAACTATTATTTTATTGTTTTAAGGCTGCAATTCCCTTGCTTTGGAGGAACAGGAATAAAAACTTTGGTTTTTTAGGCACTCAACTTTTTCCTGGGACACTGGAATGAAAATAGGTATAAAACTGCATCTAGCAGTGTATTTCTATTTATGCTTAGTTCCTGTTATGTTTGTAAAATATAAACATTTTATGGACAAGGTATTTCCACAGTTCCAGAAAGAAATAAATTTGTGTCTGGGTTTTTGCTAGTTCTCATGTGCTTGTTCTCCCATGTATTACAAAAGATGAGCCCCAGTTTAGTTACAAACTATACTGCACACTGGTTTGTGTAAAAAATTCTAAGCACATTCATAAATTCACTATATGCAGTTCCATAATGGTGTCAGTCAGGCTGGAAAATAACTGAAGGTGAATGACTGTACATCATCCATTTTTCTAGTGCTGCTGTTCAACAGGAGAGGCTTTTATTTTTTTTTAAATTCACAGCCTTCAATTCCTAAACCCGAGGGCTCATGGCACTGGCTGCTAACAAATCACTGGTAAAAAGTGGTCATCTTTATCAGCTAATCCAGCTTGATTTTCAGGTTTTCACTGAATAGTAATTTTCCAATGCCAATAAGGTGTTTTTCACATTAGTAGCACTGACACATGATTTGACATGAAGTACAGCACAGAGAGACATAAAATCCTGGAGTAATAATTTTCAAGTTTAACATACCTGACAATTTGGCCTTATCTGATATGTGATATTTTCACTTTTTACACACTAAATTAAGAAGATGCAGGAAAATGTCATCCCATATAGAGGATTATCTGAGGATTGGTACAGTCACTTCTCCAGGGGGTAGAACCCAAATTAACTGGGAGGCTGTTGTGATGCATCTGGACCCTGTCTCCTGCTCTCCCCCTCCCTGTTCCCATAACAAATTCAGTTACTGAAAGGCCATATTGGGAGGTGGAAACAAGAGCTCTCAAATGTGTTATATTTTTAAAAATTAATGATTTGTATCTCCCTATGGAAATGCTAGATTGTGACAAGCAGTTCTTCAAGAGCTGAATCCTGGAAGGACTCCAGACTGAGGTCACTGGTTTTTTGCAAATAGCAGCCTGCAAAACTGGGAGCTCTTTACAGTCTAAGGAACTGAAAAATGTATCTATCTTGGCAATTTTTTCTTATTCAACTTTTTGACCTTATTCCTTCTTTTCTCTTGAAAATTATCACACATACATATGCAGACACACTTCTTTCCAGGGGCTTTTTCCACCAGACAGAAAAAGTAAGAGTTATTTTTCTTGAGAGCTACATTTAAAACAATTTTTTTGTCAGATATTAATTATTAACAAAAGAAAACTGATTTTAGGAATCAACAATTTCTTTTGCTTCTACTTTATCCCTCCAGTGTATCATCCTAAATACCTTAATTCAAAGCACTAGAAAAGGCAAAGATGTAAATTGTAGCCATGTCCAAGGGATTTGCAGAACTCTTGAGAAAAATGGGCTGAAACAAGAATAACCAGCTGCACTAAGAAATAAAAGAGAAATATAACACATAAGACTGAACAGATGCCATTATTCTGTAGTGCTGATGAACCAGCTAAAAGCAACATCAGTTTGTTTATCCATGACAGCATAATTTATTCTAGTTAAAAACAAAACAAACCAAACAAGTTTAGGAGATGTGCCTTAGCATGTCCCTATACTCTCACCAGCTGTTTCCTCAGGAAGGGTCTCAAGGCTGGCTGACCATTTCTCCTTGGTGCAGCAGTGGCACTGATGCCACTGATCACCCCCATGACCTCCCTTTTGCTCTCAGCCTCTGCCTGGTGCCAGGAAAGGTCAGAGCACTGCTGCAACAGGGACACAGCTCTAAGAAAAAGGAACAGAAGCAAGCTGCCAATGGAAATGCAGAAGGGCTGGGCTGCCTTGCTGAAGATGGGCAGGAGAGGAATGGAGAATGGAAGCTGAGGTACTGATACCTGAAGTCAGACATTTAATTAAGTTGATATTGAGAGTGAATGCCAAAGAAATGTGACATCAATAGCAGTGGTGTAGGACATTAAGAATGTAGTAATAGAGAAGATTTTTGGTCAGAAATTTTTCTTTTTTTTTCTAAACAGATTCCTGACAATGGAATAGCTACTGAGATATCATATATTTCTAGTCAGTAGTCTTTGGTGCAGATTAATGTGTACAAAAGGATGTTTTAACTTCTTTGAATATGACCCTATGTTTCTTCAAAACAAAACAAAAATAACCCTAACTCAGCTGTAGTTCTGAAAAACTGTGAAGTCTGTAATAACTTCTAAAATTTTAGCTTCCTTTCAAACTTTAATTATTCACTGATGCAGATGTGCAGGCATTAAGAGATAACAAATAATTATAACAGATTCACCATGTATGCCAAGGTTGTTCTCTGGAGAGTTGGTGGTTTATATTTTCTAATGTCACCATAGATCAAAGGAAAAGGTTTCAAACTGTCTGCACAGTGTAAGACATTGCATATGGAAATCAGATCACACAAGTTACTATCATGGAGGAAAGTTCTTTACCATAAACAATTAAAGTCATATAAGAGCTACATTAAGAGATGTTTCTATGCTTGCACACAGTTGTAGAGAATATCTAGCTGAGGGCATGCTTATTGAATTAACTCCAAATTGAATCTCTGTCCACATATTAACAATCCCTCAAACCCTAAAAAGCCACAAAGCATGCACATACTCATTACTCACATTCAATTAAAAAACCAAACCCCTCCCAAAAAAAAACAAACCCCAAAAAAAAAGCAGCAACCGCCACAAAATCATTAGTCCAAGATTTTGGGTGCCCAGACTCCAGCGTACTACTGAAAATGGACATACATTCCCTGGGAGAGTGAACAGTGTTGCTGGACAGCTGTACCCACCCTGCTTCCTGAACCATTCAGCTCTCACCTTAGGAAGGTGAAAGTTTCAGACTGACACAAACTCAGTGTGTGAAGGCAGGTGTAGGAAAGGTGGGGAACAGGAATGAGTGGGAACAACAGGGGGGAGGCCTGACATGGAGGGGTTGGAGGTAAAGGAAAAGCAGTGATATGAAAGAGAGGAGCTGACTGATATTTGAGATGCACACTCCAGAAAGGCAGTCAATCCTCAGTTACCTATGGATGAGCCAACCCCAGTGCTGGACCACACACAACACAGGAAAGAACTTTACTGCTGATCCAGTAAAGAACTAGCTCAGGCCAGATAGACTTAACTAATGCACACAGAGCATGGTGTGAGCACAGCTGTGTGATTTCTGGGGCCAGCTCAGCAGCACAGAGCCTTTCAGGAGTTGTCTGAGTTAATGAGACCTGATGAGTCTCACCTGACTGAATACAGAACCACTTACCTGTTGCTGCATCTGCTCCCCTGCTTTAGCTCATTTCAAACAGCTGCAGTGAGCCTGTCTGTAATCCAGACACATCCACAGCATTGCAGTACAACATCTGTGTTTCTGCATGTGTGTGCATGGGAGAGGAGGATGTCAGAGCCAAGTCTCCATTGTTGCATGTTCCATGTAGTTTTCTTTAAAAAGGCACAGTGTGTTCAGAACAACTTAATGGAGCAGCCTGAGGACAGCTGTACTAACTAATAATTTAATCTTGCATGTATCTCCTACTATTCCTGTTGGAAGAATATTTTCAGATATTTGTTCACCGTTCAACCTCAAAGTCAATGCTTAGTCAGGTTATTGTTCAGAATTTGCTGTTACCAACCACTCTAGCTACCTGATAATTTATTTTGATTTATTTTGATGGTGGTCTTCATTACATCTTCTACCAGGAAAGAAATATATGTATCTAAAATGTAGATACGTATGCACACATGCTCACATAAACATATAAGTAGTATGAAACAGTAGCCAATTTTGAGTAAGGATTACAACCCATCACAGAGAGTCTAAATTGTTTTTTGTACTATTACTCACAGTGTTTGTTATCCCCTTATGGAAACAAGAGCTTCAAACCTATAGCTCATTTCTCTTCTGCAATGTTATACAAGATGGAGATTATTCTTGCAGATGTCATAAAGTCTGTAAACTTATTTTGCTTCAACATTTTTACCCAAAAAGAATAAAGCAGTCACTGAAACTTTTGAAGTGATAGTCTGGAAAAAGGTTTGTTCTAGCACTAATACTTATGTTAACAGCTCCAGGGCAGAAGGTCTCTGTGTGAAAGACAATAAACAAACACTGCTAACTTTGTTATTGGTGTGACATCGTTCTTATCTAACTCAATATGAATTCTGATGTGACAGCTCATGAATTTCATCTATAGAACTCAGGAACTGGCTCAAGAAACCTCGTGGGTATTAGCAGTTATATTTAAGGACCTGCAATGGATGAATATACCTCCCTTTTGAAAGAGGCATAGAAAACTATCCAGGAAATTTTAGGTGAATTATTCCTAGCTCATTTTTAGAACATTTGATTAAACAACCTTTGGGAAGGGAAAATAGCAACAAGTAACACAGTCAACTATTTATCAAGAGTAAGTAATAAGTGGGCAATTTCCCTTCATCCAGAGCAGTAAGATTTATCAATAGTGAACCACAGGTAGAAGTTGTGCCTGATGCCCACAGAAAGGTTTCTAATACTGGCTTTGTGATTTTACCACAAGCAGGAAATTTGGATGTAAATGGAAATGAAACTGATGGGAAAAAAAAGAAAAACAACATAACTTGAATACACTATATGGGAATACAATACCAAGTGAAGCCACACACAGGCTTATCCTATGTCTAATATTAATCACTATTATTGGTTGATGGAACAAAGCACAGGTTTTTTATATTCACAATGATACAAAAAACCAACCAGCAGTGAGGATGTGGGAAAAAGAATACGATTCAAAGCAGTCTCCAAAATACCTGAGAAATCAGTAAGTCCAAGGCATTAAAATAACTAGCTGAAAAACTGGATCAGCATCAAAATGGGTTGCGAATGACTGGACAGATGGTCACTAATCTAGAAACAAGGATAGAGATTGCAAGGAGCAGGATTTTCTAGAGAAAACTGAAGTACCACCCTTCAAGTATATGAGGTCATTGCTGAGAGAGAGTAAATTGTTCTTAATTTTCATTGTAGTCATATAATTAGCTTAAATTGAAGCAGGGGACATTAAGGTTGGAGACAAACATCTTCTTACTGCCAAGGACTGCTAAGTGGTAAGAAAAATTCTGCAAAGATACAGAAAACAAAAAATCTTATGGAGCAGGTTAGAGAGAAACTGGTCGGAAATTATCTGTCTAGTTGATCCTGCCTGATGCAAAAATATGGACTGTAAAGACTTTCAAATCAAGAACTTTTTACCAAATATTTACCATTCCTTTGTGAAAAAAAAAAACCCAAAAACAAACCTATAAAAACCAGCACAGAGAATAAATATAACACTGTTCTAATCTACAGCATCATTTTCCATAGGACTTTTAATGTTGGTTTGACTGAAAACATGGTCATGTGCATTTCTTAGAACTAATACTCTTTTAACCTTTATTTTGATTATTTGAGAATAATGTAGAAGGACTGGGAAGGATGGGAAACAGAATCTGCAGACTGTCCAAAATAAGACTGCCTATAGTAAGAACAACTACTAGATGATTTCTTCCTCAAAGTTAGCTCAAATATAAAAACTGGCCTCTCTTTTCATTATAGTTTCTTTATAGCATGATATTTTTATCGAATGACAGTGCAAAATGGCAGGCTAGCATTTAATTGTCCCTATTTTTAATTCTATTAAAAATGCTGGCCTCAATTTCTTAGCTAAGATATGAAAAGCTTGTTTTACGTTAGCTGACATATTGTTTCTCAGAAGTTTGGTGACAGAACAATAGTAAAATGTGCTCTGTAACATACAGATGCAAATAATACAGCAAAGAAAGGCTGTGTTGGAATCCTATTATATACTAAAAAGTACTTTAAAATATGAAAAGATTAATTATTTAATCTAAAAAGATAACCAAGAAATTCTCTTTGAGGTCTGAAGAATAAGGTGTGTCTGTAATCAGGAGTGACACAAACTGCCTGTGAGGAGGGAAATCCAAGAGGATGGGATGGCAGGAGATGTGACCAAAGTGCTCAGCTTCAATCCTACAGCTCCAGCACCAGGATTTGAAACTGGTGTCCCACAGCTGCCATAGCTTTGTGTTAAAGAAACTCCAGGGCTTCTTTAAGGAAGCCCACAAGCAAGCAGAGAAGAATGATTTAGTTCAAGTAGGATATATATACATATATATATATATGAAGGTTTTTATAAAATCCTTCAAAAAAATCTTTTAGGAAACCTAGTGATGTTATATAAAATGAAAATTTCACTCCTGAATGTGTATTTCATTTAGAGACAGAAGACACTGGGCAGCAGTGTGCTGCATTATTGTAGTAAAAGCTGTTTCAGAACAGAAAAAAAAATATTTCTTTTCATAGCAGGTACTGACTATGTAGAGCTTGCTCACAGGGTGTCATGAGGGCCAAAAGAATCAGCAGTTTCAGAGAGGGATTAGACATCTTCATGAACAGTAGGCTGAAAAACACATGCTACAAGGACTCCTGATGTCCCAAATCCAAGAGCTGTGGATGCTGTGGATGGGGCAGTACAAGGGTAACATTCAGCAGAAGGCAGCCAGGCTGGCACATTCTCCCTGTTCAATGTGCCCTGATGTCACCCCCAGAGACATTTTCCTGGGTTAGACAGAAGAATGATGGTTTGACTCAGTAAAGCATTTCTTACGCTCTCAAGTGTGATTAAACCCTCTTTTAGTCCCATTTAAAACCTATTTATTCTTGATTTTATTACAGTTCTGTAAAATACAAATTCTGTAACCTAAACCACTGAAAGATGTATTGCAAATAAAGAGTTATGTGAGACTCAAAATAGTTGTTAAGAGCAATGTTATTCTTATTCAAATTTATGTCAAATCCTATGCAAGATGTTTAATTTTTTTTTTCTAAAATATAGGGAAATCTGTATTATTATAAATACAGCTTCTTTCACTAGTAAACAGGAAGAGTTTGATTTGTTACTATGTTGGCATAATATTTATATTACTAATACATATTTTCTAGTTGCTGCTAAGAAGAGTCTCCAAACACTTGACTTTTAGATAAATCAAGGAATTAAAAAAAAGAGTAAGGATATAACATATTAAAATGCTTCCAATGACTGTATTTCAATGACTGACTCCAATTATTTAGTCATCACAAATTTCCACTGAAATGAGAACGTTTGAAAATGTTGACAACATGAACAGTTCATCTGAGAATTCAACTGCATCTCCCTTTAGGGAGTAAAAGGGCATAAATTCCCTGTGTCTGAACAGATTGCTCCCAACTAGAGCAAGGGGGAAAGGAGACCACATCCTGACTCCTTGAATCATGCTGCAGTTGCAGCCCTTCTCAGGCAGAGCAATACAAATCTGCTGCTTGCTCAGCTGGTGTGGCTTGGAAGTTTACAACATAGACCAAACCCACTGAATCAAAACCAATGATAATGCACAAGACAAACTTCAAGAACTATAGATTTCATAAAGCATGTGTCACAGAAGAAATAAGCATGTGACAAGTAAGGAAAGGCTGAAAATAAATGTCTTTTCACCTGACTCTTACACAGACTGGCTTATAATCAGCCTTGTCATATATATTCTCCCTAAATATTCAATACTGAATATTTAGTGATGTTTCTTAAAAGCAGAATATGACTTTCCTCCTGACCCACTCAAAGATCTCTGTATTGGGAAGGACATGCACATTCTCTTATTTACAGACCTTGCTATTCCTGTTCATCACCCCTGAGCTGTGCAAAGAAGCCATTATCACCAAATTACAGTCTACAAAATGCATGGAATAAAAACTAAGGTGATTTAGATGGAGACAAAACAACACATTATATCCACAATGTATGTTGAAAGCTTTATTAAACAAAGTTGAAGGGAAAGTCACATATCTTCTTCCTCTCTTGGCTGTCAGTTTATCTATTTCATACGCTCCATTACCTCTGCACAAGCCCAGGAGGTGTTTGCACGTAATAGCATTTCATTCTTGATTGAATTTACACTGAATGTTGCCTGCCTATTATGCATACATATGATTCTGCTTTTTATCGCCCCTAAAAACATATTGTGAACCCCATGCAATACTTTGGGAAGCATCCCTTACAACCACAGCTTTAAAAGGGCTATTTTTAGTTCCCACAGATGCAGAGACACTTTAAGACGTTCAAGAAAAGTTTCTGCAAATCTTATTCCTGAAAGGGACATAATTATGATGCATTGTGTGTGTTTGTTGTCATTTTGAAACTGTGCACCAAAGTAGCCATTGGAAGTAGATTAATGTCAGAACAGATAAGAGTCTGCTCTCTGATGGCCAAATGGTTTGGAAGTCTGAGATAACACATCTAACATTTCAGTAGCAGGAAACAAACAATCATTTTTGCTGTGATCTGCCCCAATTTTGTGTCTATGAATAAGAATTACAAATGACTTTTTCATTACTCAGTTACATATGCCAGGAATTTGTATTGTGGCTGAAATATAATCAAAATAATTAATGCACGTTAGGTTTGTTGGGTTTTCTATAGTAGAATATACAGTATCTAAATATTTAAAGGGGTATGAAGATGGGATCCCTGACCTGCACAGTTTGCAAGCTTCTTGCTTAAGAATTAATGTAAAAAGTGTCCATAGATTATAGCTTACCAAAATTGACAGGTATCAATGGTAAATGAGAATACTGCAGAAAGGATGGCAAGGATAATAAAAATCTCTGCATAAACCTAATTTTTCAGAGGCAGTAGGTATATAAACTAGCAAAATTTTAAGTATGTTCTGAGGAATATACTTTATTTGTTTTTTGTACATATTATGTTCAGCAATATACAGTCTGTAAGAGTGGAGCAAAAATATCTGGGAATATCTTTTTAGCCCTCTGACTCCCCCACTCCCCTCCTTTTCCTGTAAAATCCTGTACACACAGTCTTGTCTCTTCCATTCATTTATTAAAATAACAAAAAAAAAAAAACCCAAAAAAAGAAAAAAACCCCTTCTACATTTTCACAGGAAATTCCCCAAGTAGTGAGTTTTCTCTGAATTGTAAATTGAAATTCAGTTAAAATACTTCAAAATATTACTCTCTTCTCTCTCATAGGAGTCTAAATTTAAGCAGATTTCTGTAATGGAGATCTTAATTTTAAATAATGCTTTGGGATTTTTCTTATGTTATTCTTAAGTGATGAAGTTATATGCATTAAACCATACCAAATTTAGAAATTGAAGTTTAAACATTAAGAATTACTGTATAGAAAATGATCTCTCCTAGACATCTTCATCAAAATAAAAAGAACTGGCATACAGATGTCTGCATTTTTAGAGAGATTTAAGACTGATGCAATAATTTGAGTGAACTGGATATTAACAAATATTAAAAAGTGCCCTAGTGTCTTTCAGAAAAGTAACTGAGTATTTTCCTGCATCATGGGTAAGGGGCCAGACAGAATCGTGGCTGCCTCTGTTAAGAAAATTCTTACATTTCTCAGTGAATTTCTTACAAAAAGCAGCTTTCCACATTGATGTGGACACTTAACTTTAAAACTAAAATCCTCTAAAAATGGAAGTTCTTATCAAACATAATGGAAAGAAATTGTTCTGAGAAAATATAGTTATTATATTACAGTATAGTTATTTCCATCTTTCAGTACCTGAACTTTACTTCAGTGCAGACCATAAAATCAGAATAAAAACTAATATTAACATTTAACCTCTATGCTGCTTTGCAGTTATTTCTGAATTGTTTCAGTGAACCTCTTCCCAGTTAGATTCTCTTTTTCTTTCCCTACCCAGAACAGCAGACAGTCAGCAGACAGCAAGAACACTGGCAGGGAATACTGGCAGCAGGTTTCTGCCCAGGAACAGTTTGCCATGGTCAACCCTTACAGGGGCTGGCATCCTCTGTGCTGTGTCACCTTCCTCACAGTGCATCCCTCACAGGCAAAAATCAAATAAATTTGGAACAGAAAGGAAAAATCTACAGAGGTAGATTGAAATGAAGTCAGAATGTCTCCAAGGAGAAGCATCAGTAGCAAAGCACTGAAGGAAAAGATCATCATTTTCTGTTGAGTATTGTAAAAAAAGTGCTTGTTTTCACAATATTTTTAATAATCCATTACAATGTTTTTGAAGTATAGGGAACTGAAAATGAGTCCTGCTGTTCATTCTTTTCTTTCTGAGATAATGCTAAAAAAATAATCTTCTATTTATATGGTTTTAGTGATGGAAATGATAATTACAATGGAAGTCTTATTATGCAATGGCAATAGAAAGAAAGAGGGTTGAAAATGATGATATAAATGGTGATTTATCCATCATTCAAAACAGGAGAAAGAATCATTTATCCTATATATTGTTAAATAGAATGCCTGAAAATCAACCCCACAGCAAAGCCTAACAATGATTGTATAACCCATGGAATTCAGAAATGGGCATGCAATGAAACATGAAGTCAATATAACAAATTTCCTGTGAACCCTACAGTGAAAAGAATCCCAGTTTTCTCATAAGGAAAACTAAATGCTTTGTGTTCTATGCTAAGAGGTCTCCAAAGACTGCCCTGTTATTTTAATTAAGATTTGTGATTTCAACATTGGCTAATGAAAGAATTTCAAAGGAATTGGGTAATGAGCACCCAAGGAAATGAAGAGTCATGTGCACAGTTCCCTTAGATTCCACTTGCAATTCTGGCTTATGTATAAACCATTCCAATTATTAAGAGACATACACAATTATTAAATTCATACAAAACCCATCATAATTAAGTAAAATAGATTAACCACACCTTGATAAGAAATATTGGAAAAAAATAATAAGAACATAGGAACTAATAAACAAAATGAACTAATATGACTGAATAGAAGCTTCAACATGAAAGATCTTCCTTAATCTCAGCATTTTTGGCTAGAAAGAGTCAAAGAAAGATACTTGTAATACATCCTCTTTAGAAGGCAAGTGATGTTTGACCTAAATACTTCTGCAGTCTAGCAGGAAGAGGAGGAGATGGGGGAGAGAAATACAGTGATATTAAATTTGCATATACTAATCTAGATAAAAAACAAGAGCATTTCTATGTCACAAATCTTTCTCCTTCCCTGAATTTTTGCACTTCACCAATACCTTATACAATTTATACAATTATGTCTCAGAGAAGACAAACTAAGTCTTGCAAACTTTTCCAATTCAACACTTACATTGGTTTTCCTACCCTTTCCTCTCCACCTACATTTAATCCATCTTTCCTGTCTTCTCTTAACCATAATCACAAGACCAGCAAGACAATTTCACCTTTTTTGCTCAGCTCAGAACAATGATCTAAGTCCTGGTTGAAATTACTTATAAATATGCAAGTATTTTCATCCACTGCACCTTATCAGCATTCTAATTTAAATGCACAAAATACCACTGATTCTTTTCTGTGAACCCTTCTGTCTTTAAATCAGTTGTATCAACAATATTTGTTGTGGATTATATTGCAGGTTTGTGTAGCTCTGGAACATTTAGTACAGGTACACAGAAGTGCTATTTTTGAGTTCAGAACATCAGACCCAATATACATATTGCAGTCACTGAGCAGAAGGGCCACTTGGCTGTGCTCAGCCCCAATTCAGATTCTGCTGCTTCCAAAGAACTTTCCCCTGACTTGTAAAAATATGCATTGGAAATCCTCTTCAGTACATTAATACTGAATTTGCTATTTTTTTTTTTGCCTCTAAAATTAGTCAAGGAATACAAAACACAAATGGCTGAGGGAGTTGATTTTATCAACTGTCTCACAGCTCTTTGATGCCAAGCTTTCACAGTTGTCATCTAGCAGGCACAGATATAATGTGGTTCCCTAGAATCAGTGTTCATTTTCTTTATCACATGCCTCAGTGACAGGTCCAGGTGGGGAGGAAGCCCCACACAAAATCACATTTCCAGCAAACAAGTTAATACTTTTTATGTGTTCTGATGCACCATCATTTCTTTGCAAAACACAACCACTCTGTTAGAGCCGAATCCCACATCTGAATGACATCATAGGAATGTGCCAAATATACCAGTTTTCATCAGAAATATTATGCCATATGGACCACATATGAAGGAGTAGAAGGATTTATAGTAGCATTTAAAAATGTTATCAGTGCTGATCCCAATATACAGCAGGAATTTGACACACTGATTAGATACCAGAAAGGAAAATGATCAAACACATGTCAAAAGGTTGGACATTTACCCCGAGATATTGGCTCACATCATGCCACCTTCAAAACTGTCTGTTTGAATAAAAGTTTCCATGATATATGCAGTGAGACATCACTGGTAACTCACAATAGCCCAAAAAACATAATTCTTCCCACAAAGAGGAAAATGCTTAAGTTCATCTTCTGCTTATTATTGTTTCATTATAACTTCCTTGCTTTTTGGTCAAAAAACACAACGGATCTTTCTCTGAACAGGAAGGTGAAATAAAACAGGGTCTTTGTGTTACCTCAGAACCAATTTTTTCCAAAATATCAAAATCAGCTTCTACTCTAATTAGAAACAACTGCTGATCCTAACTTTTTGTTTCTCACAGAAGCAAAGTGTCAAGCTGTTCTGTTAAAACATCAAAAAGAAGCCATTTTGTGTATCATAATACAGCTTTTCCCTTTACCATTGCTAATATTAGAACATTAATTTTTTGTAGTTTTGTTTTGGGGAGTTGGGTTGGGTAATTAAACTAAAACTTGGAAAAGTCGCCTTTAGGGGTGACGAAAGAAATGGGTAGAGAAGAGAGAGAAATCAGGAAGTTTTTCAGAGTAAAATCACTGCCTTTGGTCTGGATATCCAGGAGCTTATTCGTGCTAACAAACAGCAAGGACTGGCTGTTTCACATTATGGGAAAACTGCTTGGTGTGCAGGGTTGTGCCAGGAATCCAGCTGGGGACAATCACTGAGTTCCTTCATTCCCAGTGGAATGTTCTGGCTCTGTCATGTTTTCCAGCAGAAAACTGCTCCTCCACAGGGGTGGAGATGAGTAAGAGCAAATGGAGGTAGGTATCAATACCTGAGCTTGTGTACTGAGAGAAAGAAGCCGTTCCAGGAAACAATTCCTCTCACCTCACTGCATGAAACCCAGGGGGAATTCCATATTTAACAATTCATCTGGAGAATCTGACAAATCCAGAAGCATGAAAAAGGTAATTTGGAACTGGCTGGAGTGACTAAATCTCACATGTGAATCTCATATTTGGCTAGAGAAAATCCTTCCTATTGGCAGAAAGGACCATTAGGAGTTCCAGAGTGAGAAGTTAAATTGATCTTTTAGCTCAATAAGAAAAATGGTCCACAAAAGCAGCAGAATACAGCTCTGAGATTGATTTGTTACCTTGCTTTTTGTATCAGCTGGCAACAGAGACAGATGAGAGGCTAGAGTAATGTGAAATAGCCCACACTTACTACAAAACCAGTTTTTTTTAATTAAGTACTCCTTCAGCACTTGATTGCATGAAGAGCTGAATTCTCTGTTTCAATTTGGAACAATACTTTAATGTCTTTCTTGAGGAAAACAGTCCTATTGCTTTCAGTAGAGGTACTTTTGTATTTTAAGCTGCCTGTGCATTCAGCCATTTTCTAGGATATCGTTGCAATAGTAAAATGAAAAAAATAATATTTTGTTTACACTGCAAATTTGCTGTCTGCTACTATGATTTTTTTTTTATTTTATTTTTGCAGTAATGAAGGATATTGAACAAAACAAATTCTACTTGTTCTATATCAAACAAAAGAAAAAGTAAACATAAAACCCTATCCCACCACCCTCCCCAACTACTGAAAGGAAAAGAAAGTCTTGAAGCACAAGACTCTAAGGCTTCTTGAACATGTTGCTCATCATTATGAAATGTTAGATGGGCTAGACCAAAATAGATATTTTGTCCTTATCTTCTGCATATAATATTCAATTTAGTAGATACAAAAGGTGAATATGTTGAAGAAGAGATGAGTCAAAGTGGACTCCAGGCAGCAGAGAACAGACCATGTTCCACAAAGTTGAAGGTGGGGAAAGGGAAACAAATTCCAAGCACAGTGTTCCTCTCTCCTGAATCCCCCACGAGGTGCCAACTTAGCAAGATGCAGTTTAATCTCCCACTATTTCATTGCCTCCCAGAACCAAAGGAATTTACTGTTTATTTACCTTAAATCTAGTGACAGTACACAGCTAATGGTGTGTTACATGAAAAAAAGAAAGTGTATAATGGTTAGGGAATAGAGAATATTTTTCTAGAACATGGTGTTCCTGAATAAAAATATACATTTAAGCCTCTCTTACAGTGCTTTTATAAATTTTTCCTTTCACTTGTAAGCAGCTCTGTATAGCATAAAATTTAAATGTTGCACTAGAATGAGTTAAGATGTTTGTCTCCTTACATTTGAGTAAAGTACTTATTTGAGTGGGTTTCATTACTTAATGTGAGTGTTATAAAACAATATATACATGTAAATCAACTGAGAACTCTCCATGAGAGCTTCTCTAAGTGCAAAAATATTATTATAGAATTCTTCTGGGAAAAGAGAAAATGGAATTCCAAGAATTGTGCTTACAGCAGTAGAGCTAAGTTACTAGAAACTACTTATTATAAAGCTTATACTACAGTTTTAAAAAGCTACAGTGACATTTCTTTAAACAATCCCTTCATGAAAAAGGATGACAATGACACTGCTGGCAGTTCTGCCTTAAGAGTGAATTGTCCATCTTCTGGCAAAACCCCAAATCTTTATCATTATTCAGATATGTTTATAAAAGCATTAGAATATCCTTCTCATTGAGAAACTAATAGGGCACATTTCAAGATCACAGATTTTTTAGCTTAAGTTCTGGGATCATTTTCTTTTCCACATAAAAGAACTGTGTTTTAAGATCAGCTTCATTGGGGGGGTCTGCTGGGATTTGATGTTTTTATTTTCTTGCTGAAGAAAACATTTCTGGAAGAGGAGCACCATCTCTCCACACATTAAATGAGTAAATATACAATTGTTCCCCCTAGTTTTAATTTGCATTTTATGGTTATAACTAGATTAGAATTTTATACATTGCATCATTATTTAGAAAAAAATTGCTTTTATATTTCCCACAATTTCTGAATAAAACCAAAGCCAGTCCTACATTTTCTTGTTACTACTTCTAATAATATATATCAATATTGGTATAAAAATAAGGTCCCCTAAAATTTCTGTGATTCACTTAGCAGATCCTCATGACTATTTAGAACTAAAAAAAAGGTCTAAAATTTAACAGGTCTTCTCCAGTCAAGCAAATCACATTTGAGGTGGGAGGGATACAAAGCAGGAAATAAAACCATAATTTCCTTCATTTAAAACATGTTTCATTGACAAGATATAGAACACAGAATCCATATTTGAGAATAGCATTTATATACAATGACAGAATAATTTTTCTTGGAAGGGACCTTTATGGATCATCTTTCTCAGCTACTGCTCAAATGTGGCCAAATTCAGTCACATCAGGTCACGCCAGGCCCTATGCAGTTTTGTGATGAACATCTCCAAGGATGGAGAATCCGTGACATCTCTGGACAGCTGGTTCCAATGTTTCATTATGTTCATCATGCCTATTTTTTCTTGGAATATTTCATATTTCATAATTCCTTTTGCTGCAGCATGTGTCTCTTGTCCCTCATCCTTGTGCTGTGAACCTTTGAGAAGAGTCTGGCTCTATCATCTCTACAGTCCCCGATCTCGTGGCTGTAGAGAGCAAGCAGGTGCCTTCTGAGCCCTACCCAGGCTGAGTGAGCCCAGTTCAGCACCTCCTCATTTATCAGGTGCTCTCCTGCCCCGACCACACTGCTGGCTCTTCACTGGACTCCCTGGCTGTCTTTTCTGCACGTTGGGCAGCCCAAACCAGACACATAACTCCAGGTTCTGCCCCACAGGTTGATTAAAGAGGATGATCACTTCCCTGGGCCATATTAAACTCAGCCCAGAATCTAGTTAGGCATTCTTATGCTGGCTAGGCACACATAGAGATCATGAGGATTAAGGGGTTTTCCCAGCACAGCAGGATTTTCCCATGTCCCTGTGGACAGCACACAACTGTAAAGATCTTTCCATACCCGTGGTGTGTTTGTAGAGGACCTGGTGCAGCAGGGTCTCTGAGCTGCACGCACTGCTGGAGTGAAAGCACAAGATGAAAGTATGATTTAAATTTTAAAAGTACATCATGTAAGATCCAGTGTTGATGGAACAGGTAATTTATACTAATAGGACAGACTCAGAAATTAAAAAAAAAAAATTGCTACTGGAAAAATGCATCCACAATGAGAAGGTGATAGTTCTCATACTCAGCATATTGATGCAAACAGAACTGAGTTGCTGCACTCTTATCCTTTCCCTGCTGAACAGGATGCCAGTTGCATTAATCAAGATAATTTATCTTTGTCGAGAACTGGGAAAAAAGTCCCTCAAATTATTTCAGAATAGGCCAATAAAAGCAAAGAGAAAAATGTTATCTTTAGGCACAACTATTATATTGTTTTTTTTGTTTGGATGGTGATCTACAGCCTGACTGAAAACTAATTGAAAAATGATGAAAGTAACTCTTATTTCAATGAGTTTAGAATCAGATTCTTAGAGGTGCAACTTTTATGCATGTCCTAGTAATTAACATTATAGAGAAATAAAGAAATAGCTGCTAATCATGCTCCAAATGACAGTGTTTTTTTACTTTTGCAAAAAACAAATATACTCTGTAACACACTGTAATGAGCTGGCCAAGCTAGTTAAAAATATCAGCTGTCTTTTTGTTCAACAAAGTATTAAAAAAAGAGTCTCCTGACACATATTCTATATCCCTTGAGGTCCAATTTTCTGACTAATAGACCTTTTTTTCTTCCCTTTCTTTTTAAAGACACAGATTTCCAGGCCCTCTAGAGCATCCTACTGCATTTTATAACCTTTAGAAATAAGCTGGAAGGCTGACAGGCATTTTTTCATTTTCTTCTATTCTGCAAAAAAGCAAAAGCCTTTCAGGACCACAAATCTTGCAATTTTAAATGTGTAGTAATAAATTAATATATTTAGAAATCTGTTCATTTATTAGTTTTTTTATTCACTTCAAAAACTCAAAACAGATTTCCATTACTTTCATAAATTAGAAGTAATTTAAGAAGTCTAACAACATGACAGCCTAAAAGAAGAATTCCACTAGATATCCCATATTAAATACAACAATAACACTCTGAAATACACATAAAATAATGATGGTGACTCTTGACCAGTTATATCCTACAGTGAATTTCATAGAGGCAAGCGAGTTTTTGTAAACCATTTAACCCATAAAGTCATCTGTAGGGTTTTGGTATCAGAGAGGATGCACAAAAATACCAATGAACCACCCAACATGCTGCAGAATGAGTTTCAGCTCCAGCCCTGATTTATCAGGATGGTTTATCGGGGTCCAACAGTGATGCAGGGAATGGCTGCAGTTGTGTATTCATATGGAAAAAGAAGATCCTTTGAAAACAACCCTCAAACATCATGACAGCACAGAGCGAGGGATGGGGCAAATATACTCTTGGAGTCTGATTCAGAAAGTGTGAATGTAAATTCCCAACTTACTGGCAGCACGCTTGGGTTCTGGGCTAGCAAACTCTTCCCTCTAAGCACATCACAGGAACTGGAAATGCTCACATCCAAGTGTAAAATCTTCTGTTATGGTTTTTAACAATACCTTACCCAAAGATGTGCTATTATGTGGATCTTTTCATGCATTTGTCACTAAAATGAAATTTCTGCAGAACTCCGTAGACCTTCAAATACATTATCCAAAAGGGTGAAGGCTCTACCTTGCCTATAGCTCACACTTCTGACATAAGCTATATGGACAGATGTAAAAGCCTCTGTCTGTAGCTACAACTTTTCATTCAACACAGTTCATTCAAGAACTGCAAATTTTAATTTGGAACTTATAGTTTCTTCTGTAATAACAGGATATAAGTTTGGAAAACTATATTTTTATTTCCACAAAAATAGACTTTGGAAAGCGTTTTGGACAGAAAACTTCCCATTCTTCTGCTCTATCTTGGTATTAATTGTAAGGTTGAACCTGAAAATGCATATTCAAGTTGTATACTAAAATGCATGGTATGTAACTATGGGAAAGGATAGATAAAAAATACTCAGACAAGAGAAACGTAAGTTAAGCCCACTCTTTTTTTCTGCAGTTTATAAACAAATATTTTTCCTTAACTATTATTTTGCTATCCATCATGTGGCAGAGATTCTCAACTATTGAAAAATCAGTTGCAATTAAAAGTGGAAACATTTCCTCATTCTAGTTTTGTTTACTTCTCTAACTGACAGATGATGAAATCTACCTTTTTTTGAACAGAGACAAATCAATTAGACAGAAATAAGTTCTCCACATCTTTTTGGATGACTACTTTTAGATGACACAAATTACTACCTGAAAGTATCTTTTCCTCTTCTTTGCTTATAAGTCTAAATAACTAGGTTGGTTTCATTCTACATAAATACTTTTTTTTTTCAGTTTAGTCCCTTCCACTGAAGCTAAAATTGAAGACTCAACCTATTCAACTCTTAGAATCAATGAGTAAAAGCAGGTGTTGAAAATTGTAGTCCCATTCATTAGTATTGTTACTTATTATAATACTTTTTATTAAATAAAATCTATGGTTATCCACTGCAATAAAAAGCCATGCTTTCAACTACATGTTACAAAAAACTTGGATGGACAGCATACCTTGGCAAAATCCTTGGGCAAAATTTAAGGAGATTATAGTACCTGATCTCTTTGAACAGCATTGTTAATTAACTTCAAGCTTTGCACAGCCTCCATGATTCACTTTCAGTAGAAATCTATTCCTGCTGCAAACCTTTCTCAAAATACAATGATGCTAAAGCAAAGTTTCTGAGTATAGGTTTGTTGGCCTCTTAAGTAAGGTTTCTGTTTTTCTAAAATGTAGCAAAATGGAGTTTATCATCCTGTTCCTCACAATTTTCTCTTTAATGAACAACCCCCACCTGACCTTCAAATAAAAAGCATGTTGATTGTTTTGAAGGACAGCAAATTGAAGCAACTGTGTAAACCATAGTTTGTCAAGTCTCTCACCTCCTTATATCATGGCATATTATAGATCCACAGTCTTCCGCATTAACTTTATTTGCTTTATTTCTTGTCTAAAGAAACATGAGTCTCTCATCAGCCTGCTTTTCATTTCTTTGTTTAAGAATCAAATCCTACAAAACATGTCTTCAAACAAATGAGAAAAATATAATAATTTTCCTTAAATGAAAACATGGATGAAACTAATGCTAGTATTAAATATCTTTACAACACACATTTTAGTGTCTTTTTATTTAATTATATAGAGTTTAACAAGATATACACAATCATAGATGACTAAAATATGTAATTCATTTGCTTGCAGTATACCGCTCATTTGAGTGAAAGATTAACTGTAGATATTTGAAATGAATAATCATTATGCTGCTTTTTTAGTATACTACTTTTACAATATATTACTTGCACCACTTAGGAGAATTTAATTTGTATTGTTTCTTTCATTAAGGGAAAGCTGCAACTAAACAAGCCTTTTTTTAAAATAGTTGTCTTTTTTGAGTTTTATTGTCCCATAATTAACCAGTGTATGTGCTATTCACACAAGAGTGCCAATTCACTGCAATCAGCTCCAAGCAAAGTTCAAGTGAGGGCTAACGATGTCTTAAACTTTTATGGAGGAAAAATATGGCAAAGTTAGTGGCTGTGATCCTGTGATACAATCGGATTGAAGTGAGCTTAACCAAAATGCCCTCAGAGATGGAGCTTCAACAACATTATATGCTGCTGTGAAAGAAAGGACAACCTAAGGTCGCTTATTTTTACTTGGGTGATTTGGAGAATGGCCTGTTACATACATTGCTGGGATGTGGGATTTCCTTGCTTTTAAAATGTTTGCTTTGATATTGCAATTTACTATTAGAAATGTGTCTCTCTGCTTTGAATGAAATATGAAATGGAAACAAAACCCAAAACCAGTAAGGGTTTAGGAACACAACAGGATGAGCTGTTTGAAGTGTTCTAAATTCTGTGTGAGCAGCTAGAGATGCTTTATAATAAAACATCTTTCTTGAAGCATGTGTTTCTGTAATGATGAATTTTTATAAGGGAAGTATTTGGCTGTGTTTAGATGGTATTTTACACCTGAAGTTGAAAAACTGATTTTTAAAAAAAAAGGTCAATCTACAAGGATGGAACTTTCATTAAATCTTACTGAGATCCCTGTAAAGATGCAATAAATTCTCCAAATAAACCATGATGCAGTGTGGTGACTTTCAGTGACTTTTACATTACAACCACAGGAAAAATATCCCTATAATCTTCTATGGAATGTACAGATCAGGGGAGATAAGCACTACTTTTGGATTTCCAACTTAGATCATATCTGGCGTGATTTTTCAGATTAGTCAAGTACCCACACGTCCAATTTCATCAGCTCACAGACTGCTGCAGACACACCACACATTAGAAAGCAGGGTAGGTTTTTGGTTTTGTTTTTTTTTTTGAGATACCTAAAAATTTTTTGTCAGTTTCTCTGTGTTAATCTCACCTAATAATCCAGTGATAGATTTACAGGAAGAATGAAATATTTCATGACATTCATTTCCATGTATTAAATGATATTAAGATAATCATTATAGAAGAGGGAGACAGCTAACAGAACTACAGTCTATATATAGACATTGGTTCTTCCATTTCATCAGAGAATATATTAAATGTCACATTCTGTTGCACAGCCAATTAGAGAGGTAAGCATGACAAAAAAGAGTTTTCCTGCTGGTTTTGTTACCAGCACAGCATGGTATCAAAAAAAGAGACAGGGCTACCCAGCCAGGAACAGACTGCAGTAGTGCTAAAATATTTTAGCCTTGAACTAAGATAAAATGCAAATACAAAGCAGTTCATTTTAAAACATGTATAATATTAATTGAAATTCTGAAGACTTAAAAATTTGGTCTCATGTTTAAGTAAAAGACATCTGCAGAAGGTTGCAAACTATGGATTTTTCCTGCCAGAATAATATACTAAAGTGAGCTGTAAGTAAAAAAATGAATAATACTGAACCAAGTTTTTGACAATATAAAATTTTAGAACCAAAATTATTCTGAAAAATACTAAAAGATAGTGTAAACACGTCTTCTTTGGCCCTCAGCTTTTCCAAATGACATAACTATTTCAACCTAATATCCTGTGCAGATGACACAGGAATTATCATTTATATCCATTCTGTTTTAAAGATAATTTAATTAATGAAGCAATATGCAATTCTACTTAGTAAATATAATCATCATTAATCAAGATGAAACTAATATGTTCATCATCTAGAAGGTAAAGCGAGCCAAATTTCTCAAATTTAAAAATGTTAGTTTAAAACACTTGGGAAAAAAAGAAGTATAAGAAAACAAGCAAAATGAATCTCATGAGACATCAGCATATTTTCTTTAAAATGTCTTAGTACAGAGTCTCAATAAAATGTATACTTTTTTCCTCCCTCTATTTCTAGTTCAAGCAAAGGGAAAGAATGTCAATATCTTCTTTAAAATAAATCAGATTTTTTTTATGAGGAGAAGATTATGAGAAAAAACAACAGAATCTTATAATAGGGAATCCTAAACTCAGTTTAGAACTGAACTGAGTGGAAATTTAGCACTGAAAAGTTTTGCGCAGGCAAGGCAAATCTTATATTATGGAACAGTGCTAAATCTAGAAGGCAGGTAATTACTTTAGAGCTGTATAACAGAAAATTACTTTTATTGCTACTTGAATAGCTAAAATTTAGCCTTTTTATCTCCTAAAACATGTATTTCCATTTTTTTCTGTGTTTTCAAAGATAAGTGATGCAGTGATGCAGTTTTGCTGACAAAACAATTGCATTAATGAGCTGCTCTTTTTGTTAAGACAACTGAGGAGCCTTTGATAAACACAGAGTAGAAGCATGTAAGGCCCTCAAAAAGTTATTAGAGAAGCAACATAAGAAAAGGTGTGAAACAGGGTCGTCTTCTTCCTGGCAGCCTGGAGCTCACTATGCAATTCCTTTATTCTCATGAAGATTATATTTCAACCATTTGCTTGCATACTCTTAAAGCACAAGCAACAGAAAGATAAAGAGATCTGATTCAAATGCCAGAGAAAATAGTAAATACTTTTTCTTTTCTCCCTATTTAGTTATCTAAACATCTCATCCAATAATTGTGTTTATGGGATAATGTAACTGAAGTGACATGTATTGCAGCCTATCGTCTCTCCTGTGTTTCTAATTGAAAGGATTTAATACAGAATAAAGATTATGAGGCTTTCAGCTTGAAAAATCAGTGTTTCTCATACCTTTTGTTTGATGATCATGTCGTTGATGTCATCAAGATCACCTACTTTCACTCTCTGAGATTTTATCTCTCGATCCAGTCGAGAAAGCCAGTCAGTGAGTTCTGCCCATGCCTTATTGAAGTCAGCCAAGGCTGGAACCTCCAAAAGCACAGAAGATGGCATTTCTGGTTTGAAGGTGGTGGTTTCCTTGGTTACCCTGGTTTGTGTATCCACAGCAACAGTTTCACCAGGAGTTACTGAAAGAAAATTAAAAAGAAGCTAAAATTACTGAATAAATGAACTATGATAAATGCTTATTTCAATATTTCAGAATTTCTGCCATAGACTGGATAAGATAGAAATAGACCTATTTCTTGATATTATCTCTACTGAAAATACGAAAATCAAAACTAAAAGAAGATATTCTTTTTTCCACAGTAATTCTATTTTATTCTATTCTATTCTATTCTATTCTATTCTATTCTATTCTATTCTATTCTATTCTATTCTATTCTATTCTATTCTATTCTATTCTATTCTATTCTATTCTATTCTACTCTACTCTACTCTATTCTATTCTATTCTATTCCTATAGAATGCTTAACATCCAGCATTCTCAGTATATTCAAATTCCATCCCTAGAAGACCAGCTGGACCTAGAAAATCAGCAAAGTTCACAGTGCAATAAGAACCCCTCGCTAAAGGTCACTGAAGAATGAGTAATTTTCTAAAAATCTAGTAGTGTGGTCAGATATCTCTATGCCAGAAGATAGATTGCAAATATTGGTTGCACTATGAAATACATCATAGTATGGTCATGTATTTAGAAACAAGTTTCCTCCACTGTGCACAAGTCACTCTGTAGCTGAGAAATTGTCTGACCAGAAATCTTCTCACTTACTGTTATCACCAAGTGCTCTGTGGCCAAAATGGAGCTTATACAACAAGTACTTCAGCCTTGACTAATTGCTTACTTTTCCACCTTATAACTTAAAAATATTATGTGTTATTATTTGGATATTTGTGCATTCTTTTCCTTTCTTTTTGGAGAAACAGATATATCTTCTTAGTATCTGTCCCTGATCTATCAGCTATGGGTTTTAAACAATCTGTAAATTATTCATTGCTTGGAATGGGGAAATATCCAACACTGAAGCACAGGTTCTGTCTCTGCAGCAAAAATGACAAGAGGTGCCACATACAGATAACATTGGACAGAGAAGTTTGGAACATAAAATCATTCAGAAGTTCAAAACTGATATTTTCTCCTTGATATTTTTGCTATTTACAAAGAGATGGCTATGAACTGTTGGGCTATTTTTGCCCTTCAGTGAATGATGCAAAAGCAATTCCTCACACGCAATATTATTGTAGATGAGGCTACACTAAATTATATTTCATTGTTTTTTTCTCATTTTTTAAAAAAGATTAACCAAAGAAGAAAAACTAAAACAGAGAAAACAGGAGAACACATGGCATTGCTTCACTGAGGTTCTACAGTATTAGAAAAGAAACTTAATACTTAACACTTTATAATCTCTATCTAAATCAGACATTGAGAAAGGAATAGTTAAACCAGGAAGGCTGAAATAGAAGCCCTGTGGAGTATGTTCAGCATTTTCTAGCATTGAACCATCAAACATTAATTTCTAAACGACCAGAATTATTATTTTTCCTTTTTCCCAGTTTTCTTACAAAGTAGAGAAAACCAGTTTCCTGCCCTCTTCCTGTGAGATAGCTCATCTTCAACAAAAACAAACCAAAACACCAAAATAGTGTAATCCCATGCACAATAAGCTTTTTGTTTTGTTTTTTTCCTTGCTATTACATCTGAGAGTCTAATGGTTTTCCATTAACTTTCATGCCATCAGAACAAAATCTGTCTGAAACATGAAAACTCAGGCCAGGGTTCAACAATTTGTCCATAAAGCCAAGGCATCATATCTCCTCTGTGACTTCAGAAATTAAGAAATCAATCATGAGTTCACCAATGAAGATCTATTTATTTATTTTTTTCCCCCAGTGGTAGCCATTTCAGAAAAGGGTGTTTCTAATTTTCTAATGTTTATGGGTTTACTAATCTGGATTTGGCTTAAGGGTTTTGGGGTATTTTTGTCCATTATGTTGGTTTTTGTGTGGTCTTTTTTGATTGTTTTTGGGTTTTTTTTCCTTGTAGTTCTTTTGCATTGAGCACCTTAAAATATTACAAAAAAGATTGTAAGGTACTAGCAGAAGTCCAACAGCACAGTAAAATATCTTCTCTAAAAACTTCAAGATCTACCACTATCTACCATAATTTTATAAGGATAGCAATAATTTGTACCAATTTTACTATTAGAATATTTGACTTATCAAATTATTTATTAAAAATACCTTTGGAAAGTGTTTGTAGTGTTTCACTTCTGCCAGACATCTCCCCTCAGAACAAAAATGCCACTTAGTATCTATCACTTATTTCTCTTTGTTTATGCTTGCATAGATATGACACAATTCATTTAACAGAACTGTATAAATCAGATGTATAAAATAAATGAATATGTAAAAATAATAGACATATATAAATTAACATGAACAACGCAATATATAGCAATAAATCTCATTCTGAAAAAGATTATCCAGAACTGCACTGACAATTTCTGTGACTCAAAGAGGACAGTTTGTTGCTTTTGTTTTTGGTGGGAACTTTTTACTATTAGTTTGTTTTTGTATTTTTCCCAGGAAAATTAATTTATAAATGCAGAACTTGGTTTGTTTTTGTTCTCTTTTTTAATAGTAATAAATTCTATCCTAATGAGACATGTCATAAAAACTATAAAGGATTTAATCTTTCAACTTATTTAAAGGTTATAATGGTTCACTTCTGTGATACGATAAACTTGAAAATAAAAAGGACAATTAGAATTTAAGACATTAAACCACAGAAATATAAAGTTTTTAAAGTGATTCCTCATACGTACTTTCTGCTCTTCAACAAAGAGGAAACAACACAAAACAATAATAGGAGAGAAAAACACAGGTGTGATTTCAACTTGTTCTTGAACTTTGAAATGCACTGATGAAAATGAAAGTATATTGATAATTTTTGCATCTTAAAATTAATCTGTAATGTTAAACTTCAAGAGGTAGAATAATTGGAATGCATCACAAAATTGAAATTCAAATATTTAATGAAAACCCAAGTAAAACAGAATGAAGCCAATTGCAAGGAAAGAGTTTCCACCCCCTTTTATTCTTCTTACTTCCGTGTTGTGTTTCAAGGAGGGTCAAACTGAGAAGTCAAAACAAATAAAACTCCTTATTCAGGTACTGAACAGGAACAGAACAGACAGGAAGAATGACAACACTTTCAAAAGCTTCAAAGCCCTTCAAACACCCCCTTTCAAGGCACAGACTTTAAGCAGAACTGCCTGAGCTCACAGGACTCTTCCAAATCATCCTTCTGAATGCTTTTAGTTGTGCTTAAGTTGCAACTATGTAAGGACTGCATCTACTAGTGAAAGATTTTTGACAAAGAAGAAATAACACAGTATTTGGATGTGGATTTTAATTCAATTTGGACGTCTAGCCTGGATTTTTAGTTCCATTATTAGCACCAACTAAGGGGGATGCCAGCCATAAATCCTTCATGCAATAAATAGCAGTAATATACACCCACTAAACTTCCTTCTTGATTTAGTCAGGAAACTCAGCTACATTTTACCCACCCTGAGAAAGCAGAGAAAGAATACCTGCACTTTGTGGTATACACTCAGGTGACATCACTCAGTGAATTTGCCATTTTAACACAGGCAACACTGACTTTAGTGGCAGAACAAGTGAGTATTCCCTCTTTGGGCAAAGGAGCAGTTCACTGGCTGGGACATTGCACACCAGGCAGGTTTGGCTTATTTCATGGGGATTTCAGTGTCATTTTACCAGCACTTTATCCTTGTGAGCTTGACTTGGAAAAACGAAACTCCACAACACCAAATAGGTGAAATTCTGTCAGCTACTAAAATACATTTTTCCTTTTTTTTTTTTTTCCTTATGCTGTGGCATTGCAACCAGTTTTCCACAGGGTTAGAGCATCCACGATCGTATTCTCAAAGTCCAAGCAAACTTGCAGAGAGATCTGGGAAGACAGTTCTGAGACAGATTTATTTAGACTTGTTCCAGTGATAAACGAACAGTTTCATCTCTGTCTGACCTTCAACATTAAGGAAATATAGTCAAGAGTACATTAAGTTCTCCCATTCAGTAAAGCCCTCTCTGCAAGGTGCTCACTGCCAGTAACATTTTTTGCAGAGGAACTAAGCTACCTGCCAGGTGTTCCAGGTCATAAAGGAGTTCTAAAAGAAAAAAAATGTGGCCAACAGAGCTGTGATTTATATTATAAATAATATAAATTTATTACCTCAGAAAAGCTCACCAACTTTGAAGTTCAAAAGCAAGGAATGTTTTTTCTAGTGATCTGAACTCAAAATAAAATCTTTATGTTGATCAAAAATTATTGCCAGCAAAATTCCACCCACAGCTCTAAATGTAGAAAATATGCATCCTTAGAGCATTGTATCTCAAAGTTAACATTTTCTTAACATTCTAATCAGCTTTTAAAGACAAAAAACATGTTTCAAAGTGAGTCTTTTCTATTTTAATACAACACAAATGTTTGATTTTCTTAGCCTTGAATATTTAATTAAAACAATTATTAGAAAAAGAAGACTTGGTAGCTGTATCAAGTATATTTCATACATTGTAATTTTTATAGACTATCAATAGGTAAAAATTTTATACCTAATTGCAGGAACACTTAAGGGACATTCACATTATATGTTACTGTTAGCAGTTTAAAATACAAGCACATAGACTACCTTTTAATTCTAGAAGTTCTTTATGACTCTTTAAAGGTCATTATGGATTACATGCAATTTTAATTATTGCAGGCAAAAGAAAAGAAGCTGCTCGTTTATGGGATTATTAATTAAAGTTTAGATCTCAAATAGTCTGTTGTGGGATGAAGGGGCTGAAACTAAAGACCTCTTAGAAGTTCAAAAGAAAGTAGAAAGTCAAGGTTAAAATCTTAGGAGAAAAGGAAAAGATTTACAAGCATGTGTACTGCTATATTTGAAAAGTAACTACAAAAGTTATGGTTTCTAAAATGCTACTGTTACTATTACTAGATTTTTAAACAGCATCAGAACTTTAAATTTAGTAGGAGGATAACTGCTGGCTTTCTCAGACTCTTCTTTGTCATAGGATAGATCTGGTAGAATTTTCTTACCATCCTCCTTATTCAGGAATGTGACTAAGTCGTTTATTATATGATGCATTTTACCAGGTTCCTCCAAACACAACAGCAAGATGTATCGATACATCTTTCACTCAATGTAAAGAAAAACTCTTCTATCACAAACATTGAATTGCAACAGGACTAAAACCACAGAAAAGAGGTAGAGTTTACTAACCACTAAGAATTTCAGTGATACAAACAACGTGTTGGTTTGTGTGCATCATAATGTAAATAAACATTAGAGTGAAGTTAAATTTGTGCCACATAGCAGAAAGTTGACATTGTGACCTGTTGCTGCAAAGAGCTTCTGCAAATACTTTCCGTGTATGCAAGATACCTAGAAGCAGAATGTTAAGAGTTGCCTTGGTCATAAGAGGTACTTCAAGGTAATTTCCATGTACAGATGTTAGAGATCTAAAATATTTCCCTTTGTAGAAGAGAATCAGGTTGGAGAATACTTCAGCAAACTGAACACAAATATAAAACGTCCATGGGATCTAATGGGATGCACCTGTTGAGTGCTGGAGGCTCTGGCAGCAATCATTGCAAGGATGCTTTTTACAAACTTTCTCAGCAGAAGGAAGAAGACTGGAGGAAAACAAATGTCACATCTATCTTCAGAAGGATAATATGGAGGACCCAGGAAATGACAGCTTCACCTCAAACCCTGGGAAAGCGATGGAGCAGTCGGCATCACAGGCTGCATTAGGAGGATCACTGCCAACAGATGGACAGAGCTGATCCTTCCCCTCTGCTCAGCACCTGGAAAATGTATCCAGTTCTTGGATCCCTAGCACAGAACTGCTATAGGGCTACTGAAGAGAGACAAATAAATGGCCACAAAGATGATTAAGGGACTGAAGCCTCTTTTATATGAGGAAATCCTGAGAGAGCAGGAACTGTTCAGCCTAGGAAAAAGACTCACAGGGGACCTCATGAACACGTATAAATATCTGAAGGGAGAGTGCACAGGAGGTAGAGACAGGCTCTGTCCAGCAGTGCCCACCCGTGACAAGAGAATGGGCACAAATGAAACACAGGAGGTTCCCCCTAAATATCAGGAAACACTCTTTGAGTGAGTCTTGCAATGGGTTGAGAGAGTTTATAGAATCTCCACTCTTGGAAATACCCAAAAGCCACAGAAACATCACGCTTGGTAGCCTCCTCTAAGTTATCCTGCCTGAGTAGGGAGTTGGATCAGATTACCTCCAGAGGTCCCTTCCAATCTCAGTCTTTCTGTGGTTTAACAACTGAGAATTCTCTGGGAAGGAAGCAGCTAAGAAAGAAGATAATACATGGGAATAATCCTGGCACAGTGTATGTAAATAATTCAATTGACTGCTCTACACATGGTGGAAAAAACTTTAAATCTGCAGCATTTGATCCTAATTAGACCATGACTCAACCAGGGACAAGTAGTGCAAAAGCAACTGAAGATTGTAATATATACATGTAAACAGAGGTAGCATTAATCTGCTTGGACCTGTTGTTCCATTCAAACCTTTCTGAAAGATAAACTACTCTAAAGTTCAGTATCCTTTTAGTAATATAGCATTGTCATGGCATTCTCCAAGAATCTTCCCTTAGGTAAAGTTCAGCATGATTGATGGGGCCACTAAAAATTGAAAAGCAAGAGGCGATGGTATGAATGGATCACTTTTAGTGAGTGTGAGAACTAAGCAGACAGAAACTAAAGAAAGGTAGCCCAAGAACCTTTCAAATACTTTTTTAAAAAGCAGTGTTATTTATACCACTACACAAGGTGTTTATTTTTTCCAAAGGATAGGCGTCTTTTTCAGCAAGCAGTTGTTACAAAAGGGTTTCATGAAAATGAATGTTTTGTACTACAGAAGTTGTAGTGCTGTAAAATCAAATTCTGTCACATACTCGCCTTATAAAAAACGTTGTGACAACATCTGTCACAAATGATGCAAGCACTTCTCGATATTCCTTTTGTCAGTAAAAGTAACAAGTTCCTTGATTTAGTATGCAGCTTTCAATTGGATGACAGTCTGTAACAACAATTTACATTTCCAGTCTACTGCTATTGGCATGTAACTGAATTTTTGCAGCTAATTCTTTGATATAAGAAAAAAAAACCATAATACCAACAGCTAGAACTTTTACAATCTCATGAAAAGCACCTTCTCTAATTTTTATAAGACCTATTGATTTAACAGGCATAAATTGCTATCTTATCCAAGGAGAACTCTGAAAAAATGTGTATTAAATTGTACACAGATACAAAATAACAAGAAGTCAGATGAATTCTAGGTACCTTGCAATTAAAAAAAATAAAAGGCTATGTTTAAAGAAGCTGTAAAATAATCTGGGCTCAGTTATTAGCTCATGTAACAGAATTACAGAATTCATGCAAAAATGTCCAAGTCTACCCTTATTCTTCAAGTAAAAAATTTTGCAGGATTAAAAACAACTGTTCAAAGGCAATGCCATCACTGTCACTTTGTTTTGACAAAAGAATTACTGAAATCACTACAAGCACCTTCTGTTCTTTCATCATTATTGTAAAAATATCTTGCCAGGCACTACTTTGTGAAAGTCAAGTTTTCTTGTAGGCTTACTTTTCAGGTCAAACTAACCTCTATTTTAGTGTCACCCTATGAAGAATTGCCTTTGGGAGCTTAAGTGTGGTCTGACCACCAATCTACTGTTAAAAAATGATCATTAGTGCAAATCTCTCCTTGCTTATCTTATCCTTGCACACCCCCTGCGACTCCACACTGATACAAAGACAGCAGTCTGATATTTCAGTGATAAACTTTGTATATATCAGACTAAAGAATTTTACAGCTGGAATAAAGGAGGTTTTCATTTTCCATCTTTTCCTCCTTTCAACATTCTATGGTTTAAGGATCAAGTCCTGTCACCATCTCATGTCCTCTGACTAGGGCAGAAACCTTAGAAGCAGCTTTGAGCTGTGTTCCTCATTCCCTGTGGCCTCCACTCTGCTCACACTCTGGGCTGGCTGCTCCTCTGTAGGGCAGACCTCTCTCTGGGGCAGCCCCATTCACAACAGAAATATGAGGAAATCTGTCAAAGACTCAGGTAGGGCATGACCAGGATGTCCCTGAGCACTGCTCCCTTCACTAGGAAAAGCTCCATTGCTGTGCTCCCTTAAAAAGACAAATCAACAAAGAACAGACAGGTCAAGAGGATTGTGTGCAGAATGAGCAATGGCTTTCCACTATTCTAGCAAATTAAAGAGATTTTCACACAATGCAGATGTCAATAGGTCTAATTACTATACAAAAAGAAACAGACTAGAAAGACTACTGCTATTTGCAGGCTGATGCTATCTGGATAGTCAAATATCACAGTAATTTGGGTTATTGTAACTAAAAGAAGGGAGGAGAGAGAGCGAGAGAAAGTAGGTTTAAAACTCTATTAAAAAAAGTTATTTAAAGATGGAAAGCTAGAAACTTAGGCAGAAAAACTGACAAGGGGCATAAACTGTCATTTTATTATGGATATTCTTTTGTTAGGAGCTCTACTCTCTTTTCTCATACCTTCTAGAATAAACTAATCAAAATTTTTGATTCTATGTTTTAAAAAATTTTGAAAATTGACAACACTGGATTCTTTTACCAAGATTATTGGAACCATATTGAAAATTCCAATCATAACTGTAGCTTAGTTCTGTGCTCTCACCTCATCCAGGTTATCAATAATAGACTTCTACAGTGAGGAATTCTACAGTGTGCTATCATTTACATTTCATGCGATTTAACCAAAATAAATCCAGCATATCCTGCTGCTACTAACTATTGATCAAGACATTAGATGAAAGAAAACAAGCTGCAAAGCTTGCTCCTCAGAAGAAAACACTAAATCATATTTTAAAAATGGAATAGGTGAATGTAGTCCTTTGAAATACTAATGATAGCATTAATCTTATTTACATATAAATCTTGACAGCTGTGCTTCAACAACTTGTTACAGAACAGAAAAGTAGACCTTGGTTCCATATTGTCTTTAATAACAGTAAAGCAGCCAACTCCTGTTTTGACTTTGTGATTTGTTTCATCACAGATATGAGTACAATAATAATTCTGTGTAACTCAGAGTGAGTTATATTTAATCAGCTGAGCCCTGAAAAACAATAAGTTCACATTCCTTTTGTAAACTGGACTGTCACACCTGTTTATTACAGATCTTTCAAAAAGGAACCTACTGCCAGATCCCTGAAACAGGGTGTTAAATATAAAGATGTAACCTTTGGTTTTATTCAAATTGGGCATTTGTGGCTTAAGTATATTTTGCATATATTTTTCACCTGTCAGAAAAACCAGAAGCAAATCCTCAAATCAAGATATGTTATAAAGATCAAAATAGAAATTCTGAGAATAACAGAGATTTGTGTTTCTAAACTTGCTTATTATGTTTTTATTCATGCAGCTCAGAAGGCAGAGTGTCAGCTTTTTATATAGATGCTTTTCATTACTTCTCCCTGTTGGTGTTACAGCACATGCTGTGAATGACCTCCAGAGATTCCTGAAGCTATATGCAGAGAGAAAATTGAATCTGAAAGCTTTATTAGACAAGTTTGTCTTCAGCTTGTGTCTGATGTCAGCTGTATTGAAAAATAGAACTGCTTGTGAAACTGGGTCCTGACCTTGAAAAATCTCCAATCAAGTGGTAACAGATTCAGTTTTGTGCCATATTGTTATTTTCTGGATGTGTCACATACATGAGAAGTAAAAAGGCTTCTTAATGGAAATCAGTTGGAATTATTAGACACTTCTTTCCAGAATATAAAGGGGAAAACAGATATATGGCTATTTACATATATTAGACTGGAATCTCTGAACCTCTTTATTACACTAATCTGTAAAGTAAAATCTCTCAAATTTAAATTTATTAAAATTATTTATATAAAACATTGTTTATTCCTTCATCCAGAAGAAAAGGTAAAGACAGCAATCTGGTTCTTTGCTAATCCACTTTATACAAGCATGAGCAGCCTTTGTTAGGCTGTGTGACTAAAAGTTACTGGTCTCTAATGATTTAAGAGCTCAAGGTATTCTTTGTGATATTTCCTGACTGCATTCTTACCTATTCAATTTCCCTCTTGCATTTTATTTTTGTAAAACTTTTCATAGTGTTAACCCAAGTTATAGCCAATATTAAAAGTAGACATTTCCTTTGGAGTCAAAATGCACAAGTATAAGAAACCATGTGTTTCTAGACACATGACCATTACTGGAAATAGTATTTCCTCTGCTACATCTCGTGAGAGTGATCTTCTTTATGGGTGTCCTGTAACCAAAGTGAACCAAGATGGAATACTGGCAGTAGCACTGCTTTCTACTTCAGTGTAAAACTACTTGTCTGAACAGTGGCATGCTGTGGATTTTTAGCTGTTCAATTCTCTGGAGAATGCTTCTAGAAAAATAAGTATCTGTCATATCCCTCATGAAAGGAAGGAGCTTTTTAACAGCTGACAGCAAACTTCCTTTAAATAGTGAGGACTGTGTGCAACACAAGTTTAGTATCAACATTTAATATCAACACAGGTGGCCATTAGCATTGAAAGCACTGTAGATGCACACGCCCATGGATTGTTCAGTCTTTCCCTAAGTTGTTTTGAGTATCCTTGGTCTCAATCATTCTATGCCAGCTGCTAAAAACAATATAGACACTCAAATATCTGATTTTACATTTGTTTTTAATTTTACCGTTGAATACACATATTGTAATATTTGTAGGTGCACAAGGAGTTTTAAGACTAGCTTTTGGAAATTCTGAGAAACAGTGCTGAACTACAGCATATGTGTTCACTCAAACAGTGAGCATAATATATAAATAATGACTGCTTCAGAGTACATTAGCTCTGAAATATGACAAAAAAGAAAGTGTATCTATTGTGCCCAAAGCTAGTTGTTGTCATTTTGCTTCTTACATTTTTGTCAGTCTCCTGATTATCTCTTAAATACAAATGGTTTGTTTGTTTTTGAAGAAGCAGTGGAACTGTACACAATCCAGCTCTGAAGTCCATGGAAATGAATATATTTCAATGGTTATAGTTTCCTAAACTAAAAATATTAAACCAAATATCATGTCAGAGATTTGACAGGGCAGTCTTCATAATGTAGGGTACTGCTATGTCCATCTGTACATCCCCCTATCTTAAAAATAACTTAGTATGGAATAGTAAAAACTCAACTATGCATTTTGAAAACAAAAGAAAATTCCAGCTGTATACAATGCATGCACTAGCATTACAGAAGCACTTTCAGCCTCTGAGGTAAGTGGATTTTAATATTAAACCTTAAGTTATTTCATCAAGATATGTATTTTCACATACATGCTTTTGTTTAGTGCTAAGTTTCTTCAAAACCTATAGACTCACAAATTTTTAGTAACACCAATAGTTTTTTCTTATGTTATATATTGCAAGCAGTGAATATAAATTCCAGCTGCATTAAGCCACGATGGTGCATACACACAACAACTTATATTTTTCAAGAGATGTTGTATATGATCTTACAAGCCTGGAATAAAGCAGCATGCCTAGTCCAGGTGGGGACTTGCTTCACAGAGAAATAAAAAACAAACTATATTTCCCAAACAGAAGGAGACATACTATACTCCTGCAAGTAAAATACCAAAGGATAAGCAAATGAAATTCTGTTATCACTACTTTCCCCAGAATCACAAATATCATTGTTTTAATTCAAACCCCAAGACTCAAGGTATTATAGACTCTGGAGGTGACTGACTGCTGTGAGTATTTTTCCTTTACCCAGTTGAATATATGGGCTAATAAGTGATGAGTCCTCAGCACCACCATGGCTGCTGGTGAACTTACTGCAGCTCACAGTCCTCACATTACAGCTCGAGACTAACAGACTCAGCATGATACCTCACTCCTCTCCCATTCTTCCTCATCCATTCTAAATCCTGAAAAGCTTCTTCCCCTGTACAGGGAAGTCCAGAGTGGCTCTGTGTCTGCAGTGTCTCACTCCTGCTACTAAAGCAAGTTATACTGAAAGTACAGAAGGGCACTTTTGTAGGCATTTGAAGAAAGATATCTAAAGCTGATGGCAAGTGCTGATGGCGAGCTCCAGTGATGCAGTGTTAGCTTTCCTCAAATTATTTGCAATAAGTGTAAAACACCTAGCAATGGTTATAAAACATTTCTGTCAAATGTAACCCTGCTGCAACGTGTTAAACACAACCAATCATTTTTTCTCTTTATCTTTTTTCATATCTCCTACAAATGATGGTCCAAAAAAAGATTGATAACTGTTAAAGGGAAAAATTCCACATAATTTCAGAAGAAATTTCACCATTGTAGTTGATTATAATTCTCACTTAACTTTTCATTTCACTGTCACATGTTTTTCTATTTCACTTGATTAGGCATTTCATACAAAAAAAAAGACAAAAAAAGAGAGAAAACCTTGTGTAAGCAGTCAAGAGAAAAAAAGAAATTGCTTGTACACAAAGAACTGTTCACTGAATAAGTTGAGCTGCAAGATTGTTAAGATAATGTATCACTCACAGTTTTATTAGATGAATATGTAAAATGTAAAATTGGTTGACTGAGTATTTTCAGCTGGATTCATTTGTAGTGTTAAAATTTCACTTGCTTCAAGTACAGTATAACTGAAAATAAATACACATCCTTTTAAAGAAATTGTATTTTCAAGGTAATTCTAAATAAAAATGGCCAAAATTTTCCCCATGCATCTTACTGGAATGAAGACAAATTATGGAAAACATCTTCCTCCAGAACAATCCAGGAGTGCATCCAAATCCACTCGGGTTTACAAAGCAGTGTGTACCTTTACTAGCTTATTAAGTAAATACAGTGCCAGTATTTCAGTGCAAAAGAAGCAAAAGAAGTCATATGAATGCTAATGATGCTATTAAAAACTCTCCCTCCTGGAAAAGCACATTTTAGAACTGCATTTCTCTGTTTAAAATGTTTTTTTCAAACTGCTGGCTAAGCAATGCATCAAGGTGTCTGGATAGAGACATTCACACCATTTCAAGTTATCCTGTCAAGTACAGATAGCAAGCATGATTTTCCTCTTGATTCATCTTATCTTGGAAGTCAATCTTCGCTAAGGTTTTAGGCATACCCTTCAGCTAAGTACATTTTTTGAGCTGGAGAAGTAATTCTTGTTCCTTATGCCTGAGGGCACACTGGACTGGTGGAATATTAAGAATTCTTAATGCTTCTTCTGCCAAAGAAACTATAATATGCAGACCTAGAAATAATTATAACCAGGGTGCTTTACCTCTGTAACAGCCACCAGATGGAATTTATCAAGATTCTCTGTCTGAGTTCCTGTGACCAGACCAGACCAAATGATATCTGACAGGGCAGTACAGATGAGCCAGTTACATCTTCATTCCCTGGTTTCAAATACACATGTCAACATTATTTAATCCTGATGTCCCTAGGAGTCTCTATAAGACCAGGTAGTGAATACTTGTCAACTGGAGATACTGACATTGCTTCATAAAACCCTTCCAAAATAATTTTGTGTATCTTTCTTTACAAATGACCTTTAATGGAATTGTTTAGCTTTTGGGAAGCTTGGTTAAAGCTAACTCTCCCATAACCAGTTTGAGTCCCTATGGTTCATGACAGTCAGCAGCGCAGAGTAAATAAGGCCATAAAAATATTTATAACATGAGTGGTTAAAATAACTGCAGAATTTATACCACAGAATGACTAGACCTATGACAATTTCTTCCCTCTTCTCCTCCCATTCTTTTAAATGAAGTATGAAAATACCTTAGTAGCAGATATCTTTTCCTATCTTTGTAGAAACCTGCGCTCTTGGCCTGGAGAAGAAAAGGCTCAGAGGGATCGTATCCATGTGTTTAGATATCTGATTGGAGGGGTAAAGACAAATCCAGACTGTCTTTAGAGAAGCCCAGAGACTTCAAGATGAGAAGTATCATGCAAAAATTGAAATACTAGAAATCATATTTGAATAGAAGACACATTTTTTACTGTCAGAGATGCTCAACACTAGAAAAAGTTGCCCAGAGAGGTTGTAGTCTCCATCCTTGGAGATATTAAAAACCTGACTGGACATGACCCTGAGCAACCTGCACTAATCGACTGTGCTTTGAACAAAAGGAATAGATGTATCCCTGGGCCCCTTTTGAACTCTACAGTTCTATGTCAATACTCCTATAATAAGGTGATCACAGTAAACTGATTCAAATAAAGAAAAATTATGAATTAGTGTTATAAGCACAGGTTCAAATTTTAAGTGCTCGTGACAATAGAAGGGAAATCAATCTTACTTCCTGCTTAATCCTTTATAGAGCACCAGTGCTTTCATTTTCTGCATGTGTAATCCCATCTGCTGAGTCTCAGAAATGTTAGCAGTCAGAGACTACATCATGCATTAAGGTGAGTAATTTTTCAATTCTTCAGCTAGAGATGAGGTAATATAAAACTATATTGCATTATTACTCCTTCTTCTCACTCTTTTTCCATTATTACAACTTTTTTTGTAACAGCAAACACACGAGTTGCCAACACTCTTTCCCTCTGGAACCTGACATAACTTGTTCATACAGAAAACTGACACAGCAAGTTTAGCACAGCAAAAAATGGTTACACATCTCCTTCATTTCCCCCATGACATTACATGAATTCCTCCAGAATGCCTTGGAACAAAATCATGCAAAGCAAGAATGCTGTTGCACTACTCATTTAAGAATACAGTTGTTGTATTTGGCTCTTTTTAGAAAACTGAAAAAATTGCCACTGGAACCACAGGAGTTCTAAGGGACTAAACCCAAACAATAGTTCCTTTTTTAGTAAGATTCAGCATGTGACAAGCTGGAAAACTCATTTTCTTGAACTCACACATGTTATTTGGGCAGGAGCTGGACTGTCCTCTGGTACTGAAATTTCTGGATTCTTTCTCTATGGAGTAATTATATACTTCTCCAAAAAAAGGGTTTTCTGCTTTGCTGTCCTAGAGGATCACTATTAGAAGGCAGAGAATACTCTAGTTTAAGCTTTCCTTGTATGTTACCCACTGGAATATGTTAAAAACAAGAGAGATCAACAACCCACATGTAATTCCAAGTGATTACTGCAGCTGTATCATAGCCTGAGCTACAGGAAATCTGACAGGGGTTGGGGGAACAGAATTCTTTCTGCTCCCACATATGATGAGCAGCTTTCCAAATTATATATGCAACATTCTTCATTCAAGCAACTGAAATGATTCAATATCAAGTAAAGAATCTTAGAGGCTTTGGAAACTCAGATTGAGCACAGTGCTTCCATGGAGCGTTTCTTTTTCACTCATGCTTAATCACTACATTTCAAAGGAAAGCACTGGGAAATAAAATCCATTTATCAAGGAAAAAAACAAGAGAGTTTGTAATCCTTGTAGGGAACAAGAAGACACAAAGAGATACGAGAATAATCGAATATAAATATTGTCAGAATAATTTAAATTAAATAGAGATCAGGTGTCTTGTTGTGTATTCATGAATGCAAAACATGAAGAAATTTAAATCACAGATGTAGTGTTTAGCTGCAGAATTACTCCTACCATGTTGTCATATGACTCTCTGTGAATAGACAAGCTTTGTTTTGAAACAACCTCACTTTTTTGCCCCATCAATAATAATAATTTCTGATTTTCATTCTGTGACCAATCTACAGATACTTGACCTATAACATTATTATCTTTTAATTTAAATAATTTGTCTCCCTTTGTAGTATTTCCTTCATTAGTATATGCACAAAGTCAAAATCTCACCTCTTCATGGAATGAAAGAAAAATTACTTTGAAACAATAATAATTTGAAAAGCATACTACACCCTTTTCATCAAATCATATTCTAATTTGTCTTCTGGGATACATTGCATAAAATAGAAAGGCAATTATAAAAAGCCGACTTGAATGCCATAGTAGCACTTTTAAGGATGCAGAATTAATTTAGACAGTTTCCAGCCATTTTCATTTTGACTTTGTGATTTGTAATTAATTAAAAACATACATATACTGAAGCACTTACAGACACCTGAAGATAGATGGCCAAATGCTGCTAATGCTGGCTTTTCCTTTAGTTGTTGAATTAAGTGGTGTATTGCCCTCCAGTCAGCATTCAAGTCTTCTAATTTTTTCTAGAATAGAAAGTAACAAAATATTAAATTGATAATATATAAATTATTGTATCACAGAAATAAAGAATGGCTTGGGTTGGAAGGGACCTTAAACATTGTCTAGTTCCAGTCCCCTCCCACCATGGGAAGGGATGCCACCCAGTAGATCAGTCTGCTTAGGGCCCCATCCAATGAGGATTTGTAATGTAAACAGATGCAAATGTAATGAAAATAAATGCAAAATAAAATAAGCGGGTTTTTTTTCATCTGGTGGATCACCTGTGTTAAAAAAAAATACAATCCAGAAATATACAGCAATGAATTTTCACAAATGGGTGAGAGGGACAAGTAAAATCCTTTCCAGCTGTGCTACAAAAGAGTTTCCTGCTGTCAGGGCCCCAAAGCATCTCTTCTCCTCAAAGCTTGGTTGCTGAAACTCAGAGCCAGCTTAGAACCAGCACAGGTTCTGAGCCTGACCCTGACCACAGAGAGACATCCTCAGCCCGTTCCCCTGGCTCTGCCCATCCACCCAGGGCTGGGTTTGATTCCCCTCACAAGGCTTGATCCCAACCCTGCCAGGGACAGCCCTCCAGCCTGAGAGGTCTGGCTTTTAAGCACTGTGAACATGAGATGACAATTTTTTAAATTAAACTAGAAAGGTGAGTTATGTATTTCAAAAAGCTTTTCAATAAAACCTCTGCAACTCCTAACATCAAATGCAGAATTTATTCTTCCACCTATTAAAATAAAAGGAACAAAAGAGTCTTAGGAGTCTTCAGGGTGCCATAAACTTCAGTGTGTGAGCACACAGTCCTGTGCAGTAATGGCTTAACTGCTACTTTTAAACAAAACCTGCGTGAAAGTCTGGAGCAGGAATAACATCAGTCCTCAGATAACCCTGAGAGGCATTTAGATTCGAAAATGTTTCTACCTCTCTTTTTTTTGTGCTTTAAGGACTGTAAAGAAGGATGAAGCATTGCTAATGCTATGCTGACATGTATAAACTCTCAAAATGAAGACAGCATTTCTTTTTCAGCTGCTCTCTGATTCTCTGCTACAGAAAGCAGCACAGAGTATCAATGCAACTCAGGAAAGCTTTCAGTGTTCTATGGTTTCAATCCACAATTAGATATATTCTCAAAATCACAATCCAGCCATGATAGAGATAGGAAGCCTATTAAGAAAAGTACTTTAATTACCTAGAGTCTAAAATGACAGTGGTCAGTAGGAGAGGGATGGACAATAATGCTCATTAAATTGAAGTGTGTAGGTACTCACACACATACACAGAGGCTCTGAGGAGTGGGGAAGGTTTAGATACCAGGAAAAGATTTTTTCACCTAGAGGGTGGTTGGGTACTAGACCAGAGTCCCCAGGGAAATGCTCACAGCTCTAGGCCAGTCTGAATTCAAGAAGTGTTTGGAAAACACTCTCAGGCACATGGAGTGATTCTGGGGCTGTCCCATGCAGGGCCAGGAGTTGGGCTCTATTCCATGATTCTAATATTGGTCCTTGTCATGAGTAGCTACTTAATCATTCTTACATATATGAGCCAGAGATTTCATTCCAGCAACAACCAAATACAAAACATGCCTACCACTCACTTTAGAGTGGTTGTCTGGGGCAACAGCTACACTACATAAGAGATCAACCAGTTCTAAACCCTTCTATTAAAATTACAGTTTGATCTTGCATCTGGCATAAATTAACATGCATGCATTTAAATGTTAACTTTGAGCACAACAATTTTGCTGTAATTGCAACTCTAAAGCTCTGGTGACAAGCATGAACATCCAAATACGTTGCACTTAGAACAAAATTTATAGATTTTCTTTAAATGTCAGCACTGGTGCAATTTAAGTGATGTTAAAATCCTTATGTGGACTAATCTTACTGACAGCACTAAAATTAGATATGAATACTTAGGGAGAGAAATGTAGTCTTTTAAATGCAAGACTGAGGACCATGAAAATAAATTCCTCACTACTTACTTCTCACCCACCAGAGGAAAAGATAAATTGAGTGTTGTGGCAAGGGAAACACAGCTCTTCCACTGGCACAGAAATCCTTTCCTGAATAAACTGTTCTGATTAAGTGCTGTTAATCACAAGATTGGGGCTTACATCCTTTCTAGTGCCACTGACACCAACAGTAACCTCTCTTTCCCTCACCTTCAAAAGCTTTACAGAAATGCATTTCAAAAGCATGAAATCCATTTTATAAACGTGAATAGGTCTGATTATTAGAGTGCTAGTGCTTAAAGGATCACACATCTCATCCCATTCTTGACTCTTGAATCAGCATATACAAGGATTTCATTTGCCAACAAAAATGTTTTTACAGACTTTCATTGCAAAATTCTATTTTAGTATGCTTAGTGAAGGTGTGAAAATATACTTATTTCAGTGACATAACTATGAGATAAGATTAAGTACGTGTCAATATAAATCCATGGGATTTAATTTACATTCAAAATATTATAATGAGAATATATTATAAAGGTTGCAAAGATAAGCAGTTAAACATTAGAAAATGCCAGAATAATTTCAACTATGAACATTATTTCAGATAAAATGCACATAAATTGCAGGGATATCTCTAATTTTCTGGCACATACTGCTTTTGAGCACAGGAAAGGCTTGCAGTGAGAATAAGTCAATAGGACCTCTACTTCATTTATTGAAAAGAATGGGAAGATTTGTAGTGAATTAAGGAAATAATGGAGGAAAACCAGCAAAGCTGCTCCAGAGAACTAAATAATCTACAAATTTGTCAAGCAATGCTAGACAAGTAATTAATGCTTTTAAAGAGAGCATGTAATTTAATCTTTTTTTTCCTGTGCCACACACTAAATGGAACTATGAGTCTAAGTATTGAATTGCTGCTTGCACTGTGAGTGATGTCCATACCCTGAACTGAATTAAGCAGAGTTCAGCCTAAACCAAGGGTACCAGAGCAGAAGTTTCTAAAATTTTGATTTCTTAGCTTTGAAAACTTGCTAATATCTTTCCAATACCATCTTAATCTGAGTAAAAATTATTTTTTGCTTCCACAGAATACCTTATGGGTAGAAAATTATTTTGATGTTAATCAAAAAGTCAATATTGAAACACATAAAGAGCAGGTTGTGATGAAAGTAACTCAGGAAGAATGATGACTTAAGGAAACCCACCTACAGCATCAAGAAAGAAATTCCTGACAGCATAAAACCACTGCTTTGTGACTTATTGCACTAGATAGACATTGAACCAGAAATTATCTTCACAGTTAAATGAACAACAGAATGTAAAGAAACAAGTAAAATGTAATCAAAGAGAGACTAAAAGTTAAATATGCACTATTCCATAAGTAACTAATTTCCTCACATATATGTCTTATAACATCATTGTCAAAACTACAAATCAAGGAACTTTATAACCTTTAAAGAGTCATATTTTTCTAATAAATGCAGTAAAAATTGGTGAGTTTCAGTCTTTTATATGTACACTTAAAATATATAGACAAAGTACACTTCTATGTCAGAATTTTGGGCTAAACAGAATCATTTCAGCATCATTTATACTTCCGACATTCTTGCAAAAACAACTATTAGCTCTTCCTCTTAAAAATACCAGAATTCATTTTTAATTATTTACATGTATGTAAAAAATTCTAGAAAGCCAAAACCTCTACCCTTCTGTTGCTTTGAGTGCTCTGCTTGTTAAAATGTGGAATAAGATCCCCAATGACTGCAGTTGAAGTCACGCAAAATGTGTAAATGCAGTTGTTGGGGAACAATTCTTGCTCCATCACCCATTCAATGGGGAGATGACATTTCACTTCCCAACAAAAATAGGGGTTTAGTAGCCAAGGAAAACACCCAACAGAGTCTTGTTTCTGCTCACTTAAGTCACCTTGAGTTTACTTCTTCCAGCATTTTTCCATATTTAGGAGAACTGATCATTAAAAATGTACATATACCAAAGGGGATAATAACTCATGCATTTCTGTTCAGGAAAGAAGATGAAAAACCAAATCATTCTTAAACATGTATTAATTTCTAAAGTGGATGTCAGTTCATTCATGTGAATGGAGATCTGCTGGTGGGATTTACAAGTAATTAGAGGAAATTTTGTAGAAGCAGAAAGACAATACTCCAACTATAGTAAGTAAATATGGACATAAAAACAAGAAATTCACTGCAGAGATCACCTACAGACATGTCATCTTTCTGAAAAAATCCTTTTTCTGCCCATTGTGGTTTTGGAGTTCTGTACTTTTTGAAAAGCTCTAAATCTCAGACCAGTCAGAAGAATTCTGATACTTAGTGTAACCAAGAAGCCACTATTACTGTTTCTGAGAATTCCTAAGCATCATGTTTACAGATACTTAATTATCAGTTATAATACTAGAAATCAGACCAAGCTCTGGTTGTATGGCATTGAACACACTAGTTTGGTCTCCTGCTTGAAAAGACATGGGAGGATGCTTGCTGATGACTTCAATATTCCACAGGATAGAAAATGATGCTCTAGTCTCAATGAAGGGCCTTTTAGTCTTTAGGAAAAGTGTGCAAAATATCCCCTTAAAACTGATTTTTAAGCTGAGGAAAAGGATTCTACAGTATATTTTTCTAAAAGAGAAGTGCTAGAAGGCATAGCTTTCAAAACAATGTGTCCTCTGCTCCAGAAGACAATCAAGTCAGTCATTCTAGATAAAATTTGGCAGAGAAATTGAGTGAGAAAGCTGTGTTGCTGTGTTTTCTTTCCTTCAAAATGAAAAAGAAAATGAAAGCAAAGTACCGTTTATAACTTCACTCTTACCTTTTCTAGAAAATTTTCTAATTTTTTTTACTTGACAAAATTTCTGAAATTGAAATTTAAAACAAAGGAGTTTTAAAACAAGTTATATATTGCCATTACTTACACACCAAAAATTACATTTGCTTTCTGTGTTAATTACTCTTCAATGAGTAAAACAGCCTTAATGTCAAAAACAATATTTCCATCACAATATGCAAAAGTTTTTAGCCGGGAACATTACATTTTCCCTGGCTATGCCACCACAGAACAGAACGAATACCATTTGCCAGGTTCTTTTATTGATTTTAAACAGAGCACATCAAGGACAAGTGTACAACAGGGGAAGCATAACCTATTACACGGTAATGGATATTGCTAAAGGTTGCTTCATTACCTTTACTGGATGAGTAGCTGGTTTTTCCTTATATAAATGACACCCTTTAGACAAAACCTCTTCCACATTCGGTTGTTTAGCCTGCACCGCTGCTTCAGTTTCCTGAAAAATATAAACACAGGCAGTCTAGATTAACCACAGCATAAGCAATAAAACTGAATCATCCTAAAACTCCATGGGAAGTCATAAAACACAGTAGACAAGTTTCTGCTCAGAACTGGTGAGGGGGTAGACACAAGGATAGCAGCAGCTAAGGACAAAGAGGATCACCAGATAAATCAAAAGCAAAGAAGGATGGAAAAGAGTAATGCTACCAAAATAAACAGTGGTAGTTCACATCATCTTGAATCTTTTAATAAAATGAATAAAAAGCTAGCACAAAATCATAGTAAGAAAGACAAGCATGAGAAATCTCATTTAAGAGGCTCTGTTGTTTTGTCTGCTTTATACTCCCAGCTGATGAAAAGTGCACTGGTTAATGTTTTGTTCATACAGTACATGGCATTAAAACCATCTAATGAGATGCGACAATACTGAGTATAGAAAGATTAAAAATTTTAAAAGAAGGTTGCGACTGTGAATACTAAACTTTAGGTAGTAGAAACAGAAATTTATTAAAAAGAAAAGCACAGTAACAGTGGCAGTTCCTAAAGGTACAGAGAGGCATCCACCATTAGCAACAACACCCTACTGAATTAGCAACATGTTCTCTACCAACTTTTTTTAATCTGCAAAGATGTAATCCACATGCTAACATAAGGAAATTCCAAATAACCTCTCCCAACATACAGCAACTTCATTTTGTCAAGCACTGACCAAATAAATAATGAGCAAAACTCTACAATTAAGACAATAAAACCAACCAACCAATCAACAAAAACAAACAAAAATCTAAGCCTACTGAAAATTGTGAAAGAAAAGATAAATTATATGTGGAGTTCCAAGATTCATGGTTTATTTCATTTTTTTCTGGTAATATAAGCAAAATAATACCTGAGTTATCAAAATTAATTTCTTGGGTCTGTGTTTTTCTCTCTCATCACCATCCTACTGTATAGATTGATTATCTTATCCTAATCAGTATTGCTGACTATCTACTGACTCTCCAACTTAATTTTCTGTACACATTCAGTTATCATCAATGTGACAGCAGATAAGATTTTGTGCCAGGTGTGTCACTATCTGAGCTAACACATCTTTTTATTGGTGAAAATCTGCTGTTCTTTTTGTTGCAATAAAACTGCTGAAATCTATGCAATTTCAAGTCACGAAAAGGGGCCATTTTGTTCCTGTGTTTAAACTCAGCATATAAAGTATATCTACACTGTTCCCTGAAACTTTACTTGCAAAACTTTATAGACAACTGCTAAAAATAAACCTTAGTAAATTCAATGTAATCTTTCATTTTTCTTTGCAAATACTATTGGTCCACAACAAATGAATTTAATTAAACCTTGTCTGATTCCTTGCAATGATATTTGAAACATATTTCAATTTTTTTTTATTATACATTTCAATGTGAATGAAATATAACTGTAAGGATTCCTAGAGAATGAGCACTGAAAAGCAATGCATAGCCAAATTGAGATATTGAGGTGGGTGAGAGTTTATTAACCTTTTGATAAAACCCTCATTAATGTCTTATTTTCTTTCTGTTTCAATACTAAGTTAACTTTCTACTTCCCTACTCAATACATTAGGAAAAAAATCAAATCATGGAGTGTTAATGAAGAGGTAATTTTCTCCCTATCTTAATGAAAGCTAGGCATTTTAATAATTGTTATTCAGTTCTTGTTTCATTGTTTTTTTGGGGGGGTTGGGTTTTTTCCTTGAACTAAGCCATCTGCAGTATTTGGCCAATATTTCCTCTTGTGTTATTCTACATCTCTCAAACACTCATCTTCTTTTATGACAGCATCAGTTATCATAACAAATTCTGTAGCAAGAAAATCACATTACAATTCCCTATGGAGTCCAAGAATACCAAGAACATTGTGGATGTGCTTTTGAAGTGGATTTTTCAATCCTCCCTCCTCACTGGACTTTGTTTTCCATCATGAGCTGGTCTAGCAGCACAGACACCATTTTCTTTCAGGCTGTAACCAATGTAGAAGGTGTAGTGTATTGAGTTGTTAAATCACTGATTCCTTCTGCTCTGCAGTTTTCTGAAGTTACATCTACTAACCTTTTGTAGTCTGATCTTTCAAATTCAATGGTCTTGACCGAAACCAAAATGCATCGTGCACGTCTATACAATACAGCATGATGCTTCCTTTGAGATATATGTGGCAGCAAGAAGAGATGTGAGGGTATAGGGGAAAAAGAAGTTCTCAATATCCTGGAATTCATTTGGACACTGCTGAAATCAACAGGTATCTTATCTGTCAGAACAGCAAATACTTTGATTGACACCCACTAATCCCAACATCAATTGAAACCATAACAAAAATATTTCAAATAAGTGCACATCTGACATGAAATTAGTGTAGTAACTTTGAGGGAGCTCTTTGACCAGTTCTTAGCTTGATAGGATAGCCCCTTGATGAATCCTGCCCAGGGAACAAGTTCCCAGCAATTTCAAATCCCTTTGCTAGGTGACACCCTATTAATGTCAGGCAAGAGAGTAGTTACAGGGTTCTGCTCCATCATTTAATTCCCCAGAAGGAAATGGTAATGACCACGATATAGCCCCCAATGGTTTGCACACAAAAAAGAGCACAGTTATTATCTAGGCTGTGCGGGATCCAGGAGAGGAGCATGTTCCCAGAGCAGAGCCTGGCCTCTCATCTTCATCACACAGGACAGGCTACTGCTAAAGCTAATAGGAATTGTAGATGCTCATTTCCATCAGTTTTTAGAGAACACCAAAGTCATATTTGTCTTAACATCCTGATCAAGTTCTCATTCACACTCACTTTGCTTGCTGTGGGAGGATGCAGAGCTGTCTCTGGGAGACAGAGCTGACTGCTGGAATTGCACAATTTATGAACTGCCTGGGAAAGCAATCGTAATGCTGCTTCTGGGCTGGGTGATGAATATGCTAATTAAACTTTTCACACACATGGCAAATTAAAATAGATCATCACTGGAAACTGCTGTTTCTCAAACATGTATAAACAAGAATCAGAGACTACCTTTTTTCCGTGACGCACTATCTATCAATTTTCAGTGGTGTTAAAGTAATGCATCCAAACTGATGAAAGCCTGCTGCTGAATAAGCCACAGTGGCTTCTGCATATCCAACAGCATGCCAGTTCAACCTGCTGAACAAAGTTACAGGCTGAAAAGGTGGCAAGCCCCATCTGGACTATGAAAGTCTATGGATATAGCTCAGAACTCAGAAAATTCATATTCCCTAGTTGAAAGCAATATATTGACTAAACCTCTGGTGTGTATGCCAATGGAAGATAAAGTTTGATGGCTTGGCATATGTTATTTGAGGAGATGGAAACGATCCTAGCAGACACAGACAGACTGTTGGACATATGCTGCACATATATTAGGGGGCCTGGTCAACTACCTACAAACACATCAGCAGCATTTTTGACTGAGTATTAGTCTATATTAAGCATCACAAGCACTGATTCACCTTCTCTGGTAACACTTCTGGGATCAATTTCCCCATGAGCTTACGTCCTTTGGAGATATTCTGCAGGGACAGTAAGAGAAGCTCAGGATAATTAAACCTGTGTCTTCACTGAGAAATCTCATTATTTCAAGTTGTTTCATGACCTCTTTTCAGCAAGACATTATGTTAAATGAAAATTAAAGAAGAGAATTTATTCACAGGAAAAGAGAAATACTAGGCAATTTCCCTTTACTGATCAAGACAAGGCAGAGATGTGTAACAAGCAAATATAATAAAACTAAAATCTAAAACTATTTAGATGCTTATAATTTTGAACAAACTTTTATGAAATAATCAGTTATAAATCTCCATATATATTTAACTTGATAATGGAAAACTACATTTAAGCATATTTTCCTTGTAATTTAGATGTAGAAGAACATAACTTGTAATGAGAATTCTCAGAGGTGGATATTCTTATTCCTGTACACAGCATCACTAAGGTTGGGAAAGACTTCTGAAATCAAGTCAAATTTTTTGATGCCTAAAGGTTTTTAATTTTTTCATTCATTTGTAGCTTTGTAGATTTTAATACACAGTTTTATAGTTTATAGAACTTTCTGAACATTTTTCATCCTTTAGAACAATAACTCTTTCTAATACATTATATCACACTCTTGAAATTCTGTTTAGTCTTATTTTCAAGAAAGGAATTTCTAACAAGGAAATCTTGTTTAGCACCAGCATTTGAGAGACAAAACAAGAATCTCCTGGAGACACTCCAAGTTGCCCAAGGGTGGGTCATTAGGGAAACTGTTCTCCTATTGGGTTTACCTGCTAGATACACTAATTAATTAACCTTCTAAAAACTGTAGAAATCCTATATTGCTTGCGTGCATAGCTGTATTTGTCCACCTGAGAGCTTTCATTAAACAACTTCTCTTTATATAATCTCTTTAGCATTGTTTGGAAAGGTCTTTCTCCTGATTCCAGGCAACACTTTGACCAAACACCATCATGTCAGCTAAATCACAGCATGAAATGCTTGCAACTTAAACATCTTGAACTTCCAGGAATGGTGACTCCACCCCTTCCCAGGGTAGCATATTCATCCCTGACCATCCTTTCAGTGCAAAATATCTTCCTGATGTCCAACTGAATCTTCCCTGGCTCAGCTTGAAATAATTTCCTCTTGTTGCTGGTTGCCTGGAAGAAGAGACAGACCCTCACAGGGCTGTAACCTCCTTGCAGGTAGTCGGAGATAGTGATAAGATCTTCCCTGAGCCACCTTTTCTCCAGGCTGAGCACCCCCAGCTCCCTCAGCTGCTCCTCAGCAGATCTGTGCTCCAGACCCTTCCCCAGCCCTGCTGCCCTTCCCTGCACCCTCTCCAGCCCCTCAGTGCCTTTCTTGCAGTGAGGGGCCCAAAACTGGACACAGGATTTGAGGTGTGGCCTCAGCAGTGCTGAGCACAGGGGGACAGTCCCTGCCCTGGTCCTGCTGCCACACTATTGCTGACCCAGGCCAGGTGCCATTGGCCTTCCTGGCCCCTGGGCACACCTGGCTCATGGTCAGCTGCTGCTGACCAGCACCCACAGCTCCTTTTCCTCCAGGCACCTTTCCTGCCACTCTGTCCCCAGCCTGTAGCTCTGCCTGGGGCTGCTGTGACCCAAGGGCAGGACCTGGCACTTGGCCTTGTTGAAATTCTGGCCTCAGCCCATTGCTCCAGAAACCTTCTATAGAGCCTTCCTGTCCTCCATAAGATCAATTCACTTTTAGACAAGTGAATTCCATCTTTCACCAATATATGCTGTATAAACTATCCCATGATCAAAAAGGCCAATAATTTCTCAGTGACAACAATCTTTGAGCCATGCAGTGATCAGGTGGGTCATCCTGGACCTTTCAGCATTCTTCCCTGCTGCAAAAGGGACTGAGGAAGAACACCTCTGCTCCCATCCCTTCCACAAGTCATCCCAGTGCCCTCAAGTCCTTTTTGATTGCTTCTTGTCACTGCTGACTCGGACAACCAGAAGTGGGTAATAATCAGAATCCAGTGAGTCTTTTAATCATGTCTCTTATCTGGACCCCAGGGGGCAAAAGACATCTCTGTGGGATGGATCTAGTTGGTATACAGGGTCCTCAATTCCCCTTCGAAGGAGTAACCAAAAACATTGTCCTTCTTTATCAAGAGCTGTAAATGTGAAATTCTAGCAAACATTCATACCTATCTTTCAAGTTACTATTCCCACATATTAAAGAAAAAGTTATAAATAAATGGTGAGGTTGTGAGTGCCTAATTTTTTCCTCATATGCAAAAAAGAAAAAAAAGGCAGTAGATAGCAAACATGAATATATTCCCATTTCCAAGAATTCTAAAAATGTGACCTCATTTTTTCCTTTGACTCCGCTCTGCATATTCTCATTCATGGAGCAAGATAGCAAGTTAAACCACCACAAAGAAAAATATTAATTAAAATACATAAAAGTTCAGCTATATCACAGTAACTGTCTGGTCTTGATGGTAGGTCAGATACTACAGTCGACAGCATCCTTGAGAGTCACTTTAGATATTTATACAATATTATTAGAATATTATATACATCTAAGATATGCTATAAAGAGTTCTGAGGCTATCTTGAGCAGGAATCTAATCCACTGGGGGAAAAATGCAGTCACCAGTATTTAAACTTCCTGAATAAACACTTTAATCAATTTGGATAAAATTCAAGAAAAGGCAAACTCTTACTGCTGTTCTTTTTCACGTAACAGATGAAAAAGTTTGATAACTTTCTGAATATTTTAGTTGTCTCTATATAGAAATAAAATGGTCTGTGAACATCTGAATTACAGAATTTAAATACACCTTCCTGTCTTAGGGATTTATGAGAAATAGTACAAAATAACCCTCTGAAGTAATTCAATTTAAAGACCGTTCCATTAGTGACCTAAGTCAAAGTAGTGTAAAATTAGTTTATCACTAAAATTATTCTGTATCTAGTGGACAAACAGTTATATGCACCTTCCTCTAAAAATGTCAGTTTAATGATTAAATAAAATAATAATTCTTTCCCCATTACATTAACTGACTGATCTTTTAAATGTGGTAGAATAAAATTTGATCCCAAGCCCATGTTAAAAGCTATCGTAATGTGGAAAAGACTATTGTGAGGTACATTCAGCTTTTTAGAGTAACGTATGCAAACAAAAGACACCTGATTTTAATGAGTCTGGAAAATGGATACAACTATAACTCTTGACCTATGTGGAACATTTTTGAAATATTATGGAGAGGGAATAATCCTTACACAGAAAAGAGTAGTACACAAAGGACCTCTTTCTTCTAAAAGTGCAATTTTAGAGTTCATAACTACCTCGTAAACCTATGAGTGCAACCTTTATGCAATTTGTAAAATATGCTGACATAACGTCTTTTAAAACTTGGTGTTTTTCATCATTCTGTTCCCTCCAATATGTCTTATTCCTAGTATTGGAAAAGGGAAGGGAAGAAAAGAGAAGAACAAGGAAGTCCTCCATAAAGAAATGGAACTAAGAAGATCCCAAAATTTAAGCCATGCAAAGCGCCTGAAATTACAAACCCTACCACTCTGCAGACTGAAATGTTTTATCCAAAGCATGTTTTCCTGCTGGCTATCAGAAATTTCTGAGCTTCTTCTGTACTTCTAGAGGACATGAAATATAGTAATTTTTCCCCACACAGAGAAATCACTATCTATCCATTGCAGCTGTCTGTCCTGAAAAGGAAATTTCCTGGAGGTACTGAAGATGGATGAAATTATTAGCAGTAAAGACATGACCTGCAGATACAGTATATGAAAAGATTTTGGCTATGGTGGTCATATACTGATAAAGCACAGTTAATCATCCATTTGGACTGCGAAAAGGTGCAGTCAGAAGAATTCTTTGAGATTGGATGTGATTCAGAATATTTTATTTTGAGATTGGACAGGGCACAAAATGAAATAGCTGCCCCTGTTCCACCAAGACTGCAAATCCTCTCTTATTTCCAGTGCACAATAAAGAGATAATAACAAACTCAAGAGAACTGACAGAGAAAAAGGGAATTTGGCAGAAAAACAAAATGAGAAATTCATGCAAGAAAATAAGGGAAGTCACAATAATTTTACTAACTCTCTCTTAGTATTCTGTGTTCTTAGATAGTAAAGAATAGCAGCTTTGGAGTTATTTAGATCATAGCAGATATGGGGTACAGCACAAACACCTTGACTGGTAAGTGAAATTTAGTGATCATTTAAAAAATATTGAGCCATAAAAATTGTTTATTTCTTCTTGTAAAACAGAAAGAAAAATCAGAATTTCTTCTTATTGCACAAATAATCAGGTTTTTTTCAATAAACTGATTTAAAAATAATTTAACTTGTGAGAGAAGCATTGACATATTTTACCAACAAATTCTTGGTTGGTTATAATTCTCTTTCTTAGTCAGGGCTTATCTGCAAATTTTCATTCTCTTTTCAAATTTAGCAAAATAATCATTTCCAGAAGAGTCTCTGGCTAAAAAAAGTAATTAGAAAAGAAATCAAAATCAAAATCTGCTACTGGTCTAGCACTGGTTTGTTGATTGTAACACATTTTTAGATATGCCCATCTTCTAGTATTAGTCTTTCATAAATCATTTTAAAAAAATGTGCATGAGGATGTATTTCTACCATTTATCTTCCAACAGTTTCACTGGAAGGAATGGCAAAGATTGCTCCAGTACATTACTTCAACAGCAGAAGTGGAGGTAGATTTCAGTAAATAGAATTTATGTTCTTATAGTGCGGAAAGAATGATGTTGGCTCATTCCAAATACCTGGTTTGTTAATGAAAATGGAGAAGTTATAACCACACTCTGAGTGGTGGCACCTTTTGCTGTAATTTCCATAAATATGTTATCAGAAGATGATCTTTTTAGAATAGCAACCATTGATTTAATCCAGAAAAAGAGAAAGTTCTTTTTATAAAGAATAAAAAGAACTGCTAAGCAATTGCTGCTCATTGGGGACCAGATTTACATGGATGTATTGGGCATGGCTGGGAGGAGCCTAACTTTCCTCACAGCAGCCTGGATGGCACTATGTTTTGCATTTACAATGAAAAAGGTATTGAAGCATCTTTTAGGTGTTGCTGAGTAGCACTGACACAAGCTCAAGGCCTTCTGTTTCTCATGCTGCTCCACCAACAAACAGGCTGGAGGTGCACAACAAACTGGGAGGGGACACAGTGGCAACAGCTGACCCCAACTGACCAAAAGGATACCCAGACAACTTAGTGCTTAGCAATAAAAGCAGTGGGAAGGATGAAAGAGGGACAGCTGGAGTTAAAGAGCCTGGGTTCCAAGTAACTGTTACTCGTGAAGGAGCCCAGCTTTCCTGGAAATGGTTGAACACCTGCCTGCCCTCGGGACCTGGTGAACGAATTCCTTCTTTGCTTTGCTTGCATGGGCAGGTTTGTTTTACCTGTTAAACTCTTTATCTCAACCAACCACTTTTCTCATCTTTTCTTTTATGGTTCTTTTACCTGTCCCACTGGGAAGGCAGAGACAGGGGAGCAGGTGGTGAGCAAGCAGCAGTGTTGGGCTGAGTTGCCTGCCATCACAAACCCACAACAAATGTGTAGAAAGTATTCCCACCTGCCCTGCCATGCATCTTGAAATGCAAAATTTTTCCAGTGAAATGCATGGACTCTCTTTACAAGAGTATCTCACAAGAGTTAAGCTCTGCAGAACTATACCCAATGTCAAAGCTGCATTTACTTGGAAGTTTTGCAGAAAACATGCAACAGGATTGAGCAATTTCCACATTATCACTAGCTTTAGTGTGAGAAAGAACTAAGATCATTTTAGGCATAATTTTTTTTTTTTCTTAAATCAGCAAGTAAAAATTGAACCAATTTTTGCTCAAATATCAGCCAAATCAAAGTTCAAATATCTATCAGGTAGCAAAAAATCATTTCCAATGTACAAAAAACTATGAAGATATAATTTCCTGTTTCTAATATTTATTACATAGCAATCAATTCAAAGCAAATAGGACCTTGTGCAGCTGTAAGTGTTCATTTGAATGAGCTCTTCAGATTCCAGTATTTTAAATTGCTTGTGATCAGTAGAGAAAAAATATACAATCCTACAAAAGAAGAGTTACTGTTTCAGAAATAATATGCTATTACCAAGAATATATCCAAGACCTTTCAAGAATTGCATTTTAAAGAGAGAGAATGTTTTCTGTTAAGAAAAGAAGACATGAAAAATATGATGAGAATGTTAGAAAACTGTGTTTTGTTGAATGGAAGAAGAAATTCCACATTTTAGAAAACCTAACTACACTGAAGCAAGCTATAGTTTTGGAATTGACTTCAGGAGAGCCTTGGTAAGCTGCCCTGTCATTTCTCTAAGTTTGCTTCTGTAATTATTTGTTTGCTTATATTAAGCACTCTTTGAAGAGTACCTGAGCTGTTAGGAGTGCAAGGAGGAAGCCAAGAACCAAAGCTGAGGTACTAGCACACCCATACTTCTAAGAAGTTTATGCTTTCAACAATTAAATCACATTTTATTATCCATTATTTCCATTATATCCATTATATAAAAACAGTAAATAAAAGACAATAAAAACTGTACTACTACACATCAAGTTCTTGATCACCTTTCAAAAATTTTTCCTTTCCTGAGATGCTGGAACACAGTGTTTGCAATTCATCCTTATGGCTGCAAAGTCTGTTATATATTAAATTTACAAGGATTAGTCATTGGGAAAGTTTTGCCTTATTTTCACAATCCACTTGCAGCTAATATTGTTGAATACCATTGCAATTGGAGTAGATTTCTTCAGAAGAGATTTGGACAATGTTTAAAATTTAAATGCTCAAAGCTCACAAAAAAACATTGATCAGGCTGCTCCTCCACGTCCCCTAAGAAAATTTCAGGGAGGAGCCATAACTGATTTAGGCATAGAATATCAAGACATTGGTAGTTTAAATTTCATCATTACAAGTTTTCCCAGTTAAGCCTTTTGTCAAATCAGGCGTTGATGCCAGAATATGAGACTCTGAGGTACATATTCCTAATGTGCTCTTATAGACAAACTCACTACCTCTTATTGTATATAAAATTATTCCTTTAAAAGTATGTTAGCACAATCAAAAGTTAAAAGAATCACTAAAGTGCTAAGATCTGATTTATCAGATTGTCAAAAAAAAAAGGCTAATGATGACTGATAAAAAAAATACAGCAATGTCCATTTGGCATTTTCATTCTCTCCTGAGGAGTAATTTTCTTTTATTTATCTAGAATTAGGTTTAGTACTCCTCAGCCATGCTTTTCTCTTCTGTTGTAACTTAAGGTTGTCAAGTATATAATGAAGTGATTGACAAGAGTTGACAGCTTTCTTATTGTCATTCAAAGTTATCAAGGACAAAATCCAAAAACATGTTATTTTTTAAAAAATAATGGATTATATATTTTTTGTTAAGGATGGTCAGTTTTTATCTACCAAAAATAAACTTAATATCCTATTTAAAATAAATGACAAGTGACCACCACAGAGAGCAAACAGACATAAATTCTACAGCCAGAGAGAGCTTGAAGCAGTATAAGCAAAAATCAAGGCAAAGGACTCAAGTGTGCAGGAGTGCAGGAGGAGTCAGTGATGACCCAGAGGTAAAGAGGGAGGAAAGGGAAAAGACTGAGAAATTGAGTAAGCAGGGAAACAGGACCATTGGGATTGCAAAAGGATTTGGAGTCAAAGGTGGCTGGAAAATACAAAGTGGTTTGCTATATGGTCTGGAGAAGATGATCCAAAGGGGTCAGCAGGGTTTTCAGTGAGCTAGCAGCAGAAACATGAATCTCTGCATTCTGCCAACTCACTTCCTATCCAGAAGTGTCATTACTCCATCCATTCTTTAAATGGGACTTGCATTTCTGTCCATCCTTTCCACGTCCTTATCATCTATAACAACCTAAATCTGTCACAATCATCCTGGAAAATTGTTTTCCAGAGGAAATAGCAATGTTGAAATAAAGACCAGAAAGAATTCCCAGAAAGTGCAGCTTTAACCTCCTCCTATGATTAGGAGCAGGAATGATGACTCCTACGGCTTTCAACAGGTAGGAGGAGGAGGAGTAGGCACTACTCCCTCCCTCCTCTCCTAGGTGCCCTCTTCCCATACCCCTCCTGCCATCCCACACATCCTGAGCTCTCCTGCAGAGGTGGGGAGCACCAGCTGCAGGCCTTTGTAGAAGATAAAAGATTGGGTTGTCTCTTCAGGTTGGAATAGAGCAGCTTCAGTTCCTCTTTTAACAGCAGGGGAACTGGAATCAGGCTGAGCATCCCAGGCCATTTCATCCTAAAAATGAGTAAATCATTGCAGTGGCAAAGAATTTGTGAAAGTACAAAGTGCAAATGAACCCCACATAATTCTTGCAATGGTAATATGCATATTATTAAAATAAAGTCCAGAAATGCAAAAAAAGAAAACCTAAATACTGTTTACTTGATGTTTGCTTTTACTACACTGTACAGCTTGTTCAAGCAGACAGAGAGGAATATGCAATAAGGTTGGGTAAATATCTATATTTTCATTTCCTTATAAGAAGTTTTGTATGTACTTTTCATATTTGCTGCCTCTGACCAAAAAAAAAAAAACAAACCAAAAAAGAAAAGTTGGAGGAAAAAAAACAACCCCCTCTATTTTGTGTACACTTTGACCCAAACTAGCTCATAGACTTTTTCCACTAATTTAAGATTAATTTTACAATCAAAAAGTGTTGATTTTAAGAATATAATAGATAACTAAGAAAGTGCAAGAGCATTTAAAATATAGAATATATAGAATATATAATTAATCCTTTTTTTTCTGGACTACAATAGTCAAACCTCAAAATTTAAGTTCACTAATCCTTGGCAGTATTAGAATATGTTCCAGGGCTCTTTTAAACACGAAAAGATTACTGTTCAATTCCTTCTGTGGCATTTTTGTTCTTTCAAAATTTTGTATTTGAAGTAGGAATTCACTAAATAAAATCTCACTACCTCAGAAACTTAGAATGTTTAAATGGAAAAAAAATATGATAATGTTACTAAATGAAGTTTGCGATCAGTAATAAATGCTCTCAGAGAAACTAGATACTTCTTTTTTAGGTTAACTGAAGTGTTTCTAGACTTCACAATTGGAGAGCAAAAGAAAACAAGTTTTTTTTTATGCTATTTGAGCAGGGCTGAAGAAATCTGTGAATTAAAAGTTTTCAGAAACTTAGATTGCTTGACTTTATAAAAATACTGATCCTTATATTTCAAACACCAAATATCAAAGTAAATAATCCATACTACAGCTAAAATTTGTGAGCAACTAAAGTCATATAAGCACTAGCCTATTTGTAAGCTTCTTTTATCTTACTAGACAACATTTCTTTTCATTCTTTACATGTTTGGGGTTCTAAAATTGTTTTTGGCTAATAATATATTGTTGACTACATCACAACACAATAAAAAGCTTTACTACGTACATATTAGAAGAAATTGGGGTTTTTTGGCTGCAAAAAAACGTTTTTAACTCCCACTTAAAGTATTTTTCTAAAGCCTTAGCAACCACAAATGTTACACAGAGTACATTTAAAAAGTGCAATCTGACTGTAACAGATTGCAAAATGTTAATTTTATCTTAGTCACTGTTGCAGTAGGTTGTAATAAGAAAGCTTTTACTTCTGGTCTGTCTTACCCAGTCATTTTGATTTTTATATACTTAAGGAAACCCTATTATTCTCACTCTGTTCTTCCAAAAACAGCATGAATTTAACCGTGTTTTGGAGCTTTCTAGGGTTCTTCCCATAAGCAAGACATCTGGGAATCTCTAATCAAAACTCTTAATGACTTGAAGTCCTGTCATACACAGAATTGGGATTGAGCAGGACTATGAGGAAATAAATATTTAGAGGAAAAGAAAACTGGGATAAATAAAGGAAAAAAGTTGTTTAGATTTTCTGAAGGTATTTTCTTAAGCTGTCAACTACAGCAGCATCACTTCCAAGATTCCTCTTTTTTTCTTGCAACTGAAGTAAACAAATCTCAGCAGAACAGTCAGGAGAATGATATAAAGGTCAGTATTTGCACAACTTCCTTGAGCCATAACTTTGGAGCTCCACAGATTGTTGATGCCGTAGGCAAAGCTGTTTCAAAGTGTAAAGTATAGGTCTATATCCACAGGTTCAGAATAACGTATCCCTAAAAGGTTTAAGTATATTAAATCTGGATGACTGGATCAGAATAAACACATTTTAAAGTGCTCATGTATGTCCTTAAATGTTCCATTAAGGAGACAATGCAGAAATGGCTATAACTTCCATTATAGCAACATTTGCCACCTACTTAGACTCTGATTATCAGACTTAGCCAAAAAAAGCTTGTGATTAAAAATAACTACATTATTATCAGAACCAAAAAAATAATTGCTTTGACCACTACAATAATTGTTTTTTGAACTAATACTAATTAGATACTCCATATTTTTTTTCTTGTCTGAATTAGAACAACAGTATTGATGGTGAACAAAAAAGGCTTAGGAAAGAACTTAATTGCTCTCTATTAATACAGTATTGGACCTCTCTCTATTTTGGCAAACAAAGCCAAAATAGAGAGAGACGAAAGAAAGATGGAGTTAAATAAACTCAGCTGAGGAAAAATGTGCAGGTTTTCAACTCAACCACTGAAGTAATTTACCAGGAGATGTGGATGACTGTTCATATGTGGAAATTGGAAACCAGTCTTGGTTGGTTTGGTTTCATCTGGGTTTTTTTAATTATTATTTTTGAGAGAGGTGTGTTGCAGTTCAAGCAGAAAATAAGCCAGAAAACTGAAAGGATGACTTTATAAAGCAGGTCTGACTGGAAGACCAGAGTAGAATCTTCTGACCTTACACTGAACCAACTATTCTAATTCCATTCATTTCTCACTAATGACACATTGTTGACTGTTCAAAGTCAGCTACAGGGTTGCCATACTTCATTCAAGATTTGTAACTGTTTCTATATAAATGTTTCATATAATACTTTATTAGCCCAGCAATATTTGTGGGCTTGTTTTTGGGTTTTTTAAAATATTAATATTTTTAGCAAAAGAAAAGAATACTTGGCAAAATGTTTGTCATTGATGTCTAGATAAAAAGGGAAGGTGGAGACCATCTTCTTAGAAGTTCATGGATGTCCAGACCTCAGTAATTGCTACACAGCTTTCTCTGCTGTTAAATCTACTATCTCCTGCTGTTAGATGGATATCCTATACATTTCTAGCTCAAAATACTGCCAAAGTGCCCTGGGAAATGTGTATCAAAATACTATGAAATTGCCACAGACTTGAAAGAAGCAAGGCTACCCTTAGAGACCCCAAGAAGAAAGGCAAAATTGGAGATAGTTCTCTTTGGGTCAGGAACCAGGCAGATCTGAAAATGCTAAATGAAACTTCCTCATGTCAAAATTCCTTCACTTGCAGTCAGTATTTCATATCATTCATGTTATCCTGCAGGGCCTCAGCTTTACACTGAGAAGATATGGTTGCATTAAAAGTTGAAAAGCAGCCATCACTTTCTAAAATTCAGGTTTATTTATATGAATAAATATTGTGGCAATACAACCAGGAAAACCATGACATTTGAATGTGCACACTTTCAACTGTGGAATTTTACTGACAGAAGAATAAAAACGGCTAAGAAAAATAAAGTTGATCAACATCAATTGAAAGCAGAACCAGGAAAAACCAGGGCATTATATAGCCAATAGCACTGAGGGAAGCTACTGTAAAAATCACATAGTAAGAGCTGAACTTCAGCATGTCATTGGTGAAAGGTTCTCCTGCCGTGGCTGCATCCACTGTGGCAATAACACCCACATCTTAGACACCAGTGCTGGCACAAGCCTGCTGTAAACAGAGCTGTTCTGTTAAGTACTTCAATCTTTTGCAGTGATATAATGTAAACAACTGTTGTACTATTTCCTTGGCACCATTTTGTAAAATTGGAAATTCATGATGACACCGTCTAAGTTTGTGAAGTATGAATACTAAATCATGCAAAATAGCTACCAGAATGAGGGTAAACCCAGGTCAAAGAATGCACCCAGACAGACTCACACTGTCAAGCTTGGGAAACCAGAGATGTAAAAGATACAGTATGAAATATGTTCTACATGCATGAGAAGCTGGTACACTGCAAACCTGGAAATGTTCCAGTGTTCACAAGTAGCAAAGGAGTCAAGACTTTCTTAAAGATGTAGATTTCATGCTTTCCTCATGCATATACATGAGTATTTCAAAGGTGCAGACTACATATTATGCTATTATTGGAAATGATCACGTCAATGTGGTAAAAAAAATATTCAACACAAAGAACAAGCATCTATCTTAATACTTTAAATTTGTAGCCTGAAAATATACATTTCAATGTTGATTTATTTGGATAGTTTCTTAAATTAATAAAAATATATTTTTACAGTTTATAGAAGAAAACTGTAATTTAGGATGAAAATAATGACTGAAGCAAACACTGGTATAGAGGCTTTCTAGATCCTGAGAATGAAGAATTTCTTCTCTACTCTTACTCATTACATACATTTCTTATGTATTGAGAAATGAATTATTAAAGCTCAAGTGTGATTTCTGACACCACTGCTAAAAATTATTGTGTTTAACTGAGTGTGCATGTCCTAACTGTGGCATTAGAGCCTCTAAATTGTGGCCAAGAAAATTACAAAGACAAATCATAATGGCATAAAATATATTAGGGTGTAGTAAGCCATTGTGTAGTTCTTTGAAGTAAGTGTAGAGTTATGATAGCAGAATGAGCCGAAAGGAAAAAAATATCAGCAGGAAATGTATTTTAAAGTAAATGCTGTTGCAAAGTACAATATGCTTTCTGGGACTGAATATCTAAAAAGTTTGTTTCTACAATTTAATAGTGTTCACATTTTTCTTAACATTTTATCTGCTGACATTTGTACATACTTTAGAAGTTGCGATGTTGCCCAAAGCCTCAAATGACACAGAACATTCCAGGGATTGTAGGACTATGAAGTTCCTTGGTCACCACAAGGTCTCACTCCACATGGATGACCAAGAAAGATGCTGTACTTGTCCAATCTCTTTATGTCTGCATTTTCTATTCTTTTGTTCCCTAATTATATCACTGTGAAATAGGAAAGAACCTGTCCCTCTAAGTAAGTTTGTACTAAATTTAGGATTCAAGCGTAGGAAACAACAGGTATTAAGCACCTGGAACCATGAACTATTAAGCCAATGAAAATTAATTCCTTTGATGGCAAGAGTCTTTAAATAGTGAAAAGTTTTAAATGAACTTGAGACCCCTACCATTGAGATCCCCAGGGTGAAAGAAGACCAACAGGATTGGATCCATGGGTGGTGCCTATCTCCTGCTTAACCTGTCTCCGTCTCTTCTTCTCTCTCTCTCCCCCTCTCCTCTCTTTTCTATTTAATTCCATCTCTCTACCTCACATTTTACAGTTAAATAAAATCTGTATTATTTACTTCAGAATATGATCATGTTTGCACCTTAATTTGGGTAGTAACATCTCTCAATAACTTGATCTTAACAACCCTTATTTTTGTATAACTAATTTTTATCCTTCCATGATTTTTTATGTGGTGACAGAAGTAATGAACTTGAAAAGGGAGAGGGCATATGCTCAAGTTATTCAGTATAACTCCCCACACCATTAATTGTGAACTTTGCTTCCAGCATGGGACAAACTGAGCATCTGAGGCAATGCCCAGGCATGGTGAGGGATCAGCATCAGCCACGGATGCAGCAACAAGCACTTTGGGGAGCTGTGTTCTTGGGGGAGCTGGGATTGCTGCTGAAAGGATGCAGCTGTGTTGTACCAGTTAACCTCTAGGCCAAAAACTGGTCCTGAGCACTTCATAATTACTAACAGAGATGTAGTTTTAAGAGCTGTAGGAGGGATTTTAATTGCTCTACCTGTCGTCAAGCCCAATTATGTATTGTGTCTTCATAGTCTTAATTTGTGACAACATGTAATAATTCCGCCTTTGGTTGCACCTTTTTAACTCTCATAGAATTACTTTTGTGCCACCATTAAAGGTTAACATTGCTGGAGATTTCATTTAATTTTTCTTCTAAGTAATTTAAGGGACTTCTCATCTCTTTTGAATAGCTGATTTTTGTAGGTGGAAAAAAGGTATAAACTTTTAAAGTGGCATTAATTCACAGAAATTGAAAGCTATCAATGTGAGTTGTGAAAGTGAAATTCCCAGATATTATCCTTTATATGCTAATTATGTATGTAGTATATAGATCAATATTATTTAAAAGGTTAAATCAGATTATCTGATAAAGACCTGCATTTATTATACCCTTTGATTTATGAAGAAAATGGAATTATAGTTATCAGATTATAGTTGCATCTCAGTAGCAAAGGTTGCTATGGTTTCGGGAGAAAGAAATCACTGTATTTTGGAAAATTCTTTCAGAATATGGAAAACTGGTATTTCAGATGAACTTTAGTTTGTGAATTAAGTTTAAATTTCAGCTACCATAAATTTTTGTAATTGAAATTTGCTAAATATAAGTAAAAATGCAAGAAACTTGCTTTAAAATAGACATATTACTTCAACAGAATATTGCTGACTAGTTAAAGATACCGTAGCCAACCATTTAAAATAAACATATATCCATGTCCTCTTTGTCTGCTACCTATCCAACTCCACATGGTCTTGTTATTTATTTCAACCTACTTCTGAGGTCAGAAAATTTCTAACACTTATTATTTTGTGGCTTTAAGAAATTAATATCCTTCCAATGCTTAAAGATTATACCTACTCATATTAATTTTGGAACTCTTCTCCTGAAAAAACAATATAGAAAACAAAAAAGTCAGGAGAGGACTTAATGGCTGCAGAGAAAGCAGAACTTTGCCTTGCAGATTTAGCAAGTGTATGAAGAACATTGACAGATATTTCATAAAGGCAACGTCACAAATGAAATTAAAATTAAAATTTGCAAGCCATTATGTCTAATCCTATAATTATAATAGTCTGGTTTTCCTAAGGACTTACATGAACCTGGTTTTTATCACTCCAGTGCTATATTTACAAGTATGATGGTCAGTTTTAAACTTCTTCTTCAAAGCTTCCAAGCTCTTAGAATATCCAAAAAGATTCTTTGTAAAATTTTGCATCCAGCCTGTTTTCTAGGAATATTATCACTACGCTTTTCATTGTAATAGGTGATGATAAGCATCACTCTTGTTTCTGAGAAAAGGAGATATGAAATCCTAGAGGAGATACTTCAGTGTTCTTTGGATAATGGTGAGGGCATTAAAATGGTTGTAGAATAAATGTTGAATATTTATACAACATCTGGGAATACCAAAACAAAAGACACATCCTTTCCATAGGTAGAATCTATATCCTTACTTTTATAAAGGTACACTTTATCTATAGCAATTTAAATTAATTTAAATTGCAATTATGATAGCAATTTAAAAATACACATAAATATAAACATTTCAACAATGATTCAAGAGGGTGTGTATGTCCAGGCTTGACCCAGTGTAGGACAGAGAACATGTTAACGTGAGCCTGGATGGTTGAAGTTGACTGTAAAATTGAACACTGGCAAGGATAAGCTACTTTCCTCAATTATATCCACTCATTCTTAATGTGTTTTGCAATTATTAATGGTTTTACTCTGCTTAATCTTAAAAAAGGGTTCTGAGGATATAATCTGCCTTCAGAGATAATTAATAAGGAGCGTTAAATCTAAAAGTTTCTCTCTGTCAAAAAAAAAACCCCACAATCTGGATAAATCTAATTCAACATCTTAAAGAAGTAAAATCAGTCTTTTAAAATAAATCCACATAGATAACATGCAGATAAGAAGCAAATACACTTCATATGATTACAGTCCTTATAATAAGAGTAGTTCTTACAATCCTTTAAGTCCTTATAATCATAACTAAGTGATCTACAACCAAAACGGCTCAACCTTTTACAGGAAAATGATATAAATTTATCTGTGAAAGAAATATGGTGGAATCTTTCACAGAGAGAAAGGGTATTTGAGTTTCTTTGGAGCTCTTCATTGTCTCCTCACCTCTCAGGACATACATGATTTTCTCCCCCCATTTTAGGACTACAGATTTTTAATTTTTTTTAAACTTTTTTTTCCTGTTATTTCAGCCATTTTAGACAAATATTCTAGTCACATCGTCATAAGATGGAAGAGCCAAGCAGAACATTTCACTCAAAATAAGTATGGAAACAATAGTCCTATAATTTGTAGAAATTTAGCCTTATTTTGATTTTATATAAAATTCAACAGTGGAATCATTCCAGAAATAAAGGAACAAAATAGAAAAATACATGAACCACCTAAAAATTTTGTTAAACTACAGGAGATAAGAACTCATAGTTTTCTTGAAACCAAAATTCCATCAGTCATTCAGTACATATGACACTAGCAAAAGCTACACTAATTTTATCTATTCAAAAGGGAATGAATGCCATTTCTGAACTCATTCTGTCAATTATAGGACTGCAACAGGACTTGAGATTCAGTGTTTTATATAATGTGATTGTATGGCTTAAAAAGTGTTTGGGCATTAAACCAATCCCTCAGTAGAAACTAAGTTAAAGTAAACTTAATAAACATGCTCTGCAAAACCATACATCTTCAGGAGCATGTATTATTCCATTTCATGCAAGACAAGAAAAGTTTTGAATATTTGCGTTTCTTTTTTAATTTTCCACTAAAATTGCACCACCAAATTAATACAAAACCAAACTCAGTGTATTCTCTTTAATCTTCATCTATGTGAACAAGATGCTGAGCTACTATAAACTATAACCTGAGAGATTTTGGTTTTCTGTTGTACTTCAAATATTTCCTCAATTTATTTGAAGACCATATATGCCGAGATAAAAGGCAAGGCCAAAAGGTCTAAGTATCCACCTAGGAGGCCAGTTGATTCTAGACAGTATTTTTCAGCCTTAATTTCTCTGGCCTCAGTCAACCCATATACAGGCACCTTTTTTATACTTAAATACATATCAAAGATCAGATAACAAACATTTGTCTCAGAGTTATTAGATAATCTCCTTTACTGATCCTAAAGTGTTACCTGTGCAGTTAAATATCTTTTCTTTCAATATCAGAATTGCATTATGGTCCTGAATATTCTGATTTTCATGTAATCATAACAGCTTTAATAAAATAGCTGTAATGGCTCAACACTGATATTATGTATTTTAGTTCATTTTATATTAAAATTCGATGCATTGACATTTGGGGCTATTGTTTCATGTGTATAATATAACAAAAATAATAGGTTATAGAGCATCTTGGAACCATTAGTTCTAATCTGTCCTCTCACTAGAAATCATTTGGCAGAAAAGAATAAAAAAGTTTCCTTAATTCATAAAACTTTGAACTTCTGGGAATTACTGCTGACTTCTGCCTCAAAGTTACATCATTAATAAACACCATACAGCTGATGCTACAAGTGAATTTTTGACACTAAGTACTCCAATGTTTTTATAAAATGGAGGAAAATTTACCTTAATATCAAAGGCTCCTGGCTGACCCACTTTGTTGTAAAGCTCTAGCTGGTTCTTGACAGGTGTTACCCACAATATCACCTGATTTAGTTGTTGATCAAGTTCAACAAAGTCCTTAAGCAGAATCTCTATTTCTTTTTGTTTTTCTGGAAGATCTTTGGACACCTGAAAAAAACCCAGAAGCCATTCTTTTAGTGAAAAAAACACAGAGAATTTAATGCTAAACATAAATGTACATATACATTTATATAAAATGTTAAAATGCAAGTTTTAAATACTTGAAGAAGGGAGAGAATAGACCAAACAATCAAATTATTATGGCAGATATCTTGCAAACGAGTTGAAACACAGTCTGTCCTAAAAAAAAAATCAAAAAACCAAAATACACATCATACACATCCAGGAACATAAAATGAAATTAAAAAAAAAAAAAAAAAAAAAAATCAAACCTTACCATGAGGCTTTTCAGTATTTTTAGTAAAAAACCCAAAATGTTATCTTGGTATGCTACTTTTTTAAAGCTCCATTTTGAATCAGGCAAAAAAACTGAAAACATGCAATTGATCACTTGAATTATAGCTAACCTTTCCTGACATCTTGAATGTAGATATTTATAAGCATATGTTTTCTTATAAGGTGCTTAGAGTTGCCAATTGGATCCATATATGCACAAGCAGATGCACATAGTGAAGAAAAATAATGAAGAAATGTATCATCAATTCACATCAGGAAACTTGGTTCTCTGATTTGCATTCAAAGCAGTGAGATTTTTAACTAAGCACATTCTTCTATGCCAACAATATCAGAAATTAAGAATCAGTGAATGGCACAGTTCAAATCGAGCTCAGAGGCACTTGGAGTAAATGTAGGAACAGGCTGGCAATAAATAAGCCAGCACAAAGCTCCATGCTGTCTTTGCCAGGCTGTTTTCTATAGCTAGAGAGGTGAGGTGTCACAACACCACACAATGGGCAGCATTGCAAACATACACTAGGGGAGAAACCATCTGTACTTTACAAGATAAAACAAAGAAGAAAAAGGAGGAAAAAACACAAAAAACCCAGCAGCAAATATAGAGCATGGGTAGATACAGAACAATAGCAATTCATCAGTAAAATCAGCCGATAAATATGGTTAGTTTTCCATATCATGAAAATTAAAGTTTCCCAATTATCATTTTTGAGCGTATTTTTTTACCAGTGACCCTCTTAAAAGTAGCAAAACATGAGATTTCTGAGACACACAGTAGAAAAAGCACTTTCTGTAAAGTTAAGCAGCATCAATAATAGCATTGTTATCATATTGCCTGGCTGCAGAAGCCCTGTACTTCTAAGCCCTAATGATGAAATTTTTCAGAAGACAATAAATCCAAACTCAGAGTCATCTAAGCAATGAGTGATACTAAACCTGAACCACCACCCACTGGGAGAATGCAAGGAGCACAACTGTCTCCTGACAGGTACATTTCTTTAAGAATTTGGTGTGAGAATATTGATTTGTAGGTACTAAAATAATCCCTCTACATAATCCTTGCGTGTGATTTTTTAGACTGTATTTAAGGGGTATTTGTAATTCCAGAAGCTGATTTGCCATGTATTACATTGCCTCCATTGTTCATTATAGCTACCTTATAACATCCTATTTAAGAGACTGATCTATGAAGCAAATTACTTTTACTATCTTTATAATCTTTTAAAATAAAAAAAAAAAATCTGCTTTTCCAGAATGGCACCAGAAAAGAAAGAAAACAATTAAAAATGCATTCATTTCCCTTATGTGTTAACTCAAAATTTATGCAGACCTTGGCCTAATTTCATACAAGATTGGTTTCATCTTTCGTATAACTTCTGAATGTTAATCTCTAATGTTTACTAGCTTTAATATTAATGTAAATAAGTTCACAGAAATACAACTGAAAGCAAGTAGGTAGTCATAGGCAGATAAAAATCCAAGTTGACTTCTGAAGATCTGAAATTTAAATTAATCTGCTTCCAATCAACATTAATCAAGCATTTTGGGTGTAACACAGGGGAGAGAAAAAAAAAATTTGTAGAGGTTTGGGGGAGAGGAAGAGAAAGGGGGAAGTAACCAATTATATACTAAAGCATATTCCATCCAGAACAACAGAAGACAAATAAGTTTTGGTGACAGGCTGAACTTCAACCACTGTTTTCAAAATATTTATTTATCCCACCAATGATGAGAGCTGAACTGTGATTTATGTAAATGCAGCCTCTTATAAACTGTTTCCTGCTATAAAAATTATATCATAAATATAAGTTTATAATATTTTAATATAAAAATAAAGAAATCTAGGTAAATATGAATCCATTAATTATATATGGTATTGTAATCAAATTTTACCACAGAGATTAAAACAAAAGTAAATAAATAAATAATAAATAATTCAGGTTAGGGCTATAGACAGGCATTTAACAAGGCAATTCCTTGTAAAATCCAAGTAATGTGTCACACACCATTGTGTGGGAATCAGAGCCTTAGATTCTGGTTATCAGGGATTGCATTTGCTAGCTCATTGTGGTTTGTTTGGGTTTTTTTGTAAGCTCTGGCATAAAACCATCAAGCTGGCGAATCAAATTAGAGCCTGATGAGTCTAAGGTAATTACAAGTCTGCCTATCAAGCCAAGGTACTGTTGCAGGCTGTCTCTTGGAGGACAGCTTGTTTCCTGAGCTAATTCTGCAGCTCACCAGAAGCATAAATTGGAAAACCTCCATGGAGTAATGGACATGGACATGATGCCTGGCTGTTGGGATTTATGCCCTTTCTGTGGCAGAGGAGCACTCGTGGAGATGGGGCCCTCCAGACTCTTCCCTGCTGTTTTACTGACAGTCCTTCCAGCTTGTTCTCCACAGCTCCAGGAGCTGCACCCCTGAGGTGGGATTGCAACGCTTGTGGGAGCTACAACAGTCCCACAGCTGCTGTTTCTGGGCTCTCTGAATGAGTTCCTAGAAGTTCTTGGACGCCTCCAGGGATGAACGAGCAGCAGTTCTGTCCCACTTTTCCATACTCTCTTTTACATTTTTGCTTTGGGCCCCATTCTCTTTTATTCTCTTCTTGTCCTGGGGTAACTATCCTGTGTTTACTTAATTTCATTCCCTTTGGTATCTTATGTCTTTCCCTACTATTTAAGAAAGTCTGCTAAGTTCAGAGGATGGCTGAAGTTCTTTTCTAAGAGTGACAACCCATAGGAACAGTGGCCATAAGGCAACACCTGCAGCAGAGTGAAAACAGGCAAACATGAAATGTTTTCCCCAGGCTCTGCCTAGCACTGACACAGACCTGATGGAGCAGTGTTACAGGCTGGCAAGGAAGAGAGGGTACAAATAAAAAAAAGGAATTGAATAAAAGATAACTTCAGCTGGAACATCATTCTAAAAATCTGGGTTATCTCTTTCAGGACAAATTAAATATTTTCAACTCTGCCTTATTTCACAACAGATCAACATTGACAATACACCTTGGTTTGCAACCAGAGACACAATAAATTTGCAAGGGGAAAAAACAGAAGTATGGATTATACTTTCAAAGAAAACAAATCTGAGGTCAACATCAAAGGACTATATAATTTCAATATTACGTGTCAAAACATTAATCTCAAAGCATGTGATACTTCTAAAATTTTGTACTTTAGTTCAAGTGCTAATTAAGTAAGATTAATTGGAAGTTAATGACATAATAATGGAAAAGATTAAGCTCTAAATTTAAGCACTAAATGGTGAAACAGCAGATGAGCTTAATTTTACCAACTGACACTGGTCTTCAGAATATTAAATTTTATTCTAACCTGAAACTATCAGACCATTTTCCACATATTAAATTTTACTTATTGCAAATTTTGCTCTTTTCATTAAAACACAAACCAAAAAAATCCACAAAAAAGGTAACATCTCTCAAAACCTGAGAATATCTGAAATTTGAATAATTGCTTACTTTCAAAATCTAGGTCTTCATCTAAGTATTTAAATTTCTTCTCCTTACGAATTCTAAAATTATTTGCATTGTTTGCTTCGGTTCCATCTGAACCTGATGTCCTGCATGATTTTCCCCACAAGTAGCCTTAACAACACAGTACCATGGTGATTCTATCCCTACCCTAATCTGATAATTTTGGTGCAAAACCTTACCTATGCTCATCTTGGCAGTTTAGATCTCCTTGATCATTTCCCTTGCTCCAGTTTTCCACAGCTATTTCTGATCTTTAGACAGTTATTTTTTCAGTCTGCACACAGTTCTGTGTATGCACTATGGGATGAATTAGAGCTCTGAAGATGGAAAAGAATATCAGTTCTTATGATAGCAGGTAGGAAGGGAGGAAGGATTTTTATAAAGTATGTCATCTGATGCAAAATCATATTCTGTTCGCCCCTTCTGTTTAATTTTTATGAATATCCAGAAAGCACATTCAATAAAAGCAGCATCAATTAAAATAATGGTTGTAGAGTTACACCTCAACCTTTTAACTCAAGAGCAATGCTCAAAGTGAAAAAGTTGAAAATAATTAGGTAGAGGCAGTAAGTAATATCAATTATTGGGGAAGAGTTTTGCAGAAGTCAGAAATGTTATTGTAAATAAATTGACTTGATGAGTTATATTACTAGTAAGGCATCACTATAAATAAAAGTAAGGAGAGCCACTGAAATGACTTGTACCAATTATATTTCAAGTGACTGATGCTTAATTTCAAACATCATTTCTGTCTCACAAATCAGCCCCTTTCCCTGTTTACCTGAAATGACCAAAGAGAAAACAACGCAGTTATTACCCAGGTGTCTGAAAATATAGATGAGGTTATGTATCTCTCCAACATGTAATTTCTCAAAAAAGAATATGAAAATTTTCTTAGTGGTAAGTGGAGAGCAAAGAAATTCCAAATTCCAACATTTTAACAGCAGTGAAATTATGTCCATTTCTTTCCTGCAATGCTAAAGTATCCCTTTTTTCTTGCTATCTGCCTTACCAAACTAATAGGACAGCACTTATAATGGATCCTATTTTGAGGAATCTGAGAGTGGATTAAAATTTAGCCATCCTGATATGCATAATAAGAGAAACTGCAATAAACATGAGCAAAATGGGATATCTGTGAAAACTTGCAAAAATGTTATTTTTTATATGCCCTCCTTGGGAAGGTCACTTAGTTATACAAAGCACTCCATGAAAATGGGCTTCAAATAGAGGATAACTGATAGGGTCAGGTTTGGAAAAAATAATTTCTTGCATAGAGAAAAATGAAATATTCTGTATAAAGTATTCATACAGAGGAAGTTTTCTTTATGAATTTCTTTGCTTACTAAATGTAAATCAAGCAGTAGTTTTTCCTTTACCATTTCATTTCTGAAAATAATGCAAATATTAGGAAAAGAAGAGACAGTGACTGACTACACTGAAATCAGCCCAGAGCATAACTGGACTAAAAGCAGATTTGATGTCATCTAAGGGAGGACTTGGATAAAGAAGAAATAATTGAAGTCATAACAACCATTAAATGCAAACTTCAATCCTGACTTATTGATATATCATAACTGACACTTAGCACTTGTAAGATGATTACATGAAACAGAAATTCTTACAGCCACTGTTCAGAGAGTTTTATCTGCTCAAAATCACATCCCTAGAGCATGTACTAAAGAACGATTTAAAATGGAAGAGGGAAATGTTGATTTATATGCATCATTTCTTCATGAAAAACAATCAATGTACAAAAGGGTTTCATATGAGTTCAGTTTAGGATGCCATTTAGTTAATTAACTGAGCCATTTGCATTAGCAAGCTCAATATTGACTTTAAAACAAAATCTACGTAATTTCTTCAAACTCATGAATATTTATGAGCCATAGTGTCTCTGACAAAGTTGGAGTAAAGATTGTATTATTAGGGGAAGATTAAAGCAGGCTACTAAAAATATGCATAGAAGATTTTATTTGCTAAATATAGAAGAATTTTATTTGCTTTTTATCTAGCATTTCATATTTCCTTGCAAGACTCCCAGGATCTGACCTTGGCAGGTGTTTATTTGGTCTTGTTTTTTAAAAAACTTCTCAATGGAATATTTGTAATATTTTCTACTTTCATTTTTATTAAAAAATCTTTTTTTTTTACAGCAATGCCGAAAACTAAAGCAGTCCTAAGAAAACAATGCCCCAAACAATTTTCTGCTTCATCTGGCTGTCTAGATTTTTAAAAACCAAATAAACATATTCCACCACCCCAAAGATTTGCTTTGTTTTTCTTCCATGGTAATATGAACATGCATATCACAGTCTTCTGAATATCTGTATTTTTATATGTAATACTTGTAACTAATTGTTATTCACTCTGCTCTCCACTCTCAGCAATTCTCCTTTGTCAAGGACACTTTTAAGCACAAGTCCCTCCCCCTTAAATCTCTGCTAAATAATCTAGTCCAGAATTTTATTTTCTTTATATTTTTTTCTTAGTCAATTCCTGAAATCCAAAAGGAGCCACAAAGGCTGTAGAGCCTAGTTTTTTCAGTAATTCTTAAAGAAGGATATTCCTTCAGGAAAATTATTTTGAAATAAATGTAAAATGCCCTAAATCCTTTCCCTGGTTTAGAGCAGAGAGTACCAAATTTATCCCTCAGGCTACACACAAGTTCATTGAGGGACTGCAGTGGTTAAGGGCTTAAACTTAGGACTTTGCTCATTATGGCAAAATTGTACAAAGGAACTGTGGCCACCAAAGCCACTCTCTACATGAATGTGCTTCCTGATGGGAACTGGGCTGTGAGCAAAGCCACTTGATGGGAGTTCGGAGTAAGACAAAGGTGATACTATTGTCCAGTTATCTCAGGTCTAGGGAGAAGGAAACAAGGCTGGGTGGGAGAAGAATGTATCCACAAAGAAAGTCAAAGTCAGCAGTTGTGCAGAGAATCAGCTCTGGCTGGGTGCAGGGTGGGAGGATAAGAATTTGTGGGTGTGTGACAAGACTCCACCATCCCTCACACAAACTGGCTCAGGTGTAAAATTCCTCAGCCCAAGAAGGCCATGTACACGGGACATTCATGTGAGAGGCAGCAGAGGAGGTGTCATAAACCTTCAAAGACCCCCAAAATGTCCCCTATATTCATTCCTAAGGCCTTGCACCTTAGGAACTGCACGTGAGGCAAAATGATGCAACAGATCCTGAGTCTGTCGCAGGAGACTGTGTCAAACTTGTCCTCTGGGGGAGGTACCTGAGCATTCCCACCTGCTCTGAACATGTACTAATCCATTGAACCCTGTTTTTGTGGGATTCCCACCACTGAGAAGATCAGAAGAAAAGGATCAACAGGACACCATCAGGATTCACGAGGAAGTTGTGACTGCACTGAGGGCTCCCCTCAGCCTCCTCCAGCTGAACAGACCCAGTGCCCTCAGCCCCTCCTCACACAGCCTCCCCTCAGGACCCTTCACCATCCTCACTGCCCTCCTTTGGATGCTCTCTAATAGTTTCGTATCTTTTTTGTCTCCTGGCACCCAGAGCTGTCCCCAGCACTGGAGGTGAGGCTGCCCCAGCCCAGAGCAGAGTGGACAATGCCCTCCCTTGCCCAGCTGGCCGTGCTGTCCCTGATGCCCCCAGGACACGCTGGGCCCTCCTGGCTGCCCGGGCCCTGCTGGCTCAGATTCACCTTTCCATCCATCAGCACCCCCAGGTCCCTTTCCCTGGTGCTGCTTCCCAGCCTCCCATTCCCCAGTCTGTCTGTACATCCAGGGCTGAGAAAAAGTTAAACTTTATTTTAGACTATTGCCTTTGTGGGAATTTTAATTACATAGGTATGTTGCTATATGGACAGGTCTATACAATTAAAGTATAATCTTTCTCTTGTAAACAGCAAAGAGTAAAACATTGATTTTAGGCCCCTATGGTCTCCCTTAATAGAGATGGATGAAAAACCAGACAGACAATGGCAGCATCTGTCTTGGAACTGAAGTTTTAGAAAACCCAAAGCATTGCAATTTATTGGTGTGCAGTAGTATCTGAGCATTGTTCATTACAAGTGAAATCTCTCTCAGATGCACAGAACACTGTTGTAAAAAAAAGTGTACGGGTTTGCCTGAAGTTACTTATTTGATATCTAGTAATTTAGCTGAATCAATATTACCTCAATGTAGCTGTCAGCACATATGTATTGAAAATTAGTACTTCTTATATTCAAATTACTTGGCATAACTTCTTAAATATATGATTAATAGATTCTGGATTTGTATGGCAAACAAGAATAATAAGGGATTTTAAGATGGTCAGTAAGACAGTATGATATACATTGTATATATACACACATACATGTATTTAGTCATGCTTTTATGGCCTCAATGGCTAACACAGACTTTTTACCCCTGCATGACTTGACTATATTTCATAAATATTTTTCTTTGTTTAGCTTTTAAGATTTTAATTAATACTAGCTGCTAACAATACGTAAACTAAAAAAAAAAGAAAGAATTAAGCCTACATATACTTGTTTCTGAGATCTTGTGAAATCCCCATGTTTGTCCAATGCATATTTACATCTAAATTCTTTTTGCTGTACTTGAGGCCATTTTTGAGTATGGCTGATGATAACATGAATGTGGACTACACATAATTAGCCATCTATGACAAACTGTCACAGGTAATTTAGCATAACAAAAGACTTTATTATATTGAATGGAATCAGGTCATTCATTAAATGAAAGTAAATTCAGGAAAATGTCAACCTTCTGATCCTCAAAATGCCAGTTTTATACTATTCTTATTTCAAATTGAAAGAACGGAAATCAAACTGCAGCATTTGTTTTACAACATATTATTCCCTCCATACCACAAATAACAGTAGCAATTGCAGTAGTTCCAACTGCGAGCTCAAATTAAGTTGCACAGATATGCTGGAAATTTTATGTCATTACAGGTAATCTATGAATAATTTCTACTCAAGACAAGTTATAATATATGAACTATAACCTTGTTATGACTTTGTTTTCTGCGCTTTTGGGCCCATCTGTTTTTCTCTACACTTGATCAACCAAGCTAAGACTATCTACGCCTGTTCTGGTGGTACAGAAAATGTTCACAAATTATAGCCATGTCACTCCACTCTAATTTTTATCTTGTCCACATAGCACAACAAATTGATTTTCTGTGGCAATAAACAGTGAAATAGTCTCTTCAGTGTCTAGTAATTAAAACTAATACTAGTAGACAAATTAAAAGGCAGCAAAACAAAATATCTCCATCAGGCAGTTATAATAACCTTCATAATACATACAGTAGATGTTGTGAAGACTAAGGTGGATAAATGAGGAGAATGCTGATTTTGGCATCCAGCTTACTTTCAGATAATTTAGCTCATCGCTCTTGGCTGACACCAGACCAAGAATAATATTAAAGAGTAATAAACTCCTTCCAGCAAACCTCTGATTCCATGGTTCACTGGTCTCAGACCTAATCTATCAATCCATTTACTGCACAGTAAAAGGTAAGAAACCCATTACAGATCTGTTACATGCCATGGCAGGTGGTATATGACAAGAACTGAATTCATCACAAACTCCAGTGCCGAGTACCCTTTTGTATGCTTTGAAGCACTAGGTGGTTACCTTACTTGGCTATCACAGCAGAAGATACTTTAAGCTTTGAAAATAAATGAAAAATTCTTGATGTGAAAGCATAAAAATGGTCGTAAAACACTTCATTTTTCATAATATTAAGACTTCACAAAGATAGTGCTGTTTTCATTTTTACAAGAAATACTGGCTTTGGACAGGGTACAATAAGTAAAACCAGGATAGAATTTAAAAGTCATGCCTTTCAAATGTGGGCTTTAATCTTCATTCTCTGCTTAAACTATACTGTATTAGGTAACAGCCTATTAAAATCACTATTTAATAAAGTTGTATAAAGAAATGTGGTTTAAAAATTATTACTATCCGAAGGAAGAAAAACTTTGCGTATCTACTCTCAAGGTCATCAGCATGTGATATAAACACCCAAAAGCAAAGACAATTCTGAGGTAAAAGCTAAAAAAGATGCTTTTATGTGACTGCAATTCCCTTCATACTAAATTTCTTTTCTAGGTTATTTCTGTTGCTGTAGGGCAACAGTTTCTGTGACTGTAAAGAAGGTTTGAACACGACTTATTTCAAATATGTCACCTTGAAGGTTAAGACTCACAGGTGTTGTCCCTTATTCCCCTGCTCGGCAGATCAAGGCAAAACAAAAATTTGTGATAATTTTAGGAGATATTCGGCTACATTCTCAGCTGGTGTAAATTTTCCCAGCTTTTCTGAAGTAAGCAGAATTACTCTAGCGTACACCAGATAAGGACCTAGCCAACATTATTTATGTAACTGTTATTTATGTTTCATATCTTGAGAATAGTATCATCCTGCAAAATGAGATAATCATAAATGGTAGATTGCTACATGTTCATTTCTAGCAGAGATGCCAGAAAACAAAACATACAATTTGAAACAAAGGATTGAAGTATAGGACACACTCTTGAGGAGTGAAGAGACAGAAAAGCCCCAGAGACAGAGAAATCTGTGTGATGATGTTTGTCTACTGTGCTTTGAGGAACACAAAAAATATATCCTCATCAAAACCAGTGACTAGAGAATCATCCTCAGGACTTTAGTTTGCCTGATATAAAAGTGCCCATTCTGTGAACTTTGGCTCAGAGTAAATATCTGTGGGGTTTTTCCAGTGCTTAAATATCTACAGCTGAATGAAGAGAACATTATGTTCCACTGTCAGATTCACAGAAACTTTCCAAGATTTCTAGTTTTAATTGAGATCCTAGATTTTCAGGGCAGAAAGTAAAATAAATAATTGAGGTTTCCTACAAAAATAATGAGTAACAGCAAAAAATATGCAATTGAAAAAATAATTATTTTTCCCTTCAGTATCATTGGCAAGATATTACCGAACCCCACAATGAGCTTCTAACTTTTTTGTTTTGTTTTGTTTTTTTTCTACATCTGTCAAAATCACAGAGAAAACAGAAAACCTGAGAAAGAGAGCACCTTCAGAGAACATATATGCATTTGAGTATTGTAGTTTTAAATTTAAATTTCTGTTCATTAAAAAAAGAAAAACCAAACAAAAAAAACACAAAACCCCAAACCAATGCATTTTTCATATTCTTTATGTTCAGAGACCAAGGGAAAATGAGAACTCAATTTTATACATCTCCATGGACAAATAACCAAAATAAAAATGATGTGGTTAAGTAATGATCTCAAATGGAAGATTACTTTTCTTAGTTTCATCTCTTTTAGTAGTAAATGAAATTTTTCAAGTAAGAAATTCCATGAATAATTATCTTACCAGACATATTAGACCTAGGAGACATAAAATTGTAAAAGTTCAGTAGATTGTAATGATTCACTAAATAGTAGCTTCTGTCTCCCATATTTCACCCAAACCGAAGTACTTTCAACAACATTCATGGTTACTCTGACAAGAGACCTGAAACATTTCTACATTAGCCAGCAGAAAATGAAAATTACGAGATTTTTGGTATAAACATTCATGGTTAAATGCTAATTCAGTGGCAAATTGTAGTTTTTCTTAAAATGTATTTCTGTTATCAGACTAAAAGGAAAGTTTTTTCCTGAAAACTAATGCTGTCTTTTCAAAATCACAACCTAGGTATTAATATGGTCCCTGAATTCAGCTATGTGCATCCTTCCTTCAGCCAGTAGATATTATTTTGATCTTGAAGTGTTCTGAATTCTTCTATATACATTGATTTCAGCAGCCCATTTGTAGAGAAAAAGACAGTTCTGTCCAACTGCTGCAATAATGATTTATGTGTCCAACCAGGGGTTTCTGAAAGTGATCAATATTTATTATCCACTTTTGCCTGAGTCATTAGCTAATATTCTGAACTTTGCCAGACTGCTCCTGTTAGGAAGAATTTAGTAAGAGTACCACATTAAGTTCCTTTTTATTTCTCAGGTTTGTGCTTGAAATTCAATTGTGTTCATGGAAATGGCAACAAAAATCCCAGGATGTATTATTCTTGACCAGTAACTCTACTTTGCCTTTTCAGCAAGTATTCAGAAGATTATTTTCTCACTTTTTCCTCCTACAGAGCTATACACAATGAATTATTTCTTTTTGCCCCAGTATCCTGGTAACTTTAACAGATACCACAAGTTAATGTCCCTGACCCTCACTTTGCAATCAGTCTCAACAGAAATACTTCAACTGATTCTACCTTGAATGTTTGCAAGCAGGCTGATCCATACCTTGGGTAGTAGTCCTCTGGACAATGCCTTCTATCATTTCTACCATGAAAATACTTAAATTATCCACCTCTCTTTACCAGATTTGTTACTCATTTTCACCAGTTTTCAACACAAAAATATGCTATTTCAGCAGTAACACAGAATAAAGTCCTCCCTTACTTCTTTTAATCAGTATGGAGACCCCAGAAAGCAAAATATGTGGTACTTTGCTAAACAAAAATATGGAAGTGAATGCTCCAGGTTGGAAGGGTGGTGAAACAGCAATTGCAGTGTCCACCTTGGGATTTGGAACAGGAGAGATTTGGGAAGTGTCTCCATAAAGAAAATCAAATGTTTGCCTCTCACACACCTGAATCACAAAGACTAGAATATTTGCTGTTCCAGCAAAAGCACCAGGTTGCAAAAATGATGCTGTGCATAACACCCTTAAGTTGAAGAACTGTAATTTAGGGAGTATATTTGAATGCAATGTCATTACTCCAGTTGCTAATGGTCTTGGTTTGCTATCACTGTTTCTCACAGCAGTGTATTGTACCCATTTTTCTTCCTCAGGTTCATTATGCACACAAATGTCTCTTCATACAGAGAAAAATTATACATACCGGAAAATATATAATGCAAATATTCACTGCAGATTAAAATTTTATATCACAGTTATATCAGTAATATGTCTAACCTTTAACAAACGATGGTTAGCCTCCTTCAGTGTACTCTCAAGCTTATGTTTTTTGTCTGGGTTCAGTGATGCACTTCCAAGTGCTATTCCTCCAGTTTCATTTAATCGTTTCAGTATTCCCTTGTGGGGCGGCAGCTCTCCAACTTTTAACTGGAACAGACAAATACAGCAGTTAAGATGAACTGTGGTAGGATTTTCAGCTCTCTTATCTTAACCCTTATTGATTTGTGTATCAGCCAAAGGAATAAACTCAATTCAAGACAAAATAACTGTTGCTTTTTGAATGTAGAAGGCTAAAAAAAAAACTCAAAAGAGACTGTATTGGTCAATCAAGTCTAAAGAGAGTTCTATGTGACAAAATAAAGGATTTCTCAAGATATTAAACACTATTACATTATAAATTCCAGACTTGGATTCTCAAGACTTCATGCATATCCATGTTAATAATCTTGTAACATGGTATGGAGCAAGCATTTTGGAAAGGTGTTTTAATATGTTCCAGGCTTCACCTGGATGATATGTAAACTCCTCTCCAGTTTAACCCATTAATTAAGAATGATCATGTATGTCCACTTAAAAAAAAAATAAAAAAAATAAAGGAAGCCAAAAGGAAATGCAAGGCAGCATCAAAATGTACCCCTTCTCGACCACATATGTTTTTACTAAAAACTTAAATAAGGTTAAGTAAGGTTACTCAGGTAAGGTTAATGTTGCTTCAAGGGTTTTATTGTTCTGGATTTTTTTTCCTTGTTTGGTCTTGATTATTAACAAAAGCAGTTAAGTATGAAATGAGCCATGCTGCAAGGTAATGCATTATTATTTGCTCCATTAGAATGTATTTCCTTTTGTGCAGGTCCAAAATAAGGTGGACTGTAAAAACAAGATGCGAAAAAGAAAAGCTAACACCTTTAATATTGGATTATATGTCCCTTAGGAATACTACATAGGAAATACTTGCATATTTGAAGAGTGGGGCTTTCCTGGTTCTAAACAATCTATTTAGTCTTTAAGCCCTTAATCATTTCTGAAAACTGTAAGAATCCTCTAACACCCCTTAAAAGTATTTCTTTGCCTTGGATCTGACATCCTCAACAACAGAAATTCAAAAGTCCCTGACCAACTCACTGGCATCTTCTGCTAAACAAAAGTACAAACTCATCACATAGTTGAGTCTCCATTTCCTGAAATGATATTTATCCTATTTTTATTTAAAAAAAACCTTGAAGATAAATTTTTAGTAAATAATCTTTAAGGGTTTTTTTATAAAATTTTGTTGGATTTGGGAGAAGGATAGGACAAACTGACAAGTTTTTTTCAGATTCTTTAATGCTCTAGTCATCACTCGTTGAATTTGTTCAAATTGGATTTACATAAAGGATAACTAGGTCCTTATCCTCAAGGGAGGAAAGGAAAACCTTTAGGCATATAAGTAATACGTATTTTCCAATTACAGTTTAATTTTTTATTGTACAAGTTATTAAAAATAGTCATTCTACTGAACACTTTTCAAAAATCTAAGCAGAGAAACTTCTGTTGAATATATTTATCAACAGTATCAAACACCAATATATTCATGAAAATATTCCAGCTATTAAAAACAAATATTTAATATTCTGATGGGGGGGGCTTAAATATTCTTAAGAATAAGTCACCTAGATATTTAATCTAGAAAATGTTGCAGCGATATTTTAATGAGTTGACATTTATAATTATGCATGTAGTTCTCTATCCTCTTGTGAAATACTGAATACCATTTAATAAGTGAGAAGCTATAAAATGTTAACAAGACACCTACAGAGAAATGGTATACATATATACAGTCATGTTCTGAATCAAGAAATTATGAAAAAGATAATGATTAATTTCCTACTTTCAGGATACTTTTCTTTCAGTAGATTTTTCCTTTACTCTTCTGGTTTTAGTATGATCAATATATATTTGTAACAGTTTTGAAATCCTCACTCTGATTTGTCCAAAAGAGTTATATGAATGCTGTGTTTGATGTCAGAAATTATTCTGGAAAATAGCATTTAATTTTCTTCAAGGTAGAATTGATAAAATAAGAAAATATTAAGAATAGAGTTTACAATACCTTCACTTTGCTCAGGCAGTCTCTCAACTGGTCTTCATTCCCTTGTTCAAGGGGAATACAAACAACCCTGTCTGCTTCCTCTAACCATAAAATCAACTTGTTCAAATCCTCTTGAAATTCTGATAAAATATTCTTTTCTTCCTCTATTCTGCAATAAAAATGTGAAATTAGGGTTTTTATATTTTTTTTTATATTTAAGTACTTATCCATACTGAAGGATGACAGATAACTAATTCTTAGAATTTATACTAATTATTTTTATAAGCAGGCCACAGATTCCTTCATATTAAAAATATCAGACAAACGCCAATGCCATTTTAACGTGGCATTAAATGTATCTTAAAAGAAAACATCAAGGCAAAATTTACAAGATCACTAAATTCAGCTTCCAAATTATATATGGCAGGTAGCAAACAAGCACACCAGAAACAAAGCAGCTAATTATTCAGACTAAAATTCTGTTTAAAGTAAATGCAGGGAAGCCCAGTGTTGATAACGGAGAATTCTAGGATCAAGTGTTACCAAACTGAACCTGCAAAAACTGACACAAACTCATTTGGACATATTAAACAGCAAGATATTTCAGTAACTGTGCCACATAGTTTGGTGTTAAGATTCACAAAAAGTAGGTAAGGTTTGCAGTTGATAAGTAGGAATAAGATGGGATTCACGACACCTAACTTTAGATGTCTGCTCTTAATTTGTCTCCATCTACAACTCATTTGCTCATTTTCACTGTGACTACATAAATAAACCAAGATGTGAACTTTTGTGCAAAACCTTCTGAAGTTATCAAGAGATACAGGAAAAAAATCCAAGAGCAACAGGGAAGAGCATCAATGCTTAGGATTAAAATTTGGAATGGGCCCTTCTAAAGGAGAAAAACTGTTTTGCATAAAATACTTGCAATTTATCCACCAAATCTGTTCACACACTGAGAATTATCTGTACGGAAAGATGAAAGATTAAATACTTTGCAAAATTAAACAACAAAAAGCAGATCCTGCAAGGTGGGATCATATTTTTATTATTATTAGGCCAGTTTCCTCCCATACACAGCCGGCTCATGTAGTATTGGGACATTTGTACTCACACAAAGGCCTGAAGATATTCATCCCTTCTGCTGGGGCACAACTGGCCCAACTGCACTGGTATGACAGGCAGCTGTGCTGCTTTAGAAGGTGTCACAAGCAATCAAAAATACCCAAACTGCCCTCAGACTCATTCCTGGAGCCTTCTACCAGAGGACTGTGTATAATCACACTGTGTTGCAGGAGAGAGTGTTCAACTGCCCCCTCCCCAGTTATTCTGAACATGAATATATTGAACTTTGTTATGCAGGCTTCCCTCACCCCCAATGGATCAATAAAAACATCATCACTTTGACCAATGGGCATCAAAATCACAACAATCAAATCTTGTCACCTGATCCACTGATGAGCATTTTTTTCTTTTTCACCATCTTCTCTTATCCTTTCTTTTTCTTTCTTTTCCTTTATTTTCCTTATAAATTTTCTTAAGTGATATCTTTACAATCCTATATTGTTTCATTTCTAGAGATAATAATCAAAATGGCTACAAACCTCCTTCCCACTGCAATCAAATTGTTATAAACAGGCCATGTACACAGAGATAATTGNCTTCCCTCACCCCCAATGGATCAATAAAAACATCATCACTTTGACCAATGGGCATCAAAATCACAACAATCAAATCTTGTCACCTGATCCACTGATGAGCATTTTTTTCTTTTTCACCATCTTCTCTTATCCTTTCTTTTTCTTTCTTTTCCTTTATTTTCCTTATAAATTTTCTTAAGTGATATCTTTACAATCCTATATTGTTTCATTTCTAGAGATAATAATCAAAATGGCTACAAACCTCCTTCCCACTGCAATCAAATTGTTATAAACAGGCCATGTACACAGAGATAATTGGTCATTGAGTGTCATTTCACTCTAATCTGCCCAAAGGGATCTACTGTTAACAGGAACCTCAGTTACCCTGCCTTCAGGAATGGCTTGTGACAATTTCCAACCTAAATCTCTCTTGGCACAGCTTGATGTCATTCTCTGCTGCCCTATCCTTCCTCTATGGGGGGAAGGGACCAACTCTCACCTTGCTACAACCTTAGCCCAGGGAGTTGTAGAGAGGGATAAGATCTCCCCTCAGACTCCTTTACCAAAGAGAAAGTATATTTTCAACACATAAAAGTCAATATTCATAACTTCACTTAGAGCATGAAAATGCTGGTTTTAATTTATATGTAAATTGAAATGTTTGGCAAATTTGTGTTATTCTGAACAGGATCTCAAGAGAGTTCTAGATCAAGTTCCTGGTTTAGATCTAGAAAGGATTCTAAATCAACAGATTAACTTGGTTTTGTTCTTTAAACAGTATGTCTTAATATTTACTAGACATATGATCCCAACACTTGTTTGTTGTTTTTTAGCTCAGAAACAAGTTACTCTGCCATAACTGCCTAGAGATTAAAGGAACATAAGCTACTGGTGTCAAATTGTTCTTTAGAAAAAAAAGCAAGTGATTATATGTGTGAAAAAAATAAAATTCTCCAAAACTATTTACACTTATATATAAATTATGAGTATACCCATATATACAAACATATACACGTTTATACAAACAAATACATGAAAAAAATGAACACTATAATTAGCAAAAGAATTAACAGCCCTACTTTCTTGGGTTTGTCTTAGATTTTTTAATGTAATCTATGAATATTTTCATGAACTACCATTTGCCCAGCATTTCTGAAAATTAGACCAATATAAACAAAAAATGCTAATGCTTTCATACATGGGAATATTTCTTGAAATAATATATCTATTTATTGCAACTCTGGATATTTTATGGGGTATTGTTATGCAGATAGAAATTCTAGACCCTTCCAATACACACAGATTTACCTTTTGCTTGCACAGGTCATGCAAAAAAGAATCAACTTTACAGCATCACACTTATTACGCTGTTTTTCACTGAGAAGTGTTCATATTCATGTCTCGAGAGGTCACATGCTCTTCAAGCCAAAATAGGTCATCTAAAACCAGCTAACCAAAATATTTATTTCTGTGAAAATGAGTCAGATGTTAATCTATGCTGAGATCCATAGCACTGCAACTATAAAGATGAAGAAAAACTAACTTCCTGTAATCCTGAAAGCAGAATCACAACTTCAAATCTTTCTGAGGCAGTATCTCTCCCTGCTCCAGTTATGGAAATCTGGGAATCAGGCATCCAGCATTACACCATAAACCACATAATGAAACCTCTGTCTCTCAACCTGACCAGGTACTCTAGAATCCAAGCACTCAGCAACAGCTTCCATTTTCTGGTTTCCTCTCACTTCTACTCATTTGTGAAGTGCATAACTCAGTGGAGGCATTATGTGATGGTACCCTGAGGATAAACCTGAGAAAGAGCCAGCTTTAAGTACGTTAATTCTGGCACAGAAAAGGCATAGCATTCAACTCAATACACCTGAGAGCAAAATTACTGAGCTGCATAGTATTTTGAAGGAGAAATCAAAAAGATTTCTTGTCTCCTAGAAGAGATAGCAATTGGCAAGATTTCTTTTTCATCTTAAGCACACTGTCAGTTTTATCACCCTTATGAATTGAGCTACAACTCTTAAAACATTAAAAGTTTTCCTAGTCATGAAGGAAAGAATTTTTTACTTTGATGACTAATTTCAGTAGGATAAGGATGTTTTTAAGCTAAGACTTTCCAAGAATTCTTTTCAAGATGTTTTATACATATATATATTTATGTATACACACACATACATATTTAATGTGTGTGTCTTTGTGTGTTTCTATGTGTGTGCATGCACAGAAGGGTTTCAGGCCTCAGGAAAAAAAATAAAATGGATCTACTTCTTAATTCTAATCAGGAACAATATGCAGTAAAGGAATTTAAAGGTTCATTGCAATTAACAGGACATGCAGGTGCACTTTATAATTTACTTTACCATCTCTTCTTGACCTGCTAAGAATGTTACTTCTATTATAAATAACACCCTGCAAGACAAATGTCATATTATGCAAGACACTAAAACAGAGTGCTCTGTGTTAGCTGAACCAGTAAATCGAATTAAAAGTTTTAGCTCAATGACTGATTAAACCTTTTGAACAAACTGTTTCCTATCACCATAATTACCTTTGGAACAACAGACACATGTAATTTCTAGGCAATGAAAAATTAACAGTTCTTTTGTTACTTAGGGAGTATGGGCTTTCAAATCCAAGCCTAAACAAGCTGGAGTGAGAGCAAGAGCTGCCAGTTGACTCAGACACGGACAGAGCAAGAGAAAGCACTTGGGAGTACGAGCTGCTGGAGAAGCAGGTGACTGAGGAATAAGATAGAATTCCAGCAGCTGGCCCTGTGGAAACAAGTAGATCCAGCACAGATCCAGCAGTTATATACCACTGCCTTATCCTTACAAATCAATCTAAGTTCCCAAAAAAGCTTTTAAGCTCCTTCTCTATTGGCAAAAGGTTTATTTCATTAACCCTGAAATTTAATCCATTTTGACTGATAGAAAATTCTCAAACTGTAACAGAGAAGCACAGAATTTCATATGCAACTTTTTGTCTTCTACACAACTGCTATTCTTAGGCACATTGCTTTGTATTTTCCATAGTAAAACAGAAGATTTCTATTTCTAAATTCATAGGGTCCCTTCATCAGCTACTCTGAATGCACATCTTTTTATAGGAATCTTACACAGATTATACTTTCAGAAACAAAATGTATCAATATTCAGTTTTTAATACTAAGTAGTAAGTTAATTATTTTTCTTAATTGTATTTTGTATATATGACAATTCATCTATTAGGGATTCATTTTCCTAACATTATTAAACTGAATAAATAACAAATTCCTACGGTAGTCCACAAAAGACCGTGGCAAGATTTTAATTTTTTTTTTCAAACTATCATTAATTCTTAGTTATATTTGTTAACTACTACATAAACATTCATGACCTATATCAGTAAGCCTGTATTTTCATGTGCAGTGTCAAGAAATCATGTGAAATATATATTGCAGGTCAAATATTTTCTCCGTAGTCAACAATGTGATAGCAATACCATAGCAATGGTGAAGTGAAGCATCAGATATTTAGAGTTTGTAACTGCACACAAGTGATGTTGTATTTATTTGGGAGGTGTCAGCTAGAGAAATAAAATATAGAATCATAGGAGTAGGACAGACCTGCAATTGTGACTCATATTCCCATCTGTAAGTCCAATAATAATTTGGTGTCTTTTCACTTTTCAACATTCAGCTGTCAATTCTGTATTTATTGCATTTCTAAGATTATGAATTATTGTGTCTATTAATTAATAATTATTAATTAACACATTAATATGAGGCAACCAAAATGGTAACAAAAATTTAGAGAGAGTATTTACCAAAAAACTTTAATTTTCATTCTTTCTCTAAAGCATAGATAAATATGCTTCATTAGGGTAAGGAACTTTAAATAAGTGAAATTAAAATAGCACATAAACTTCAGAAAACATATTTAGATGTAAATACTAAATAGTAAGGGGTTTAGCTAAACTATTTGTAAACACAATACAAATTTATGCCAGTAATTCTTTTCCAGTGATTCATTATAAGAAATCTGATCAGCCAAAAAAAGAAAATTCAGAAAAATTCAATATGTAGCTAATTATGTGCTGGAAAGAAAAGATATATTTATTGACATATCTGTCATAAAATCTCTTCATCCTAAATCAGTTTTTAAATTGCATCTAGGAGCTAATCACAGCCTTCAATATGCTGAGTGCTCAAGTAAAGGAAAACAATCACTTGCAGATAGTGTGCTATGGAAGAAAAATAGTACCTTAGTAATGATACTGTATGGAAATATTAAAAAGTATATTTACTTTATAACAATTAATTTTTATTTAGAATAGAAAGTTTGTATTTTTGTATTCAGGAAAGCACTTGAAAGTATTCTGGTAAACAGCTTTTGTCCTGTCATTCTTTCCATAATTACTTCAAATTCGCTTGGGTGGAGATCTGAATAGGCAGTCTGCAGGTTCAAACTCATTAAAAGTGTAAATGTATTTGCAGCTAAAATAATGAAAAATTCTCTTCCATTCAAGTGAACCCAATTTTAACAAATGTCAGATCGTGATGAATAAAAAGCCCCAAACTGATTACTTCTGAAACATTGAAGGAATCTATTTCCCGGGCATCTGCTTTCAAAAATTTCACAAGAAACTTTAAGCAAAAGTGAAAAATAAAACGACCAACCAGCACTACTGTTACAAGTCTTTCAGGAGCCTCATTTATGAGCCATCCCCTTCTCAAGTTCCTGTGTGAGTTGTTGCTTCTCCTGCTATGTACCTTCCCTGCCTGGCTCACGTGTTCCAGGAAGAGCAGCACCAAGCTGCAGCCACAGCCCTGGGCTTGCTGCACACTGCGTCCCTAACAGCAAGACACCACACCCTAAAGCATCCAAAACTCAGATGTCCCAGTGGCATGTCTCAAGGCAGACACTGCATGATGTGGTCTGATGTGTCTCAGGGGATGAAAAGGCAGAGCAAACTTCTTTTGGTGCAGTTTAGAAGATTCAGTATTCAAAATGATTGCTGGAATATGAAGAGGGAGATGCAGACACTTTGTATTTCACCTCTTTTGTCTGGGCTTAGCAGCATCTGTTCAAAGGGCCTTTGTGACATCCCGTGGTCTCCAAAGTCTCCGTTTCAGAGTAACTCTGTACTAGAGTACAAATTCCAACTTTTCCAAAACACATCTTTTGTAGAAAAATGTTAACAAAAACTCAATTAAATTCCCAATTTGCTAACTAGCAGTGTATCAGACTTTCAATCAAGTTCCACTTTATTCAACTGCCTGGTCTATTTCAAAGTTTTCAGTAAGATAAAATAACTAGATGTGCTAAAATTACATTCTCATCTAATTCTGAGCTGGATGGATTAAACTGCAAGATACAGAAACTTTAAACACTGAATTCAAACTTCTACAGCTTTGAAATTCTTAGATAAAGGCAAGTGGACGATAACATCCTACGCAAACATAACTCAAGCATAACCTCTTGATCTTCAGTACCAAAGAAAGGAGATTCAAAGTCAATTTTAAGTCTGTGCTCTGCCTGGGATCAGCATTTGACCTTTTAAAACTGAAAACCAGCTCCTTTTTACTGAAGCGCAGTACAGGTTCCTCAAATTGTTTTGAGATTAAGTTTGTTTTCTTGTCTGTTTTTAATTAAGTTGACCTTTTGCTGTCCAAATAATTCTTATTCATTAAAACTGTCAGTCTATCACTGAGATTAATATTAGCATCTAGTGAACCTATGATCAGTTTCAGTAGAGATTTGATATGGTTTACCGTTCTTATTATTCAGGTGGTTTAATGTTTATTCCAAATTATTATGAAAACTGAATTAACATGGTGAAACTCTTCGAGTTATATCCTGCTTAAATCTTCCCTTTTCAGATCAACTTGAAACCATGGGGCTCATGGTGGTTTCAGGAAATATTTTGAATTTATAGGGTCTTTATCAATGCAATGATAGTATTATAAATAAATAGTAGACCTTTTAACCATACAACCTCAGGAAAACTGGCAGCAATTTTGGAGAATTTGTCCTCCCCTCCCCAAAATATAATAGGTATACCAGAACATGAAAAATGCCCAAGTGTTTCAGAAAAGTCCGACAGAGGACCATCAGCATTGGGAACAGGAGATGGTGGTTAAGGGGAACACAGAAGACTCACCATTTGCTTTAGTGCATTTGCCTCATACTCTTACAGGTTCCACAGACATTAGGTCAAGAATTCTATAGGGCTGAATTATGATATTTTCCTCCATGACCTTCAATGGCCAGCACATCTCAGGCATTCAGAAACCATAATATAAATCTTAAATCCATTTTACCACCTCTTACATTTTTAACAAGTAATCTTCCCTTCTAGGTACTGAGGAATTAGGTCAATAACATTTTGTTCCACTTTCAGTTTATCCATGAGTTCAACTTTGTAAAGCTCAGCCATATCCTTCCTGAGATTTCTCTCCTGATTGATGATCCCCACCTTAGTCTCTCCTCATAGTGCAGCCAGTCCAAACCTTGGCTCCTTTTATCTGCCTCCCCCCATGAAGACATTTTGTGTGCCCTTTATTTCCTTTGACATGCACAGAGATCTGCACACAGTAACCAACATGAGTATGCCACAATGTTTGATATCATCAAAATAGCATTATTTTGTTGTTTGTAATACCCTTACTGATACAACCTAAATCATTATGGCTTTTACTTTTGTTGCCACCCCAGCTTGTGCCTGTAAACACTGTCAGCAATAAAGTCAGGATTACTTTCTGGAGTTGTAACAAGCTCAGCATCATTTAAGTACGGGATAGTCTGTTTGCTTGAAATATTCCTTGCCTCAGATTTGTCTCTGATCGAGATCATCTGCCACTTGTTGCCCATCTGCTCATTTTTGGAGTTCCCCCTATCAACTCAGCCTTTGACTACCTGAGGTATAATGTCATCAGCATTCTTGGAAATGTCACCATACACCTCATGTCTCCAATAAATTTCTCACATTCATGCACCTTCTAAAAATATCTGTATCACTTTCTGTTACTCCTATAATTGCTTCCCTCCTCCCCTCAGTCCCTACTGATCTTTGAATTCAGCCTGAAAAGTACATCTAGAATGGACTATTAGTGACCCACATAAAAGTTCAATGCCTCATGTAAAAAAACTGTGCAGGATTATCAAAATTGATTTCCTTCATCTGGGTAAGCAAATAGCAAAAACAGAGCTTACAATAAAGTTTCCTTGCCAAATAATGCTTAAGCAGCATTACACTTGAATCTGAAATCACTAACAGATTTCATTTCTGGAATCCATTCAATTGCTAATTTTTTGCCACTTTATCTTGAGATCTGGTGAGCAAAAAAATATTATAGGAAACAAAAATTCAGTTGATCACTACTCTGAACTACCGAGAATTAACTTTAAAGCAGAGCATAATGTATAAACTATAAAGAACAAAACTTGAAGCCTATTAAAAGTTTAGAGTCAGTTTTCTGATTTGAAGAAGATTCTAAATGTTAATATCAATTTTATTTTTCTTTGAAATTATTATATGAAAATGCCTTATACCCAGTCTGCTCTCCCTTCCGTATCACCTTTGTTCAATATGGTTTTAAAATGTGCTTCCATTTTCTCATACTCAAAATTGACTTCAAAGAGTCTTAGAATCCCCTTCATAATAACAACATTATTTTAACTATGAAAATTTAATTTTTAGGAAACCTAGACAAAAATATAATTACTATTAAAACTTATGTGAGCAACAATACAAGCATTCTGACTTTGCAGGTGCTTTTTTTGTTTTAATAGTCTATTAAAACTATTCTGAAAAAGACAAATCAAAATATGTCAATTGACCTGTATTTATTGTAATTTCTATTCTACTGATATACTTAAATAAATGTGACATAGTACCAACACTTGCATTGGACAATGTCATGGCTATATTGGCCCTTTGGACTGCAAGTAGAAGCTGCTTTCTTCAACTTTTGTTTGCCTCATTCTTTGATTTTAACAGTAAATTAAAACATTTTGGACGGCATGAGTTTCAAGTCTTAAAAAGAGAGAATCTGTCTGTACCCCAAACCAAATTAGGACAAATAACAAAAAACTAAAAGATGTCAAAACACAAGAGTTATGCAAATCCCATGACACCATGGCTATATAAAGATTGTGCAGCTGATAAGTCTATGGTCTTTTCATGCCCAGGTTCATCAATAATTGAGACCTACTTAGAACACATCACTTTTTCCTGTCAACTAGGTTTCTTTTCTTTGAAAATCCACTCTAGAAGAGTAAAAAGAAGAAAATAAAACAAAACAAACCACCACATGTGGCAGCAGAAGCTAGGCTAGGATGTGTTCCCAAGGCTTGGGAACAAATAGCATTTCCGGGCTCTGACACAGCCAAGAAGCCTGGGAGCTGAATAGAAGCATCCTGATAAGTCTCTCTAAAGCACACCAGGAGTATTTATATCAGTTTAACATAACACTGTTTGTATTCCTCCTGGTGCAATGCTGTTATTCACACAAAGTTCACTAACTGAGGTCTCTGCAATCATTTTCCTCTAAATTACACAAGCTGTCGTTCCAGAGGAAAATAAACCAATCGGTCAACATACTAAACAGAACAACAGGAGGAATGCATGTGCAAGTGTTTATTTAAGAACCTTCATCTAGGGAACATAACTGGATTATTCCCACTTAACAAATCCTAGGCTTCCTTAAAATGTAGAATGTGCCAAGAAATTCCATGCAATATTCTAACACTGCATTGAGCCGAAAGAACATTCAGTCAGACATTTCTACTGATAAATGAAGGGATGAACAATAATAATCTTAACCAGAACAGGAACATATTTTTTATTCTCAGACAAAGCTCAACCACCAATCTCTTTCTTTTGTGTTGCCAAAGCAGATTACAGGGCTGCTAAAATGATGTGTTATTGTTTAATAAGTGTTTGCAGTTACATAACAAGTTAATGCTTGGAAACACAGGTGGGTTTCCAATGTACAAAAGAACAGCTTTTTATGTGACAAATAAAGGCCAAGGACTCCCTTGTGTAACAAATAACATTACCATCAACACCTGGAATTACAGCAGAATTATTTAAAGCATCCCTGAAACTTTTGACAGCTGCAGATTACTTGTTTCATCTCCTTCTTTTAACACAGAATCATTTGGGTTGGAAAAGACCTTCAGGACCATTGAGTCAAACCATTAGCTGAGCACTCCCAACCCTAAATCATGTCCCTAAGTGACACATCTACACATCTTTTAAATACTACTGGGAAACCTTATAGCACTTTTCAGTACCTAAAGGGGAGCTACAGGAAAGCTGGAAAGGGACTTTTCCAAAGGTATGTCATGATAGGACAAGGGAGAATTGCCTTAAGATAAAGGAGTGTTTAGAATAGATATTAAAAAGAAATTATTTGCTTCTGAATTGTGAGACACTGAAGGAGGTTGTCCAGAGAGATTGTGCAGTTCAAATCACAGGAAGTTTTCAAAGCCAGGCTGGGTGAGGCTCTGAGAAACCTGATCTAGTAGAAGGTTCACTGCCTATGCCAGGGGGGTTGGAGCTCAATGAACTTTAAGTTCCCTTCCAACCTTAACCATTCTATGATTCTGTGGAGACTCAACCACTTCCTTGGGCAGCCTTTTCCAACAATAAACATGTTCCAAGGGAAACTTTCATCATGATTATAGTCAGTAATGACCCCTCAGGACACTCCCTTATGATGCCTGTAAACATTTTCACAGCTTTTTCACCCCCATGGCTCTGAACTGAAAAATGATACGTGACACATCAGAAGTAAAAAATGCACACTACCAGCTCTTCCAGTACATCTCCAGCACTCATTAATGAATCTCTATAAGGAATATTCTGTGATTTAAAAACAAAACATGCATGAAGAAAGCTCTACCTGTATTTTTTACTGTATTTTAAAGCAGAATGGTATATCCAGTTAGGCCTAGTATCTAGGGTAAGAACACATTCTTTATTGAAACCTATCTTAACAGCAACATTTTTTTTTTACGTTGGAAATTCTCTTTTTAAAGGTATAAAACTATTTTTGTATTAGCCGTAACTCAAACACTAACTTTTTGTGACTGCATGTGAAAAATGAATTGATCTAAAAGTGATCATAAATAATATTAAATTGATAAATCCATTTTTTTAATCCTGCCTATGAGATGTAGATGTTAATGGCATTGATTTTTATAGATGAATTAGATTAGGATTACCTGTATAAATCAACCAAAGTACTATTAGTATCACAGAGATGTGCTTTAACAATTCAAACAGAAAGATTTTAAGCCAGTTGTAAATTCTGTACTGTTCTGCTTTAAAATTGAGCAGTTATGTATGCTTGTTTAGTTTTTTTAAACATTAGGAATTAAAATATAAAAATATGGAGCATGGAAGGGAGTAGTGGTCACTGACAGGAGTAGATAGAAAAGAATTAAATAAATTAGAGTGTATGAACAATTTCTAGGATGTAAAATTTAATTACTGATAATTCATTTTATACTTGAAAACTCTAGATGTTTTCCAACAATATGAAATTTCAATCTAAATCTAATTTCAATCTAATTTAAATCTAAAATAACTAAAAATAATGTCACAATATTCTTACCCTAGTTTAACTTACCTCTTTTTTTTCTCTACCAACTGTCTGCAGAGCTCCTTCCACCGGTTGTTCAGACTTTCCAGCTGTTCCTTCAGCACCTTGGCATCTGCTGCTGATGACTGCTCAATAATCTCTTCACCATTTGCATTCAGTGTTTTGACAACAGCTTGCTGCTGCCCAATGCCATCCTGGAGCTCCTGCAAAACACCCAACACGTTCATGTCTTCATAAGGAAGTTAAGCATGAAAAAAATGCTTCATGGCTAGATGGAAAGAGGTGAAAGTTCTTGCTCTCCTCTGAATTCTAAATGAGAAATCCAAGATGAGTAGACATAAAGACATCTCTTAATTTTGGAACAAGTACCTTTCAGTACATCTCTGCAGCCTTTTATCCCCTCCTGTATTGCCGTCTACTAGAGAGCATTACAGTAATATTCTGCATACCGATTAATAAGTAAAACTTGTGAACAAAAGTACTTCTACACACCCAAAGATATATATCATATTTAAGAGATTACAAAGCATTATAAGATTTAAACTACAAAATGTGTGAAATTCCCATTAGCTATAAACCCAAATAAGCAATGTCAGGAAAGCAGAGATCGTAAAATTTCTGATACCGTTAAAGAACAATTTTTTCTTCAATTGTGAGAAGCTTAATAATTCATGTTATGAGTTTGGTTTTGATTGTTTGGTTGGTGGGTTTTTGGGTTTCCTTTTGGGTTTTTTTTGTTGGGGAATTTGGTTTTATTATTATTTTTTAGATTTGGGTTGGAGTTTGGTATTGGTTGATTTAGTTCTTTGTTTGTTTGCTTTAAGCAGGACTGAGGGAAACTACACTTCTAAGAAAAAATATTGCAGTGTTTCTACTTACAGAATTAAAAACTACCAAAATATAACCAATATGGGCCATTCTCAAGTTTTACTAAGTGCATTGGGATACATTTTTCTATATCTCTCATGATAAAATAAAATAATTGTTCCTGCAGTATGTCCTTATCTCATTTTTAAAAACATAATTCTGAATCTGTAGCTTAGATTGTAACACTGTGTGCCTGTTGAAGCAAGTTCATGCTTATAAATAATCAATATTCTCATATTTTTAGTCATCAGCAGAGCATAAGTATTTTTCCCTTGAATTCCTCAGAATGTACAGGCAAAAAAGTGTAAAATAATTTTCAACAGCTAAATAATTTTTACCGCTAAAATAAGCAGGAACTGAAATAACATCAACAATCTACACTGTGATATTCATGTTTATGACAGATTTTCACAACCTCAGGAAGTGTGCCTGAATCCTATCTACATACATAGGCTTTCAAGTAAAATGCTGAATCTAGTTTTTCTGGAGGAAACCAAATACTTCAGTACACCATACTCCAGAGCAAAATCATGTTTGCTTTCTCTTTATAAAGGCACAGCATAAATTGCAGACCAAATCAGTAAAGCTGCATATTACCATTAAATAAAATTTGTCTATGAAACAGTTAAAACTGGCAGGATACAACTTTCCAGAAATGTAAAAAATGAACATAACCATATGCCTTTCTCATATATATCTGTTGTCATGAGGTTATGATATAAATTCACAAACCAAACCACTCTGGAAGTTTACTTGTTCTAACAGGATCAAACTCAGTTCCCAGCTACTAATTCACTAAATTGCATTGAGTCAGTCGAATGCTCTGTCAGCTTTTGCACAGATTTTACAGGGACAGCTGAACCCCAACACCAGCAGAGCCTGGGGCACAGGGGTCAGTGTCAGCAGGTTGCTGTGGTGTTTACCCACTGTCCTGGACAAGGAGTCCCAGCTGAAGCAGAGGTTTGAGCTGTTGAGATTTAGCTTATTTTTATTACACTTTGTTTGGTTTTCTTACCAAATTCTTACCAACTTTTCTTACCAGTTTCATTTAAGTTGGCACAGGACACACACTACTCATCCCCAAATTATTCCTTTCTTAGACTCCCCTCAGCAAAAACTGTTCTGCTGATGTGTTGGGGCTATTTCCCAAACTATTTTGAAGCCCCACAGTTTCAGAATAAGAAGAAGCTGTGATGAGCACAATGTGGCAGTAATCTGCGTCCTGTTTCATTATGCTGTGATAGGATGAGAAATGTTTTTCTGCAGGATCCTAGCAAGCTCTGTGACAGTCCAGTCACGTTGCTTCAAGCACCCTGCTGCCCCACGGTGTCCCAGCACACTTTGCTTTGCCTGTGGAATGTGTAAGGTTTTTAAGACACCTTTGTAGGAGAAACTGCAAGATTTTCTAAGAGTCAGAATAGACACATAAAAGCCTCTTACTTTGAAGTATAAGATTTTCTCTTCTTTCTGCAATGCATATTAATACAATAATACCTGACCCAACTTCTAGTTATTCTTTTCAGGTACATGATTTCACTATTAGAAATAAATAGCAGTAATGACTAGGTCGTTTGTCTAAATGCAAATATTGTTTGCTATTGCAAGTATAAATTGGTCTTTCCACCACACACTTCTCTTTTGGTAATGACTAAAATTTGTACCTAGTTTTACACTTATTCACTGTTTTGCACATTGATTTTAGCACTAGAGCCTTTGCATTGTGCAGTAGGGAGCATTACATGGGTAAATCATAACAATGTATAGTTTGAGAAAAAATATATTAGAGTAAGTGGCTTATTTCCAGCAAGGCACTTGAGACCTTTGTGCTACTGCATGTACCTGTGTGAAGTTAAGATTTACTGAAAAAATACTTGGGAAAAAGATTCTACTTCTATGCAGAAGCCCATTCATTTGGAATAGGAGATCAAAGCAAGGAGAACAAACAAGCTGGAACTCTGGAAGTTTTAGAAGCAAAATTTGTAGAAATTACTTGTTATCTATGCATCCACTTTTCTAAATGACAGAAACAACAACCATTCTGTAAAGTACTATAAAGTGAAATGCTAAGTAATAGCTTATTCAAATACTCTCAGCCTTTTTCCTGTGCTCACAGAATCTTAAATTAGGTTTTCCCCCTCCCCCAGCACACACAAACACAAAAGAGAACTAGTAAATGATTTCCACACTTATTTCAATTGACACAAAGTTAAACAAAGGAATTTTCTCATTTATCCTCTGACATATTATGTAATAGGCCTCACTTACATAATAAAAAAGAAAACAGCTAGCTCAATGGCAAGGGTGGTCTTAGAACTTAAGATCCCTAATGCTGGAATGGGAACCTTTCACAGGATGTGTAGGAAGGTAGAAGTGTGAACTTCCACCAGAACATGAGAGAAGACTTCTGCGTTTCAGATCACCATAAAAAACTCAGTCTGGGATTTTTTTTTTCCAAGTTCTCTAAGCATTTAACACTTTTCACATGATTAAACAGGAACATGTGCTGATGAAGTTAGCCTGGATACCACAGCCCATGAAAGAGATTTTTGTTGGTAATGGATACTGCACAAAGCACAGCCTCCCACGAAGACATTAACATTTTTTAAAAAGCATTTTTATGAAGAGAACAAAAGATTTTTAACTGCTTTACTCAAAGCCACATTTTCACATGCTCATCCTAGAGTTATTACCAAAAATATGTTTTTCACAACTTATATTAGTATCCAAAGCTGGCCAGCAGCTGAAGTTTCCTACTAAAATCCCCCTCCATCCTTGCCACCCACCTGCCTGACAGCAAAGCATTGGGAGCCTGCATAACCCTGCCTCCCATGGCCTTAGGGTTTATGGCTCTCCAGAAGGAATATTGACTGTGACTGCTCCAGGCACCTTCACTTGAACTTCCACCTCTTCATATAGAAATGAAAAAGCAAAAGGGTACACTGCCCTTTGGATTCTCAGCTTACTCAGAAGGCCACTGGAGATACTTACACTTGCAGTTATACAGTTTATAATCATTTTACAGAGTTAGTCTACAAATTTAATTATATATTTTTATGCATCTCTGGAAATATTGAAGGTCAGGTTGGACAAGGCTCAGAGCAACCTGCTTTAGTGGAAGATGTCTGCTCTTTGCAGGGGCATTGGGCTGGGTGATTCTTAAAGGTCCCTTCCAACACAAATGGTTCTATGATTCTATATTCCCACACACAGAACTAATCACAGTTTTGAGTAAGATACTTTTTATGCATTATTTGTTTTAAACATGTTGCATTTTTAGCTACCAAGAGAAGCAGGAGCTGTTAGAAAAGCTCATCATTTTAATTTTTCTTTCTTGTGATTCCCAAGCATAAGCAGGATATGGCCAACCATAAAATTAAGGTATAAATAATCTCTCAGATTAAAAACTGCAGGCACAGTACATTAAAGAACTTCTACCTCTCCTACAGAGGGTTTTACACTTTGATAATGATTTCAATTAATTTAGGATAATAACATAAAACCGCCAAAAGATTCATATGATGCATCTTTGAATAAATCACTTCGTTTTTATTTTCCAAGATTTAATTAAAATGAAGAATTATACACACTCCTTCAGAAAATTTTCAAGAGGAACAGAAAAAAAGAAAAAAAAAAAGACATATGGGATAAACCCAGGGCAAAATATTCAGAAAAGTCAAGAGCTGTGTTTGCAATAGCAGGGGACTTGCTCACAATCAGCCTGAGAACCCCGGCCTAGTTTGCTACTGATATTAATCTTAGTTTTCATTTGTACTTTTTAGAAACAACTGCCTAACGACAGCACAAGAACTGCTGCTTTATGATATATGTTGAATCCAACATAAGAAAAAAAAAAAGAAATGAGGGAAAAAAGAAAAAGTGGAAAGATAAATTCTCAAATGAGTCAATTTCACACTTTCAGCATTACTTCCAATGTCCCCAAGTGTATATAGAACACTATTTCATTTGTACCACCAAATACTCACAAGTTTCTGCATCAATATTTTCATATTGTAATAAAGTATAAATAATTAAATAAATAAATACATCTTATTGTAATAAATATATAAATTATCATAAAGCTGTACTTAAGATAATTATTAAGCAAATCAGGGCTGCTTGTGGCTGAGTTGATGAAGTTGTTTGCAACACCATTATTTTTTAGGAAACACTTTCCAGCTATATTGTGTGATACTTTCATAAGAAAATTCCTAAGAAAATTAAAGAGAGACCCTAAATCTACAGGCATTCCTAGTATCAATTTGACAAGAGCTTTCAGTTTACACCCTAAGTACAAAGTAGGAATCCCCCACAAAGGAGAGAGAACAAGAATATAAAGAATTGTGGCATGGTTTTGACTGGAAGTGACCTTAAAGATCAACCAGTTCCAACCCCTTGCCATGGGTAGTGACACCCTGCCCTAGACAGGGCTTCTCAAAGCCCCATCCAACCCATCCCTGAAATCTTCCAGGGATGGGGCATCCGCAGCTTCTCTGGGCAACCTGTTCCAGTGCCTCACCACCCTCACAGTACAGAATTTCTTTCTAATATCCAATCTCAGTTTGAAGCTATCCCCCCATGTCCTGTCACTACATTCTGTTGGAAAAAATCCCTCCCCAGCTCTCTTGTAAGCTCCCGTCAGGCACTGAAAGGCCACAGTAAGGTCACTCTGCAGCCTTCTCTTCTCCAGGCTGAACAATCCCAATTCCCTCAGCCTTTCTGACGGAATATATAACAGTAAAACACATCTGTCTTCCCTCTCATGTAATTTCCTTCCCATGCTGCTTTTTCTTTTATTATTTCATTTAAATTTTTCAGGGATTCTATTATGTGTTATCATTTTATTTCTTCCTCTATTTCTCTTTATAACCCTCTGCTTATCAGTCCTGTGGATTGCCCTCCCGTAACTACAACCAAAGATTGAGGATTTAGATTAACTAAAAAATACTTTACAGGGGATCTTAGAGCTGCTTCTATTCATAAGCTTGCTGCAAATCACTGCAAAGAAAAATATTTTGTGTTTTGGGAGCTGCCATTCTTACACTTTTGGACTTCTACCCATTTAAGTTTGCTTTCAAAGTTATGCAACTCTTTTTCTTTTAATATTCTTTTCACAATACGTTTATTTTTATGAAGATACATCATTCAAGGAGACAAAGGAACTTTCTCCTGGATATGGACAAGCAGTATATGCTTTGAAGTCAGGTTGTTAACAGCACCAATGATGCTCAGATTAATAACATTGAAGACTTGCACTGTACAGATTTCTACACAACTGTGCACAAGGACTTTGGAGACACTTTCATGTATCAAAATCCTGTAAAGAAGAGTTTAAAATACCTAAAGATGCCTTTACCTCATGTGGGCCATGCTGATGCTTTGTGAGTCATTTTGTAACACACACATTTCAAAAGCTGCAAGGTAACCCTGTTGATTCAGGGTATTTTATCTAAATAATAAAATTAATGTGAACAATATGCTCACCAAAATGGTTTCTTACTGATATTTGATTCTTTTCTGAGTGTGCCTTCTTTTTTATTTAGACTGCTGCCCGTAGCCTTAACTAATCATAAACAAATAAAACTAACAAAACTCTCATATTTTGTTAAATCCCATCCAATAACACACAGTTTTATCTATTGCACAGAAAACATGTAACTATAAAAAGTGTCTTAGTTTAATACAATTTTATGGGGTAGTGACTCTGAAGTAAGTTACCTTCCCATTAGTTTTTAATTTCTACTATATAAACACTATGTTAATATAAAAAATTATGAAGCTTTGGGTTTTTAGGAACCTTTTAGCTGCAGTATCATTAGTTTTTTGATCTTTTTTAATGGATGCTTGTTAACTATTCAAGATGTAGATTGTGGTAGTAATCCTACACATCTGCTTAATTAAACATCACCAGTCTTATGAAGAGTTAATTGCAGTTTATGCTGGTTTTTCCCAAGAAACCAGGATGCAACTTTTTGTAGACAAAGAGAAGTAACTTGTATAATTGATTAAAGGTTTCATCTAGTAATTTCAAATACATTACATCATCTCATTTCTAATTGCCACCTTTTATCCTGATGCCTTTCATAATGCTCATGACAACTGACTAAGCAATATGAGAAAAAGATACATTCTTTGTTCAGATANTATATTGTGTGATACTTTCATAAGAAAATTCCTAAGAAAATTAAAGAGAGACCCTAAATCTACAGGCATTCCTAGTATCAATTTGACAAGAGCTTTCAGTTTACACCCTAAGTACAAAGTAGGAATCCCCCACAAAGGAGAGAGAACAAGAATATAAAGAATTGTGGCATGGTTTTGACTGGAAGTGACCTTAAAGATCAACCAGTTCCAACCCCTTGCCATGGGTAGTGACACCCTGCCCTAGACAGGGCTTCTCAAAGCCCCATCCAACCCATCCCTGAAATCTTCCAGGGATGGAGCATCCGCAGCTTCTCTGGGCAACCTGTTCCAGTGCCTCACCACCCTCACAGTACAGAATTTCTTTCTAATATCCAATCTCAGTTTGAAGCTATCCCCCCATGTCCTGTCACTACATTCTGTTGGAAAAAATCCCTCCCCAGCTCTCTTGTAAGCTCCCGTCAGGCACTGAAAGGCCACAGTAAGGTCACTCTGCAGCCTTCTCTTCTCCAGGCTGAACAATCCCAATTCCCTCAGCCTTTCTGACGGAATATATAACAGTAAAACACATCTGTCTTCCCTCTCATGTAATTTCCTTCCCATGCTGCTTTTTCTTTTATTATTTCATTTAAATTTTTCAGGGATTCTATTATGTGTTATCATTTTATTTCTTCCTCTATTTCTTTTTATAACCCTCTGCTTATCAGTCCGGTGGATTGCCCTCCCGTAACTACAACCAAAGATTGAGGATTTAGATTAACTAAAAAATACTTTACAGGGGATCTTAGAGCTGCTTCTATTCATAAGCTTGCTGCAAATCACTGCAAAGAAAAATATTTTGTGTTTTGGGAGCTGCCATTCTTACACTTTTGGACTTCTACCCATTTAAGTTTGCTTTCAAAGTTATGCAACTCTTTTTCTTTTAATATTCTTTTCACAATACGTTTATTTTTATGAAGATACATCATTCAAGGAGACAAAGGAACTTTCTCCTGGATATGGACAAGCAGTATATGCTTTGAAGTCAGGTTGTTAACAGCACCAATGATGCTCAGATTAATAACATTGAAGACTTGCACTGTACAGATTTCTACACAACTGTGCACAAGGACTTTGGAGACACTTTCATGTATCAAAATCCTGTAAAGAAGAGTTTAAAATACCTAAAGATGCCTTTACCTCATGTGGGCCATGCTGATGCTTTGTGAGTCATTTTGTAACACACACATTTCAAAAGCTGCAAGGTAACCCTGTTGATTCAGGGTATTTTATCTAAATAATAAAATTAATGTGAACAATATGCTCACCAAAATGGTTTCTTACTGATATTTGATTCTTTTCTGAGTGTGCCTTCTTTTTTATTTAGACTGCTGCCCGTAGCCTTAACTAATCATAAACAAATAAAACTAACAAAACTCTCATATTTTGTTAAATCCCATCCAATAACACACAGTTTTATCTATTGCACAGAAAACATGTAACTATAAAAAGTGTCTTAGTTTAATACAATTTTATGGGGTAGTGACTCTGAAGTAAGTTACCTTCCCATTAGTTTTTAATTTCTACTATATAAACACTATGTTAATATAAAAAATTATGAAGCTTTGGGTTTTTAGGAACCTTTTAGCTGCAGTATCATTAGTTTTTTGATCTTTTTTAATGGATGCTTGTTAACTATTCAAGATGTAGATTGTGGTAGTAATCCTACACATCTGCTTAATTAAACATCACCAGTCTTATGAAGAGTTAATTGCAGTTTATGCTGGTTTTTCCCAAGAAACCAGGATGCAACTTTTTGTAGACAAAGAGAAGTAACTTGTATAATTGATTAAAGGTTTCATCTAGTAATTTCAAATACATTACATCATCTCATTTCTAATTGCCACCTTTTATCCTGATGCCTTTCATAATGCTCATGACAACTGACTAAGCAATATGAGAAAAAGATACATTCTTTGTTCAGATAGATTCCTAATATAAATTAAAACATACACGTGCAAAAAGAAAAATAATTGAGTGGATGAGGATTTTAAGTAAATCCTTTTAAAGTTTGATTTCTTTTCCCATATTGTGCAAATTAAAGATTCACCAGAAGACGTACCCATGTACATAAGAGGGTATATGAATGGCACAAATTTGATTTATTTTTTATTTCTCAGTTAACTTGACCATTTATCACATGGGTCTTTCTGCAAATGCATTTCCACTTGTCATTGACAGAAATAACATTTTACCGATAAACTTAATCAGAAACCATTCTATGACCATTCTTGGGAATACTTTCTTCTTTTCATTGTGGTAGACAAACGTGCTTAACAATAATTTATTGTTATGGAAAAGCCCTGTAGCAACATGAAGAAATAGCACAAACAATCTAATTTCCGTCAGGAAAAATGGTGACAAAATACTTTAAGAGAAAATAATGTATTTCCTCTCCTTCATGCAGTGTAAGGTACCAATCCTTGCAAAAAGCAATGAAAGGTACTATGTACCATTTTAAGAAAACTGTAGTCCTAAATTCAGCATTTATGTTCTAATCTTCAGCCACTTAGATAAATTTCTCTCCTGCTTTAAATCACATAAAACCATGGGGTTGACAAGAGTGTCTACTCAGATCCTACAATATAAATCAGAGAACTGTGAAAACAACTGGTGGAAAACTATCCCCAAAACAATTTACTAGCATTTGGTTACCAGAATGAATTTACACATTAGGAGAATGTACCTCTGTTCAATATTCTATTAGAAATAATGAAGAAATTAATTTTCTAGGCAGTTAAACCCCAGTGATTTAATCTGGAGACATATTACTGGCACTTTGTTAGGATTAAAACAATCAACATAGAGTATAGGACATTTCCTAAATGTTTTGTGACAAACAGCTATGAAATCTTTGTTGCTTGGTGCACATCATGTTGGTTATTGTGCTGTTATTATCAATTATGGAAATTCAGGACAGCTGATGGAGATGGAAAAGGTGAAAACAATAAAATAAGTCAACGTTTCCTAAGGAGTTTACGAAAATTTAAAGCAAAGTATTTTCTTCTTAGCATAAATTATAGGAATTATAATGGCTTGAATATTACTCTCAACTCTGTTTAAGAACAGCATTTGAAAGAGGTGACATCAGGTTCTGGGCAGATTCTCCCTATAAAGCAGACCTGGGTTTATGTTGCCAATATTACTGGTTTTATGTATCAACTGTACATGAGAAACTAAAGGAAAATTTCTGTAGACCTGTTTTCTGAACGCACAATAAATACTGTAAAATAAAAAGGAGATTCCATTCTCACTCTGAAAATAATTATAAATAGATTTATTTGTGGCTTAAGTTACAGTTTATATAAAAAACTTAGAAAGTATATAAACATTTTGCTTGATTTTGTATGCAAATTTATCTGTTGGAGAGCATTAGGAAACTACTATTCCATCCTGTTCTCTGTATTACCTTTTTTTTTTTCTAAATTTTGGTGGTGTTTAGTTAGGAAGACAAGAGAGCCAGTATCTCCCTAGATGTATTCTTTACAATCCATGACTGATAGTATAGACAAAGAAAGTTTGGTACAATGCTAATCCACAATTGTGTATTTCAACAAAATAAATAGAGATATACAACTTCTTATTCTCTGCCAAAAGCTTCTAAATCAACAAGAGTTCTGGATTTATTTGAACGTTTTCATCTCTTCAAGACTTTGTCACTTGACTGTGCCTCTTTTGGCTAGGAAGGGAGAAATCTGTCCTCTAGAAGATAACTCATAAAATTGGAAATTTCATTATTTTACCTACACAAACTGTTTAGTCTATGCTGCTCGCCTTTAAAAAGCAATTGTCTACTATGTTTCAAAAGTTTAGTAATTTCACACCTCAAGTTGCTACAATAATTCCAGATTCTTGCCACTGCTACCTGTTCTGCCATCAAATATAATTCCAAATTAATCTCCAGTTCATCTCCAAGAGAGATCTGCTGCTGGTCAAGGCTGAGCCATCACTGGGAGAACCTCTGGGATAATATAGTTAAGAAGGAGAATTAAATCCTGCGTAATTGAAGTGAAAGAGAAGTTGAGAATATGTGCAAGAAACAGCCCTGCAGAGCCCAAGGTCAGTGCAGGAGGGGCAGATGAGATTCCCCTGCAGCCCGTGGTGATGAGGCAGCTGTGCCCCTGCAGCCCTTGGAGGATCCCACTCCAGGGCAGGGGAAGCCCCCAAAAAGGCTGTGCCTGGTGGGAATTCTGTGCTGGAGTATGATCCTGGCAGGACCAGTGTCCCCATGGAGAGAGAAGCCCAAGCTGGGGCAGGTAGGTTGGCAGGACCTGTGTCTGCATGCTGGAGCAATCTGTTCCCAAACTGCACACTGGGAATGAGCCCAGCCTGGAGCAGGGAAAGGGTGTGAGAAGTGCTCCCTCTGAGGAGGAATGAGCAGCAGACACAACATGTGATGCACTAATCAGAGCTCCAGTTTCCCATCCACATTTATTGCTGGAGGTGGAGATTTAGAGAACTCAGGAGTATAGAAAAGTCTAGGAAGGAGGGAGTGGTGGAGAGAAGGTTTTGAGGTTTGGGTTTGCTTCTCATTGTCCTGCTCTAATTGAGTCTGAGCTTAGTCTGTTTTGCCCATGATGGCAGTGAGTGATCTCTCCCTGTACTCATCTTGACCCATAAGCCTTTCATTGTATTTTCTTCCCCTCTGTCCACCTGAGGAGGGGAGTGACAGTAGCTTTGGTGGCCAGCCAGGGTCAACTCACCACAAAAAACACTCTCTGACTTAGAAGCATTTNAGTGACAGTAGCTTTGGTGGCCAGATAGTGTCCAGCCAGGGTCAGCTTACCACAAAAACACTCTGTGACTTAGAAGCATTGAAAAAAATTATATAATACTGGTTCAAGTGAGAACTGACAGTGGCAATTTAATCACCTTAAAAACTATTTAGATAAACAGTATTGTCTTCAAATGCTGATACTTTGCAATCATACTAAATCCTTGTGGTTTTATAAAGATATTCACAGGGCTAACGATAATAAAAAAAAAGAACATCACTTTCCTATTTTTTCCAGTGAGATGCAATTGTTAAAATGGGTTATATCCCTTTAAATTCATATTTCTTGTCTCTTTCTAATGTGACACAAAATTATGATGAAAATCATTTTGGTATTGAACTGTGAAGTGCATGACCAGAGGTCTATTTTTTGTTTCCAGACCAAATTACACAGTTGTTTCTTATTAGTATATTAATTCAATTTAATTTTAGGACTGATTTAGAAATACTGCAGGAAGAAAAAGAGACATTTCTTTTCCTTCAAAAACTCCACTGCTACTTCGTACTAACTGTAATGGTTCAGATTAAACACATAAAATTCAACTCTGAGTCCAAAAACCTACACACTGATTTTGCAGCACATGCCACTGAATGCCACTGTAATATATTAATTTCCAGACTGATGTAGCATCAAAATGTGAAGACAATACTCAGTCAAACAACTTTTTAATTTACTTCTACGCAGAATAGAATATGGCCTAATTTGAAACTATGTTTATTTGTAATTTCTTATATTTGCAACATTTTGGTATCTTACCTGCTCTGCTCTGCAAAGCTATAACAAAGAGACAATGTCAACAGTAAGAAAAATTGTGTCCTCCATCTTAAATTCTTTCCATCTATCACAAATCAAACTACTCATATAATAGGTCCTAGTATATTAAAAATAACAACATGGCCTAGTTTCTTCAAACATAGCCTAGTCTTAAGTTTTCAAGGACATCAGCAATACTGATGGATTTATCTTAATATCACAGCAACATTTTTATCTAAATAAAATTCACTCAATGTGAATGCAGTTCTTATTTTTTTTCTACCATAGTTAAACCAATTTATTTTGTTGGTTTTTTTTTTAATTAAAAACAGACAATTACAACTCCTAAATGATTTCATAGATTTTCCTGATTCTTACAGAACTATCCAGACCCTTGAATAACTCATTTCCTGTATACCTTCTGTGCACCAAAAACTAGAAAACTTCAATTTGCTTTCCTATGGAATCTGTACCTGGAAAGTGTTATCTCTATTCATTAACTCACCAGCATTGGAACAAACACATGTGCCTCAGCATTCTGTTTTCCTTTCAAACATTATATTTAAGCTGTACATATCTTTCAAAATTTGTAGGTTGTTATTTGTCAGTTCTTCCAGATATGGAAAACACCCAATCCATTACATGAAAATTGCATATTGGAAATATTGAACAAGCTATACATATTGACTGTCTAGTGTTGGTCATTTATAGCTTCCCTTTAATATAAGATACTGTAGATATTCCCCCTTCAAGTATTTGAATAATATATAAATATATTTTTATATTTATATAAAATATACTTGTATAACCCTCTCTGTTGGAATTTTTATGCATATCTTTTACATTTTATTTTAAAGCAAATTAATATAGTACATACTTTCAATCAGAAAATCCTTGTGTGTTTGTTCTTCATTAAAATTATTTAAAACATATATTTTTGACAGATAAAAGAAACATTTCTGGATATTTTTTATTCTGTAAAAACTAAAAAAATTATTCATATGGCAGACAAAAATAGAAAAAGTCTGCTACTAATATCATTCTGCCTGTTTGTAAGAAAATAATGGCAAAAAGATTTGGAGTAGTAGTCAGTGTACACTGATTTGGCTGCGATTGTAAAAAGTTATAAAGGAATAAATTTATCCTAAGAAACATGAAGCCTACAAAAGTGGCTTCCTAGTTGTGGAAAATTAGTGTGGTAGGCAAGGGGATGAATCAGTTTACACTTGCAACTGCTTCTGTACAGGAGCTCCAAATGCAAAGTCAGTAAAATGGTATCAGGTACCACGGACAGCTCCACTTAACAATTTGCCTGTTGTACATCATTGCATTATAGCCTTGCAATACAACAACAGGAACAAATCATGGGTATCGGTTCAATGAGACGAGGGAGACAAAAATAAAATATTGCCTGAGATTGTAGTTAGGTTAAAACCAGAACTAAATAAACCACGCCAACAGAAACACTCAATTTTCAGGAAGAAAAGGAAGAAATCTGATTATAGAAATAAAGTTATTTCCCTCCCTTGTGCTGGAAGGATCATACAGCCTAAGGTCAACTGTTGTGAGCTTAAAACAGACCCAAAATTCCCTAGCAAATCATTTACCAGAGGATTCTGACAGCCAGAATTATTTGTCTACCTACTGCTTCTCCTCCTCCTGTCTCTATTATGGCAGCATTTGCCTCAAGCCTCTGAGCGAGACTGACCTGTGGGAGAATGTCAGTGGCAAGGGACAGATGACAAATCAACCATTTATAAGTAGCTATCACATCAGATCTTGCTGGATCTTCCCTCAGCTTTCATATCCCCATCAACTCTAGATTCCTAAGAGCTGCAGTTTTAGCTCTTTTAATGCTGAGAAGAGGGTTTTTGTCCCAACTGAGTCATGTTCATTTAAGTAGACTGGCTTTACTCCTGCAACAACCACTGGGGTGTTTCTTGATCCCTGCTACACTTTATTTTCTTCAGTATCTTAGCCTCGGAATCCATCTAGTTCCTTCTTCAGAGCATAATTATAGCATTGGGGTCTGATCTTTTATTAATTCAAATGCTTTCCTAAGCATGCCAGTGCTGCTACTCAAGGGATATCTGATTTACATATTCCCATAATTTCATTTCTGATTACTAAATTCATCAGCTTGCTTCAAAGTAGTTCATAGTATAAACATAGTAAGACTTTCAGGAACTGACGTTCATTGCATATTTAACATTTTTCTCAGAACAGCATCACAGTTTCAAAATACAAATCAATATGTTTATTAGAAAGTTTTCTTTCAGCGAAAAAATGCATCTCTACATCCTCATCTTTTAGGAGAAGAGAAACAGATTATTCTAAAAGATCAAGACTTAGAAATAAAAACAAACTTTTATGGGTACTAGGTACTCTTTGCTGGACAACAATTGACTTCTGTTTGGCTCTTCTCATCTTCAACCAGAGGTTATATTGAAATTGAAATAACTGTATCAAATCTGAGAGAAATATGTGTTGAAAACAGGAATTTCAGGCTAAGGATGGGGACCCAGGAAAGAAGCAATTCAGGAAATGTTACTTCTTTTTCTGAAGATGTGTCACTGTTTCATAGACTTGTTACAAAAGGAAACAAAAAAACCCAAACCTTGGGGGTTTCCTTTACTGAAATATTTAATTTGTGTTATGGGGGGTTTACTAGACATCTGACCCATAGAAATTTAGGAAGCAGAAGTGTGAAGTTGTATGTTTTTTAACATGTTCAGCTTCCATGAGTGATAGAAAATGAGGGGACTTGGTACCACTCTGAAATAAATGGCAGCAAAGTGGCTTTGGGGGAAAAAACCTCTTGTACTTCTATCAAATGACATTGCACACAGAAGAGCCACACTTAAGTAAAAATACCAATCATTTCTGCTTTCTATAGATAATGTATAATGTCTGCAAACTTCCAAGTTTCTAAAAGTAGACTGGTGATGATCCTGCTCTGCACTGGTGCAGCCTCCCCTCATCCTGGGGGTAGATTTTGACACCACAATACATAAAAGATACCAAACTATTAGAGAGCATCCAAAGGAGGGCAGTGAGGACGGTGAAGGGTCCTGAGGGGAGGCTGTGTGAGGAGGGGCTGAGGGCACTGGGTCTGTTCAGCTGGAGGAGGCTGAGGGGAGCCCTCAGTGCAGTCACAACTTCCTGGTGAGGGGAAGAGGAGGGACAGGCTCTGATCTCTGCTCTGTGACTAGTGACAAGAACCAAGGGAATGGCCTAAATTTGTGTCAGAGGAGGTGTAGGCTGGCTGTTAGGAAAAGGTTCTTCCCCCAGAGGGTGGCTGGGCTCTGGAACAGCTCCCCAGGGCAGTGCCCACAGCACCAACCTGGCAGAGCTCAAGACACGTTCAGAAAGCTTTCTCCAGCACATGATGTGATTCTTGGGGTTGTCGATAATCATCGTGGGTCCCTTCCACTTCCAACTAAGGATGTTCCATGATTTTATAAATTTAATCTTTAACTGTAGGCAATATGTAATTAAGTACAGCTTCTCATGTTTAGAGAAGACAAAACAGATTAACTGCACAGCCATTTGCAGCCCACTATGATGACATCCAACAGCCATCCATGTGATCATCTGAGAATGAGAACTGTGTACCAGTACTGCAGTAATGCTGCTAGATTAACTCTGTCATTTTAATAAAGCATGATACAGTTTGCAAAATGTTATAATAATAGAAAGATAACTTGATCACTGCATTCTAATTTATTTTTTGCAAGGTGCTACACATAGGAAAACCAATATGTTTTTTAAAAGCAGTAGTTTTATTTAGGGAATTTCAGAGACTTCTCTTGTTTTTATTCACAAATCTCTACATTTTAATTACATTTAAAATTGAATTTCTATAGGACATAATTTAAATCATAATCAAATTTTGCTTTAAATATATACCTGCCTTTCAAATAATTATTATTTTTAAAATTATGATATCATCTTAGGTAACTTAAATTATAATATTTTATAGAAAAATGACAAAAAAATATTACATCCCAAGAAAAAACCAGCATGGGTAAAAACCTTCAAATCAACCCCTAAAAGAAATCCAATTGTAAAGTAAGTTTTGCTACAAAATAAAGTCTTTTAGTGCACATCAGTCTCTCTTAAAATAAGTGTAAAAATGAGTCCACATATATAATTAATTTTGTTTTCTTATTTTGTATCTATACTAAAAGTATTACAATAAGAATGAACAGATGCAAATGTCACCAGAATTAATACTATGCTAGCTATCTAGTCAATTTTTAAACAGAACTAATAAAGTTATTTTCTGTATTGCAGCATCTCTCACAACAGGAAAAAAAATGGTTATCCCATATAATAGTTTATTTTGGTTCAAAATAAATATATTGATTTTTTGCTGAAGGGAAAAGATCAACAGAATTTTTCAGTCAATCATTAAAATTCCATTTAAGAAGTTAAATAAAGCTAGATATTACTAATTTAATAAATCAGTAGGAAATAGAGAAACAACATAAATCAGATGTTTTTTACAGCCTTCAAACCTGATTTTGTCCCTTAAAAATGCTAATATCTCTAATTGTACTTAGCATATTTTACAAATATTTTGGTCAGAATGAAGTGTTTACAGTTTTCTGCATAATTCATCCAAGGTATTCCCTTAACTGCTCATAATTTTGTTTTATGGTAATTTTAACATTCAAAAATATTTTTTCCTACAATTCACTGTGAGACTACACACCTAATACACCTTACAGATTGCATAGGTTATGCAGAAGTCTGGCCATGAAATTCTAACATTAATATAAAAGAGGAAAATATTTGCTTGGCTATAAAATCCCCTTCACTTTTTATTTTTCTGCAGAATCACTAGAGGCCACAGGATTGTGTATGCATGCCTCAGAGGATCCACCCTGATAAACAACTTTTCTGGGATGGAGACAAAAATTCAAAAATGGGATTCAGTTTGAATTACAGACTGCAAACGGATCCTGAAACCCCGTAATTTCCATTTACAGAGGAAAACAGGCTGAAAACCCCTCCAAGTCCTCCTAGTGCAGCAGTGCCAAAAAAACAGGGAGTGGAGGGCACAGTGCAGAACTCTGGCCCTTGCTCTGTGCTCAGGGAAGTCAGAGGCACTTTAGGCACAATGCTTAAATTATTTGAGCCACAAGGGAAAAGTGGTTCATCAAAAGTTCATAGCCACTTCTCAGCGGCTTCTCTGCTCTCTGCTTTCCAGGAGAGGCAAGGAAGATTTTTTTTTTTTTTAGCTATCACCTACTTTTAGACTGCCTGGAGTTATAGTCTCAAAATAAAATATTGTTGTGAAGCTACCATCTGAAAATGCTTACACCATCATAATTATTAAATCCGTGGTTCTCATATACATATCCTTGAGCAAAATTAAAGTGTTTTCTTATAACTAATTGCTATATCAGAAAAGAGCAAATAATATCAAAGAGATGTAAATACTATTTCTTTGCATAAAGATAGGAAGTTAGGATAAATTATAGTCTGTAAAAGTATTCATGAATTTGTACAAATTAATGAATTTATTCAAATGCATCATCCCAGACAGATGACCGGAAAAAAAAAAAAAAAATTATAATTAAAACAAAACTAAATCTATTGTAATTGCAGAAAATCTACACCATGGTCTTTGTTGTTGTTGTTGTACCTGCCAAAGCACTTGGGATTGATTATCCTAAGTACATACTTGTTTCTATGAAAGCCAGTCTTGAAGCATCTCAGGTGTTTCACTTTGCATAATAGATATACTCTAAGTGTTGATTATTTCCCAGTTAAGGATGCTTGATTGTCAAACTCCACTTTCTTTATATATTTCTTATCAACAAAATATCAGCTCTGAGACAGGAAAAAAGCTGCAGAGTCCTGCCAAGAAAAGAAACAGCTACCTGCAAATGGAGGTGAAAAGAGTCCGAGCTCACTGAGGTTCTGCACAGTTTTTTTATGTGAAACTGGACATGTACAAGCCAAAATACAAGCCGAAATAGGATTTAGTCACACATTTCAGATGAATGAGATCCCCTCTATTCCTTATTCTAGGCTCAATGGTTTTATAAAAGGTATAAAACTAAAGAGGATTATGTGAAGTAAAAGCATGACAAAACCCAAACTTTTTTAGTGATTGTTTTTGGGTTTGGTTCTTTTGTGTGAATTTTCAGTTTGCTTGGAGGTTTTTGTTTTTTGGTGTTTTTTTTTTTGTTTAAAATATCCTAGCTCCTGATATGAGTCAAAAATAATGCATTAGTCCTTAGAAAATCTGCAAAGACTGAAGTTACATAATTCATTCCTTCAGTGGTGAATCAAGATCTCTATTTGTATGGGTAAATAACCACACAGGACTGATGGCAGGAGGATACTTCCCAGAAGTGTTGTCAGTGATAGCATGCATAACGCAATGAGATTTTAAATGAGAACACAGCTTTTTGTAAATAATGTACACCCCTCAAGACACCCTAGAGACACTAGACAACACAACTCCTTCAGACAGAGATCGTGTTTAAAATAATATTTTTCCTCAGTGTTCCTGATTTCCATTAGGCAAATCAGACAAAAAGAAAGGGTTTCAAATGAAGTTTTTCAGCCCTAAGAGGAGGGCATAAGGAACAGATCCATAAATATAAAACAGAAAGTGATTCCAAAACAAGAACAGTGTTGCTGACTTCTCTTATTTGAAATGATGATAAACCATTTATACAAGTTTTTTAAAAGAAAAAGGGAACTTTTGCTCACAGAAATGCATATTCCATTGTAAATTTCTCCACTTATGTGCCCCAGAAATGGAGGGTGAAAAAAGATTCTGCTCAACCTACTCCTTGAATCACTGTAAACTGTAGTGCAGCTCAGAGTTAAGTCTAACAAAAATGGATGAACTGTTTTCCCTGTTTAAATAAGTGTCAGGTTTTGAAGCATTTGTATAATTCTGAATCAGTATGAGCTTATTTGCTAGCGGAAGAAGATGAGTTATCTTTAGCTGAAAACAGAAAATATACACTAAATTATAAAATGGTACCCTTATCTCTTCAGTCTTCAAATATTATCCTCTCTTTTACACCTCATTTCCATTGTTATACATTTATTTTGTCTGTCAGGCAGCATAGAAGGAACTTGCCAGGGAAAGTGAGAGCAATACAGTCACAAGGCATAAAAGAATTCCACTGTGGTCATACCCTTTCCACTTCCTTGATCCATATCCTTGCCAAGATTTGAGATGTCTCTTTTTGTCAGAACTTCAGCTAAGCTAAAGATAGCATGTAAATAAATCAGGATTTAAAGACAAATCATTCTTTTCACTGATCTCAAAGAAAATTCTAGAAATAGCAGGGAACAAAAAATTTGGGACACAGGTGAAAAGCCAGCATCTTTCACACTCCTGACTCATCGTGTTAACACGTACGCTGTCCTGTTTGGCTTGGGAAAGATGGTTACAGTATTTGTGCTGCTCTCATTTGCCTCACTAGTTTGTACCAAATGTATCAATGTGTTGGAAAGAATAATATACAGCTCTGGAGTTTACACTACATTTCGCAGAAATTAACCAGTGATAATCTAGAAGCACACGCACTGTCTTTAAAACAAAAGAAAACACCCTAAACACAGCAGGCAACAAAATTGCCTTAAAGTCACTGCTCTGTTATTTCTTCACTGAAGAACTAGGAAAGGGTTGATAGATGTTTATTCATGCATATTTAAGAAAACAGAATAGCAAATTTAGGACTTTTTCCTTTGTTTGTTTTTATTTCCTCTGTCCCGTTTTCAAAAGGTCTTTTCCAACACTAACTGTATTTTCAAATTCCCTTTCTGCTAAAAACCGCTTAAAAGTACATTTATATGAATTTAATAAAAGTTCTACTCATGCATCCATACATAAGGTAGTTTATACTGATCTAACAAGACATATCATAACTGTGTGTTTGTATTTGGATATAGAAGAATGGTAAAGTGTTACCATTATTCCTATCTTTTTCTGAAGTTTCAAAATGTACGTTCCTCTGAAACTAGGACATCTCAGAATTGCCTTCTTGAATTGAGGTAATTAAAACTGTAAAAGAGTCTGTATTATTGGAATCTTCTGGTTACCTCTAGCTCAATATTAACCCCAGAAATCTGCTATGAAAATGTCACTTGTCTTATAACTTGACTGTTTTGATACATATTGTTTGCCAAATTTCTTAAGAAAAGACAAAGTACATAATTTTTGAGCCTTTTTTATTTTATCCTGGAGACCCTTTTTACCGTTCTATGGAATGGATCTGATAGTTTTTTCTTTATGACTGGGATGTATCTGAGCCATTCCCATTCATTTTCCCAGTCCTTGGTAGATAGCCAGCATAAAGCTGCTTTCTGAAAAGCAGCCGGGATGTTAAGTATAAAAAATTATTTCAGTAAACAGCATTGGCTAGCACTAGTTTTCCTAAAAGTATAGTGTCCTAGTAGGTACCTATAAACCTGCTCACAGGTGTTTAAAAAAAGACAGTGCTTTAAGACAAGCATGTGACTGCACTAACATTTTCAGTGCAAGAAACAATCCCAAAGCATGCCATTATGACAGAAATGTTTCAAAAATAAGAACTAAGATTTGGGGTATAGTGTATTACCCCAATATTCTGTCCCACAATAGTTCTGACTGACCAGCAGGCCTGTTCTAATTATGTTTTCCTCCTGTCCTATCCCAACACAAAATTTTTCCCCCTATATACAAGAAATCTATATCACAACCTTTATATGGAGATTGAAGAGAGAATGATTTGAATCAAAATAAATAAGCTTCTGTCAAATCAATTTCTGTCAAACATCCACTGTTTTGTCTTGTCTTTGAACTTCTTTGCTACTGAAATAACATCCATGTGAAAACAGAATCCCTTGACAAACAAGGGGCAGTCAGGAGAACCTGTCGAGGCCTGAGTGGGCAGTGTGGCACACTACTTTGCACCACTGCTGATCTATTATGCTTAACATGAAAAAACAAATTAAATAATGGGCTAGTTATGGTTTGGAACTCCCAGGAGTTAGAGGGAATGACAGACTGGTGACAGAATTAGAACATATGAGAAGAGCAGGGGGAGGGGGAGAAATTATAATAGTAATAATAATAATTATTATTATTATTATCATTATTAGGCTTTGGAACATGGCTGTTTAAGAAGGCACTCGGTTTTAAAAAATTAAAATGTGATCCACCATTATTTACTAGACTTAGTTGGGAGGACTCCCTTACACTAAGTAATTGCAATCCATATTAAACAAAAATTTGGTTAAAACCTCTCCAGATGACTCTACCAAGCAGCTGTAAAATCAGTCATAGCACACCTAGCTGCAAGTGGACTTTTTTACATTAAGACTCAATAATAATTTGTTATGTTTTTAGAAAGAAAAGAAAGAGAAGTTAAAATGTTTTCCCATATCTGTGTTATCCCTGTCTTCTAAGACAAGCCTACCTGGAAAATTTTCAGCCCAGGTTTTATTTTTATGTGCTTATGCATGTGAGATACATTATCACCTTTCCTCATTAAAAATAAAATGTTTAGATGAGGTTTTTGAGTAAAAATTCACCCAATTAATCATAATTTCAAAAAACCCTGACAGTATTGCAAACCTTATGCATTGCAAAGTCGCACATCTAATGGGCAAATGAGGTTTCAAAAAGAACAAAAGCATTGGGGGTTTGTTGTAAAGGGAGCTGTAGCTGAACAGCCATATGATTAATGTTGTATCACAGACTTTACACAAAAACAAGATATATTACTGTTTAAGGACCAAGCTAACTTTAAAGAGAGGCTTCTTAAAGAAATTTGACTTTCAAGATAAAATTTGATAATTGTTTTAAATTTCAATTTGTTTGTAATGTGGTTTTGGGAAGAGATACTACATACTTCTGATGCTTCCAAATTCAATTCTTTGTCACATAAACATTCATCAGTTCCTAGAAAAAGGATATCCCAAATCTTTAATCATCCCAAAAAACACGGTACCTTGACTTTGTATCTTAAAGTTAAATTGAGTGACATTATAAAAATTAAATCACTTCTTCCTCATTTCCATAATATCCTTTAAAACGCCTCGCCTAGGCTGGAGTATACATTCGATTTCTTTATCTTTCCTGATGACCCCTCATGCCTGCAAGTCAGCTCATTTTTCTCTGGTGAGGACTGCACCCTACCAGTGCACGCTCTAAAATTTCCATTAAAATCTAGGGCATCATCACTCATTCTTATCTGCAGCAGGCTGCCGAGCAGTGCGAGAGCAGGAGAACTCGTCTCAAAGGACAATAGTTACACACATCACCATCCAGAAGGGAAGAGAATTCTACCTGCATAATACCTTATCACATCCAGTGCACTGGGAACCTTAAAATCACCAGGAGTGGTGTAGAATGTTGTTATAAATTCACATACAACAGTAAGTCTTACTTTAACAGCAATTTACCAGTTGGCAATTAGCTTCTCAGAGAACATTTTTATTACGTTCACGTCACAATGAAACGACCTGTCTCATCAGCTATTGAATATTTGCTGGTTAAAGCATTATTATTCTAAATTAGCATATAACAAGTACCTGGGGGTATTTAAACTTGTCTATGTGTTTAACCTTCTGGTTTCTAAGTCCCTCTTCTTCAAGCAGATTCCTAAACAGTTCTCATACCCAAAGTACACGAGCACTTTTCCAAACTGTTTGGATAGCTGTGCTCATTCCCCTTTCTTTACCTTTTCTACTTTGCAGGGACAACTCATATATATAATTTTTATGCCTGTATGGGAACACATCCTGTAATACTGAACATGAACCACAATCTTGCCATGCTATTTTGCCGGATCACAGGTCTCACATAACTCTCATCTTCACCCCTCATTCTACAGCATGATGACCTTGCATCCTGAGCCCAAACCACTACGTGCCTTGAAGTGACTAATTGAGATCAATAGTTTAACTTTGCACTCCATGGATATCCTGTGTGTACTTGTGCACAGAATGGAAGGTGGGCTGTAGTGCTCTGTGTGGCACTGGTTGAACTGGCTTGTTGGCTATCACCTCTGGGGCTCAGCAGACAACTTTGCCACTTTCCAGGCAAAAGAAGAATACAGATCATCTAAATACTGTCAGGTCAGGATCAGACAGTTGTGCAGCAAATTGCACCTGAGAGGATTTGCTACGAGCAACCACTGCTACCAAAGAGCTCAGCATCTATAGAAACCTGACTAGATTGCTGGCTGGACTGATCTGCTCCAGTCATTGCAGTTTTTTCAAGTGTTTGCTGCCACAACCTTTCCACATTCTGTCCAGTAGACACTGACACATGAATTTTTCTAGTGTACCACATAGGGAGCTTGAACTTTTTTTGTACTCATAGGCTGTTGTGCCAGGATAGCACAAACACATCAGTGTTTTTGTTGCTGTATGGCACAAAGTATATTCCAGCTAGGAGCCAGTTTCTTGCAGTGGACGAATGTAAGCATTGACCAAATAATCCACCAATTACTCCTTATTTAAATAACTCAGCAATGAAAGTTTATTTTATTTTAATTTTTCTTTGGTCAGAAATGCCTGCAACAGCATTTAGCAAAGGAAGTAATAAGTCATTGTCAGCCCTGTTATGTACTCAAAAAGACATATGGATAGAAGAGATGATGTTTGTCCTTCATATACTAACTTCAAAATACAGCTAATACTGATTAGAGTCAATGTCTGTCCTGAATCGAGACATGCTATATTTGTAAGAGGCCAGACAATCTTAACAGCAGGCTTGTGTTAATTTGGACATTTCACAATGGATTATAGGCTGGACATAAGCAAGGACCATAAGAGATGAATAAATGATGAATTGCAAACAAAGCTTTCATTGACTTGCATAAAAAATAGATCAGAGAACAAGACTTTTTCACACTAAAAAGGCTAACAGGACTTTTAAAGCAAAGAAATGTCATTGAGCTTAGAATCTTCAGTAATTCCAGGATGTGTTAACATTCTGAAGCACGTAAGAAAAGAATTAAGTTCTCTAATGACTGAAACACAGCACACACAGGATCCAGGCAAAATGAATACAGTTTTACCAGGTTGTGCCTGCATCATTGGCTTTATCCTTTGGGCAACAGGAGAAAGCTGGTGATGATGCTCTCACCAGTTTTCATCAGGCTTCCCACACCATGTCATTCCCTATTGCTAGCACAATGCAGATGCCTTATGAAGAATGTATGAGTCAGCCATTATCCATATGGCAACGAGGTAATAATTAGCTTAATATTTTAGCATACAGGTTACAGGTGAAGTAAACACATTTACAAAGTGAAATGCACAACAGCAAGTTTACATGGTTTCAACTGCAATCAACAGAACAGTCTCACAAATATCAAGCTTTTTCTTGGAGCTGATTTCAAAAGTTATCATTGAGAAGGATGAAAAGTACATTGATTTTTATATTGAGAGACTAACCTCATTAGTATAATTTCAATCCCGTTCCCTGATCTTTCTGTATGAGAGGAGGATGGCATGTACTCAAAGGAAAATGATTGGGGTTTAAAAAGCCTAGAAATACTTGGTTGCAGAAATTTAGTGAGTACATCAAAAGTGGCATAAAGAAACAAATCATCTTTAAATGGCATCCAGATGATATTTGTCATTTGATTTATTCTGATATTGTAGGCTGACACAGTGCTAGTTTTAGTCAGTACAATAATACCCAAGAACAACAGATTTACTGCATAAAAATTTCCTGTCCCAAAATAGTTTCATATGTTTTATACTGAATTTTAGAATGCCTTTTTTAGCTACAATTCTATATCTGAATCCTACAGCTGGAAGATCAAGTAACATACACAAAACATATATTGTTAGGAGGACAATACAAGTTATTGACAAAGTTCTATATCCATTCGTCTTTTTCAGAACTATAATAAACATCCAGCTGACCACCGTGGAAATGCTATGAGAGCAGGAGAGGGCTGTACTATTTTGAACCTGTGGATGAATACAAAAGTAAGAAGAAAGAAAGAGAATGAACTCAATTGCTGTTGCTAAGAAAACTTAAGCCTATATCATACTTAGATTTTAAACAGTCAGGAGAAAGTCTAAAAAAAATGGCATTTTAATGTTTAAAAAACAAAAAGAGCCTCTAAATTCACACAGATTATTAATACATTTATTCACACTACCATCAGTAATTGTTCTTGTTTCAATGTGTGTCTCCTTTCTGGAATATGTGTGTACCTTATTTTAATTACTTTGGACTTGAAATATGATTTCCAGTATCTGCTGAGAAGCAAGCATGATTTTCATGGTATGCAGTTTAATATTATACAAATATCAAAATTTGACCATTATTTAGCTAGTTAGGGAGGTTTACATTTTGAAATAGCACAAGTTCCATTGCTTGTATTAAACTTTATAGATTTAAAGCATCATGTGACAGCAGGATCCTTGAACTGGGGAAACAATTTAAAACCTCAGTGGGCAGAGTTTTGTACTTTGCACAGATTTAAATATTTGTTAGATTGGAGGCTTAACACTCTTTTGCAATCATAGACCCATCATGATGTTGCTACTACCTATTCCAGTTATTACCCAGAATTAATTGGATTGGAATAATTTTAACAATTCCACATGGCACTTCTAATCCTTGGTGAAATCTAAATGTTAATTAACTAAAAAGAAATTAAGTAGTCCTCTCAAATTTCCGAACTTCTGCAAAGTACTATGTGAACTGATATAATTCACTTTAAGTAACTTATCTTCCGTTCTTGTCCCATCTATGTAACACTAAAACATTTTTAAGACTCTTGGTGATGAATCAAGAATAGTTCACAAAAAATGCATGCTAGGACATGGCAATGTTTTTTAATCAGGCCCAGAAGAAACAGGTCTTTTTGTTCTCAAAAGGATGTGCAACTTAACTTAAACTGTCTTAAAAAACTACTCTGGTTTTAAACACAAAATATCTTCCCTGGAAGAGCAGCAATGGGAGTCCACCAGTGGCAAGTCCAAGTGGCAAGAGGCACTGCTGGGCAGCAGCTGTTCCAGAAGGCAGCCAGTGAGATGTGCCCTCCTCAGCACAGCTGAGATCCAGCCTGCCTGAGGAGGGACGCAGAGCCCACAAGCAAATCTTTGCAAAACTTCTCCTCCTCTGTGGCTCTTCCCTGATACTTACTGAGAGGAAGCAGCATTTGGGAGCTCAGTGACACAAGCAAAAACCCTGTGTTAATCAGACCAGCTGAAGCACCCCAGCCAAAATGGTTTGACACTAGGTAAGCAAAACCTTGGGGCAGTGAAGTCCATGGCAGAGCTGCCATCCTCTTCATTCATTTCTCAATAGCACCATAAACATTTATCCATCAGAAGACTGGATTTTCCTTTCCCCTCCAACAATCAGATACAGAAATGATTATGGTTTAATTTACAAATAATGAGATTTCAAAAGTTTCAAGTATGTATTCTGCAAGAGCTTTTGCTTCACTTAACAATTACCAATTCTTTGTGTCCATATCAGATATCACCCCAGTTCAAGCAGAAACTTCACATTTAAAGTAGTTTTAAGCATCAGATTTGAACTTCATCCTCAAATAACGATCACACTTTTAAAACATAAATTCAGCAAAAATGAACATACAATATAAATTGTGTAACTTGTCACTTTGAGGCTATCACATAAAACTTATATGGAAGTAGATTTTGAAGCTGATTTAATTTAATTCAAGGGCCAGAGTGAATATAGTGAAAGTGCAAAATAACTATAACATATTTGAAAATAAAATTAGGTGACTGGACTACACTTTTCCTTATTTTTTCCTCTAAATTTGAGATGAGTTCGAAAAATTTTTTTCCCTATACTTGATTGAAAGTAACAGATGAAAAAACCTTTCCTTTGTAAACAGAGACTTTTGCAGACACTGAAATGCATGAAGAATACAATCCTTCCATTTAACTTCTTACAGAATTCTCATACTTAAGATATTTCTTAGAAATAAAGACTTACACCTAAATTAAACTAACATAAACCACCACATTATCTTTCACAAAAGTTTGAATTTGAACTGCAAGGGTTTTGAACAAATAAAAAATAATCAGTGTTTCTGAAGGTTACATTAATGTCAAAACTTCAGTAATATACTTTATTAGTAAAGAACAGTATCTGGAAAAGCTAAGTCCATATTTGGGAATGGTTAGATGATTAAAGTACTAGCAAATATTGAAGAAAATATTTCTTTCTCCATTATTCATTATTGATTGAGTTTATTTCCTTTCATTTTCTTCTTTTTAGTCGCCTTCTAGAACTCATTTAAGAGAGAAATGTTTTGGTACTTTTTGGAAGAAATGGAGACAGTGGAAAAGAATAAACTTGCCCTCAGGGAAGGAGAATGGAGAAAGTGAGATTCATTCAGCTGCTTTAATGTCTGCATTAACAGACAATAAAAAGATCTTTAAAAAAAATGCAGTGAATTTAGATCTTAGTGAATGGAATTACAATGAACTTAATGGTTCTCTCACCTGAACACCTGAGCTCATCTTTCTCCTTAAAATGAGAACCCATCCCTGTTTTTCTTATCACTGTTTCCACAAACACATTAGTTCAGACTGTAAAATATATCTTTCTAAAGTAATCATCATAACATACAACAGGGCATATCTGTGCATCTGTGTCAATTTTAATAGTTTATTCCCTTTTTATTTTTTATATGATCTTTTCTATGGGTATTCAGTTGTTTAATATCTTCAATCCTCATCTCAATTACAATTCTAAGGCATTGTACACAATCTGATCTGTTTTTTAAAAAGCCATTGCAACAGAATCCTGAATGTTTACAGAATGAATAGAGGCACATGCAGGGGATGCTACAGCAGGCAGTGCCTGTAAGCAAGGACTAGAAACACTTTAATACCTGCACCCTGAGCTGTGTCAGAGCAGTACCAGAAGGTGCAGGGGGATTATCTCCTCTCTGGTCAGTCCTGGTGAGGGACTCCTGTGAGATGCTGGGTGTTTGTCTTAGGCCTTCTCTACTTCTTTTCCCTCTATTTGGCATCCTCTTAATATTGCTAATAAGTATAGGCTAAAACCACTTAGGAATAACACTATGTTATTTGTTATTAAGAAATTTATTTTTACTAGGTGAATAGAACTGTTTAATTTCCCATGGCCTAAAAGAGTGGTCCTTCCTTTATCATGTGTTTTAAGGTCATCTGGGACCTTATCAAGTTTTTATTTTCTTCTCCAAATATATCTTGACTAAAAGCAGTGAAATTCACCAGTTAAAGCAGTTTACCCTTTTATAAAATGTAACATGATAAAACAGCAGGGAAGTTCATGCCCTAAATTATTACTGCATAAAAGAATTAAACCCAAGGTCTAGTATCAAATGAAGGCACCCAACACCATTCAAAATCAGTGAAAAAAGAATAAAGCAAACTGCAAGCAACAAAACCTGCTGTGTACAGACATATTACTTTCACTGAACACTATGTCAGGCAGTTGCTGACAGTTTACATTGGTGATCTGACTTTAGAAATAAATGTCTCCATTTCAGTGGTTGCTCTGAATCCTTGATTCAGGACATCCATTAGATGAAGTTTCAGAAAACAAGTCTACTGAAATGGAAGTGTGGATTCCTGGACTTAGAGCTGGAGGACATCCAGTTATGTTCCTTCCCTGGCAGAAGGTGATAATAACACAGGATATCACATTGTTACTGACAGGAAGAACTGACAGTACAATTTTCCATCAACAACAACAGGAGAAAGCAAGAAACTTTTCTTCTTTAGCTCAGGTCACATAAACCATTCAGTTTCCTTTCTGCCTCCCTTATCAGAGGAAAAGAGCAAACAAACCAGGGTAAACCACACTGAGGCCAAATGGGCAGTGTGGGTTTTCTGCAGGGGAAAGCAAAAACAGTGAGAGATTCTCCTTGGGCCATCAGACTAAGAACAATCTCAATTCCTTCTCACCACAGAAAGCGAAAAAGGAACAAGCCAAGCCAAAACCCTACCTCAGCCATGCTATCTTAACATCGACAAGCTATAAATTTCACATTCCACAGAAAAGAAAGTTTTTCTCATAACAAGAAGCTATGGCACCAGGAGTCCATTGAGACAGTTCAGAAGGAAATACCAATGATTAGTTCAGTATTCTTTGAAAAATAGTTGACTGCAAGAGCCTGAAACAGTTTCTGTGGTGAAATCTCACAGGTACCTCCCCCCAGAAATTGTAACATCAACAGCTGATGCGGATGAATCAGTAGAATCTGAAAAGGAATTTAGTGCATATGCACTCTTCTGCCAAAATACCAGGGAGTCCTCACTCTTGCTCTTATAAAATGATTCATTTTCTTATGCCACTAGAAACTACTTGAGGATTCTCCTAGAAACATATATTTATAAATCATTTGAAGAAGTATAAATCAAACTCAATTGCTTATTCTCATGTTGTGATAAAAAATAATTTAAAAAATAATACAATAGTTTAAACTCTTTCCAAAACATTTTATATCATCACATAGCTTAATTATTACAAGCTAGTAGAATAGAAAATGTTTTTCAAGAAAAACTAACTGCAGACTTGGTGGTAAAATAGACAAATCCAGAATGTAATTTAATTCATTAAAATGTACTTTAAAAATTAGCTAATAAATATAGAAATTAAAATGAATGAATTCCTGCATTAGCTGCTCAAGAGGACTGTGGCTGTAGCCTTTACAGCATCCAAGAAAGGTGGGATTTCATCAATAAAGGAAATGAATGGTACTGAGTTACTCAATCAGATGAATGTATTTGGAACAGAATGTGAAATTGAGCTTTAAGGGTTTGCAGTGATCACAGGCTGAGAGTCAAGGCCACTACAACTCTGCACAAAAAAGAGCTGAGAGAGAATGACAAGATGGGGAAGAAACACAACACACTCGAATCACAAAAGCAAGGCTGAGAAGAAGAACCTACTTGTTTCAGCAGACCGTTTCTTAATTAATTACCATGCTAAAAAAACACCACACTCTATTAGTCTAAATCAAAGTATACTTCAAAAGCTGTAGCTAGAGACAGTTTTTAATAACCAGGGGAAAAAAAATACCTTGTGACAAATTAACTACATAACTGGAATCTGGAAAACATAAGTTGCCAAACAAGCAGTTATGACAAAAGTCTGAAGTTATGGAAAGACTAATATTGCCTGTATTATCAAGAACTAAATCACCTTTTTGACCTAAACTGGCTGAAGTAAATCAGACTTGAAAAGGGTATTTCAGTTATTTAAATGCCACTTTATTATTCACCTTGCTTTTTTGTTTTATTTTTGTATTTTTTGTGTTTGTTTGTTTTTTTGTTTTGTTTTGTTTTTTTAAGCAAACCTATCTCCTTTGACCTATTAGCTTTAACTTACTTTAAAATAACAGAGATAACTACCAGGCTAAGCTACCTTTATCCCTCCACAAGGAATGGGTGTCTTTATCCTTCTATAAGGTAAAATTGTTCTGTATGTCAACATTTACTAAACAAAAAGATACCTTCAGCATAATCTGTAGTGGGGAACATGCCCAGGAGAATAGTGAATTTAAATATTTTATTTTATGACATATTTCCTTTTGAATTTTAGTGCAACACAAGGTTAATAAGTAAAACATTAACATTGTCCTCCAGTCTTTTCCACCACTCTGAAACAAAATGATCCTAAATTAACATAGTCTTGTATTTTACTTTTTATGACATTTTATTACTCAAAGAGAAAACTATTTTCACAAGCAGCTACTCAGTTTGCTAAATAATTGAGTTTAGTATTGCCACTTCTCCTCAGCCTGTAGCACACACGTTTTACAGACAGAGAGATCCAAGGACAGGGACAAGATGTCCCATATTACACATGTTGTGTCAAACAGCATAAAAAAGCTGGCTTGGTTAGAAGAAGAAAAAACACTGGCTGTAAGCAGCAGCACCACAGTTTATATCTAATTGTTCTCCTTTGTTCCATGAGCAACCTCATTGATAACTGTCAAATCAGGAACCCATCTCATTTAAAAACCATAAACTTAGAGCATCTCAAAGCAATTCAAAACATTTCAGAAATTATTTTGAAAACACAGTAATACAAGGGTAGCAAATTTTTGGTTTTACTGACATATCCTTCTATTTAAAACACGTTAAATTACCTGGAGTCAAACACTGAGATAGCTCACCCCTAGCTGTCCTCAGCAGAATTGTGCATCTTCCAAGACCAATTAATTCCTGAGACAATGTATTTTAAACTAATTATATCAGCATCAGTCAAGCTTCTTTTATTCTGAACTCAACAGTGACAAAACGTGTTTAGAGAGCATAATGATGGCTTTACAAATATATTAGACAAAAGTCAGCCCATTAACCTATGAGTTAGATACCATGGATTTGGTAACTGCAGTTTAAGAAGACCAGTAGCCTTTTCTTAGGATTTTCAAGCACATCCATCTGTTATTAACATCTTTAAATGAATGTCATCCAGATATTACATCAGATATTATTTTTATATAGGATATATGCAGAATTTAAGGCAGTGTAAAATTGCCAGTGTAATTATTGGCCAGAATATGATGCCAAAATTCCAATTAGTAATTTGAAAGAGACATAAATATTTGAATAAGACTTTTTCCCTTTCTATAAGATTGCAACTTTTACTCTATATTTTTTAATGCTCAACTCCCAAATACTTTTATAACCATCTAATTTTATAAATAACAAAGGTATACTACAGAAATATGTCTGCTGTTAGTATATATTTATACATGTAGTTGCAAGGCACATAATTTTAGACCTAACAATTTGTAGGATTCTTGAACATATCACAGGAAATCATCTAAAATTAAACAAACAAAACAAAACCTAAAGCCAATGAAATATTTTTGATGAGAGAGACTATTTTAAAGAATCAGGTCCATGAGAAAAACTTACACTTTTGGGGAACAGACATACACATCTTAGGAGAGGTATTATTTAATAACCCCATATGCAAGGTATTAAAGCTTTCTCCACAAAAGTTTGATCTCATGATTCTTGAAAAAAGAACTCTTTGGTTAAAAAACTAAGTTTCTATTCAGTTCAGTGGTCTTTAGGTAGGTGGATTTGCCTGCTCATAAGAAGCTCCCTGCAGATGTTTGACCCTACTTTTAATATATTCTGGAACTGTGGAAAATAGTGTAGCTAAAACAAACATTTAAAAATAACTGAAAAAACATATTGTACTAATTAAATAACTATAGATAGGTAGAAAAATTACTAATACACATACATAGTAAATAAAATATTGATTCCTCTTCGGCATCTGTGTCCCCCTACCTCAAATATACAGAATGATAAAATTTGCTGAGTTGGAAGACACCTATCAAGAACAATGAGTTGAACTCCCAGACCTGAGCAGAATACCTCAAGAATCTTATCATTAACCCAAGAACATTGTTCAAACCCTTCTTGGGATCTGTAAGGCTTGGTACTCTGATCATTTCCCTGAGGATCCAGTTCCAGGGCCCAACCACCCTGTGGATGAAGAACATTTTCCTGATATCCAGCTTAAATCTTCCCTCAGTCAGCTTCATGTTATTGCTTTAAATCCTGTCAAGGGTCAAGAGTGAAGAGATCAGTACTTGCCCCTTCACTTTCCACCATGAGGATGTTGAATATCTGTCACTGTCACCACAGAGCAGAGATCAGAGCCTGTCCCTCCTCTTCCCCTCACCAGGAAGCTGTGACTGCACTGAGGGCTCCCCTCAGCCTCCTCCAGGCTGAACAGACCCAGTGCCCTCAGCCCCTCCTCACACAGCCTCCCCTCAAGACCCTTCACCATCCTCACTGCCCTCCTTTGGATGCTCTCTAATAGTTTGGTATCTTTTTTGTCTCCTGGCACCCAGAGCTGCCCCCAGCACTGGAGGTGAGGCTGCCCCAGCCCAGAGCAGAGTGGACAATGCCCTCCCTTGCCCAGCTGGCCGTGCTGTCCCTGATGCCCCCAGGACACGCTGGGCCCTCCTGGCTGCCCGGGCCCTGCTGGCTCAGATTCACCTTTCCACCCATCAGCACCCCCAGGTCCCTTTCCTCAGCACTGCTCTTCAGCCTCTCGTTCCCCAGTCTATGCTCACAACTATGGTTGCATATAGGTAAGAGAGAGATCTTCTGGAAAGTTTCCTAATGTTGTGCAGGCAAAAGACAATCTAGTTAAGTTCTTCCCTACACAGGGGAATTGCAACATTGTAGGAAAAGAAAAACAGCTTTAGAAAGTTATTTGGCTAAATCAATGCAAGTTCCTCTGTGGATAATGATGGCTTATGTTTACTTTTTCTAAATTGTTATAAGACACTCTTCTCCAAACTAAGACTGTCTACACAAGAGGGCTGATCAAATTTATCTAAGTTCATTCGATTTTCTTGCGTACACAGGTTTAATGGACTCCATTGTCACTGGTAATGTAATGAGGGAAGAGCAATACTAAAAGAAAAAATACGTGCTCTACAAACCAGCAATTAAATGTCAATATTATTCTCCTTGCTGGCAATAACCATGTTTTCATATCTAGACAATTATGGACCCATTTAAATTAAAGATCATGTTAAAATGCTCCTAAATGCAAAGACATTGCAATTATAAGAAATATTGTTGGTACTTGGATATCCTGGGGAAGCAAACACCCCAGTGACGTGTAGTAACTTGAGTGATGTAAAATGTCAAGGGAGGGATTACATAGAATCACTAAGACTTTTGTTGTCCTGGCAGGGCTTGATTTTTTTTGCTAAGCATACTTAGGAGTAAAATGCACAGAAAATAGAGGTTCTGAGAGAAAGAAACCTTAAAAGAGGTTTTTTCAGTGCATTTGTCCCCAGAAAGGTAAGATTACAGTCGAGGAAAGACAGTTAATATTGTATTTGCAGACAGAATTGAAACTGCAACCACTAAGTGAATGACGTTTGTTAAGCAACAGCATTATAACCTGCTGGAAACTAGAAAAGTTATAGTGAGAGAACAAGTTTTCTGTAGTTCAATTTTGCTTGTAAATTTAGCTTTCTTTATTAAATCAAAGATGTGGTAATATCTGAACACATGTATGATCAATTAATTATAGAGAATTGGGCTAATCTTCTCTTGAATCCCTTTTATGCTTATCTTCTATTCAACTATTGTCTCAAGTGGTCTAAACAAATTATATGCAAAGACTTTTTACAATTACTCATTTTTACCAAGATTTAATTTTCTGCAGTATTTGTTAAGTGTATCAGTAAAATAGCAGTTTTCATCTTGTAGTGTTTCCTAAATCATATTTTTTCTCTAGGAGATTATTGGATTTTTGAGGAAATCCACGAAAAGAATGTCAAAAGAGTGATTACTTTCAAACTAGTTATTTAACAATTTATTCTACTTTTAATAGATCTTGGGATTTTTTTGTCAGTATCACGCAGAATTAGAAGTGGAGCCAGATTATGCTCACACAAAAGGATGTCAGCCTAGCAACACAGCACTGGCCACATGGCAATAGTCACTCTAGTCCAAGTTTGTTTTCATAGAATCATGGGACCATTAAGGCTGGAAAAGATCTCCAAGACCATCAAGCCCAATGTTTGACCAAACACCATCTTCTGAACTAAACCACAAAGTGCCACATCCAGTCATTTCTTGAACACTCCCAGGGGGATGGCAACTCCATCACCTCCTCAGGTAACCCTTTTCAATGTCTGAACACCCTTCCAGTGGAGAAACTAATTTTTTGACTTAGTTTGTGGTCTTCTCTGAATGATGTTAGAGAGCTCTAGAAAGTGGAACATGCTGACAGAGGAAGTGGAAGGCAGGTCAAACAGAAACATGAAAACAAAATAGATGACGGAAAAGCACCTGATTTTTCTTCTAAATGTTCTTGGTTCTTTTACCAAGGACAATAAAAAGGAACAATTTCTTCCCAGCAAGCTGTTAGCTAATTGGCATTTGTTGGTACAATTGATAACTTTCAGAAATCAAAGCAAAGAGCTTAGTTTCAGTATCCAAAAAGATGAAGCCTTTGTGTTGTAGCTAAATGGAGATGAGGCAGAATCTTTCAGCTAAGTTAGATTACATTTTATATTTGTGTGTTACCTCTGAGGAGTGGAACAAAGGCCACTTGAATGTGCCCCCACTGGAGATACAGTATTCAGTCATTTACCTTGGCAGCTACATCTTCATCATGCACATATTTATGTGCAAGGGAAGCAGCAGGACAGATCTTGGTACATTTTTATAAAAAAACCTGAGATGAACTTTCTTGCAGATTTTCAAGTCATTTTTGAAACAACATTATTCTTTCTTTTGAGATGATATGCTTTCTGGCATCTAGTGCTCAAATTTTCCTCTTTGTTGCAGCATACATATGTAAACTTTTAAAAAGAAATTCTTTCAGCAACTGCAGTGAAGCATAACCTTCATACTATAGAGTTTCTGAAGTTTTGTTGCTAATATTTATTTAAGAAAGATGCAGCTCAGAGCTACCGAATTGGAATGTAAAATAAAATTATTCCAGAAATAGATCGTATCTAAGTACCTTGACTGGTTTTGTGTTTTTTTCCTACATACAGCACCGCTAGCACACTTCCCTTGGTCACAGGTCCTTCCATGCTCAATCAATTTTCTGGCTTCTGCACTTAGAAGATAAAAAAGAAAGGCTATGGGAAGAAATTATGATGTTATACCTTTTGTTGACAGCACACAGTTCAGTTCCCTACTGCCATCTCTGGAATGAAGTTCCTGTAGCAGAGGAGGAGGGCTGGCAGAGCATCTCTGCACCCTCCCCACTCTTTCATGTTCCCAGACAGTTACATTGCTAGAGGGCACCCTGAAATTGTGCTTGGAGGAGAAATTCAAGTATAGTAAGCTTCAGTACAGTGAAGGTTCAATTCTTCACAGTCACAGCACTGGAAGCAGACTGTATACTTATACTTCATTTTTGCATGAATGAATCCTTTATACTCATCAACTAGTATATCACCAGTAGAGGTGCAAAGGCTTTTTATTTAAAGAAAATGATACAGAAACAGTCTGGTGATTCTGTCTGAATTTGGTCTATGTTATATAGTAGATTTAACTTTAGTGGCATGCAAGCATGTCTTGTTATTAGATTTTATCACTAGGAACTATGTTAGATTAGATGAAGAGCAATTGTAGATAAGGAAGTCATCCCTTAAAACTCATGTTTAGCTACAAACACTGAGAATGAGAAACCTTATAAGTTACTCTCCCTCAACTGTAGTATATGACTGTGTAACAGCAAAAATAAAGTTCACTATTTCACTAGTAAATATTATTCCCATGAAAGATAAACTCAAAGGACTAGGTTAGTAATCCTGACTCTGACATTTAACAGTTCTGTTGTATCAAACAAATATGGTTTCAGTTTCTTTGTGAAGCAGCAATGCTAATACTTGTCTACTTTCCCCAGTGGTATTGTGAGGATAAATGTATTGTTATAAAGGTCTATGAAAAGGAAAAGATGTAATTATTTTTATTGATGTTCTACTTCCCAACCCACTAGAGTATATTAAAAATAATTTCACTATTGTCAAGTGCAACCTCTACCAATACATATTTCTCAATTTACAAGTCCTTCCTACAAATCGAAAAGAGAAAACAACTCAGCATTTTCTCCAGTCAACACTGCTTGTAAACAAAAGATAAAATCTGTTGCTGAACATGACCAAAATATTTTTTGCTAAATACAGCTGGTCCAGTTTGCCTTTCAAAAATACCTGAATTACTTGGAGATTTCATCATCAATCAAATTGATTATGGCTGAATATGAAAAACATGTTTGGCAATGGCCAACATGGCTTTGCTAAGGGCAAATCATAACTAGCAAATTTGGTGACCTATGACGAGGCTACAGCTTTGGTAGATAGGGATAGAGCAGCAGACATCATCTACCCTGACAAAAGTTAGAGGAATTTGGCACTGTCCTCCATGAATATCTTTGTCTCTAATTGGAGATGGATGGATTTGATGAATGCACCACTCAGCTACTGGAAGGCCAGACTCAAGAGTTGTGGTCAATGTTTCATTGCCCACATGGAGACCAGTGATGAGTGGTGGCCCTCAGGGGTTGGTACTGTAGCTGATACTGGTCCATGTCTGTGTCAGTAACACAAACAGAGGGATAAGTGCACACTTCACTGACAACATTGAGCTGTGTGGGACAGTCAACATGCTGGAGGGAAGAAATATCACCCAGAGAAACCTGGACGGGCCTGGGAGGTGGGCCAATGTAAACCCTGCAAAGTTCAATAAAACAAAGTGCAAGGTCCTATATCTCTGTCACAGAAACCCCAGAACACATCTACAGATTGGGCAGAGAAGTGATTGAGGGAAGCCCTGAAGAGCAAGACTTGGGGGTGGTGGTTGACAAAAAACTCAATATGAGACAGCAATGTGTACTCACAGCCCAGAAAGCCAAATGTGTCCTGGGCTGCATCCAGAGGAGTGTGGCAGCAGGCTGAGGTGGTTCTTGCCCTCTCCTCAGCTCTTGTGAGATTCCCACCTCGAGTACTGTGTCCAATTCTGGTGGCCCCAACATGAGCTATGTGAAAATTCTCTCCCACTGAATCCCAGTTTGATTTTGCACAGGCTGGAGGATATTTTTTAGGTCCTATGTGAAATGACTGTACAAGTTTTCCCTGCAGAATCTAGTGAACACAATGGATTATTACCAAATACTTTTTTGTTTCCCTTACAAAAAGTGTCCTCATTTCCCTGTATGCACGTTTCTCTAGTATATAATAAACAAACAGAGGAACATGACAGAAATTAATTCCTGCAGTGCAGGCATGAAATGTAAAAATAGTTGCTTGGCAACCAGCATGAGAAATACGAGGTTAAGCCTGTACAAACAGCCAAGTGAGTGGCACAAGTACCATTTCTGACTGCTGTGAAAAGGATGAGTAGGAGACAGGATGCATGAGGGGGGATTGTTTTAATGAAATTTGACTCTGTAGTTCCCCCACAATCCTACATGTGAGATAACACAATAAAGATGTATTTAAATTGCTTTCCTTATATGTTCTTATGGCTTTGTCTTTAACCAACAAGTGAAGTTTTACTTTTAAAAAGCTATGATTTTTCATAACACTTAAAAACATCTAAAGAGGTGTAAATAATTGCTGATTTTCATATGTACCTTCTTTCCTAATGAATTGGACATTTGCAACTATTTTTCCAAGGAACATCTATAAGCATTCTGGCAGCCTTGAACAATTCATCAATCTAAAGTAACTCCAAATATATTCGTCAAAAAATACTTACTTTTCAGTAATAATATATATGCATTGTTCATATACCCAAATGATACCAGACTGATCATTTGGGACAATTGGGAAAAAAAAAAACCCACAGGCCCTCTCTTTACCATATTTGATTCAATAACTCTGTTTCTATATAAAAAACATCAAAGAGAAGTATCACCTCTGGTCCAGAAATCCTTGTAGTGCAAATTGGTAGAGGTGAAAAAGATAATTCTAAGGAATTATAATTTCGTGCCTACTTTACTGTTGGACTTTTTTTTCAGCATCCATTATTGACTACTCTTGGATTTTAAGACTTGCCTGACTTGTGGTCTGATCTAAGTGATCTGTTCAAGTTGGAAATTTTAGAAATGTGAGAGACATTAAACTGAGCTTCATCCAACATGACATGCTCTTCATCACGAACAAGAGGATACGAGCATCTTACAAGAGAGCTTGATCTGCCTGTTGTATTATATCCTACATTGAATCTCTGGATCCATTTGCCCAACAGAACTTGCAACTCCTTCATGTTCTACAGAACACCGTGTGTTAGTACTGACAAGGAGGTGCCTGTTAAAGTTATCAGCAGTAAACTGCATTCCTTCACTTCCTTTCAGTGCACTAACAATCGCTACAATCACCACATTCTTTTCCACTGTCAATAGATGTAGCTATTCATAACTTTATTTTAGCTCTACAAGTAACTGCAAAGGGAAAATGAGACTAAAGCTATAGTAAAAACTAGGATGGGTGAAGCATTTGCCTTAGGCTATTAAAATCCTTTTTTTGTTGTTGATTATACCAGGACAGATCTCCAACTGCTATGGCATTATCAAACTTGGACAGACATGGAAGAAGATAAGTATCACTGGAAGGGCAATTATTTTAATTCCTAGTGAAGATTAAATAAAGAAACAACAAAGCCAAACACCCCCCACCAATCAGTTCAAATTCAACAAAAAAACCCAACCAAAATCAAGACACAGTGCTATGTGTGGATTTGGTAGTTTTTGATTTCTGATCCTCAATGGTTTCAAAGTACTGATGGAGAACAGAAAGATCAAAGAATGTATTTTTATTCTATGCAATCAATATTACTCTAATGCAAACTTCAGTAGGCTACAATCTCCTTTTGAAGACTGAGACATCTAACTTGCAAATTTCATGAGAATGTGTAGGATCAAGGAAGGAGAATTAACACTCATATATTCTTCCATTTTATTCCTCCTGCCCCTGCAGAATTCTGAAGAGTTATTTCTCTCATCAATTACTAAAGTAATAATCTACAACTGGTTACTCATCTAACTTTCATAGTTCTGTGTTTTTATTAACTAATAAATATTATTCTAGATTTAATATGCAGGACCTATTTCAACCTAATACCAGTGATTTACCAACATTTAATACAGTGACAACCATATTCAATTTGCTTATTCATGCAATATCAAATACAATGATAAAAGATTCAATTGAACTCCAGCCCTGTTTTTCAATAGATCAATACAATGACATGAAAATCCAACCTTCTTTCAAATGAAAAATGGATTGTAATTACTGAGGTGGTCTCAGTGAGCACAAATTCCCAAGAAAAAACCTTCTCATTTTGTGCATCACAAAACTTTACAGCTTGAGAAGGCATAACATTTGAAGAGTGGAGGACTGATAGACTTCCACTCCATTTGTTTTTCAGACTATGCAAATGTAAGGTAACTAAGGCAATATTCTTTCTAAGCCACACTTGACTACACAGTGAACAAGTATTTCAGCTTCATTCTGTTGCTTCCACTGTGCTCACACATGGTGTTAGAGCTACCACATGCAACTTGTCAAAGAGGGCTAATGAGACTGAAATTTAAACACATCTCAAAAGTGACTACTCAAAGAGAACAATGACCAAAGGTATCAACATGTGTTGAACTAGATAGAAAGATCTTTTTCTTTAGCTGTACCTCAAATTCTGTTTAGTTGAGCATGTTGAAAGACATATGCTAATCAAGCTTAGAGCTCAGATGTAGTCCTTGGGAAAGAGGTCTAAGTTTTTCTATATTTAAATTCTTGGGAAACCTTTTCCAGAAAAACAAGTTGAATAGAAAAAAAATATTTATATTTTCAGAGGTATTATTTATACTGCCTACAATAAAATAAAACCTTATTAGGAAATTTTTTCATTAAAACTCTACTAGGCAAATTGTAATCTTATTTACATTTATTTCACACTAAATGCAAGAGCTTACTTTGCTGGAGGCTTGTTTTATATTTATGAGGTATCAGGATCAGCCTTAGCAACATAAGAGAGTGAAACAACAGTAAGACATTACAGATATGTCAGCAACAGACTACACTGTCAGTGTTACTCTGCAAGAAATCTCTGTCCTAAAAATGGGAACATCCAGCGGTTGTTCCAGAGGAACTGGACAACAGAGGTGGAGTGGAATAGACTCTGGACACTTCCTGCTTTGCTGAAATTTTCAAAACAAACTTCCTGGTAAATGCAAGATGCTGCTGAGATACTTGAACATCTTAGCCAAAATTCCAGTTCTGGGCACCACTGAGGATCAAATCTATCTTTTGTCTACATGTGACAAAAAGCTTAATCATAAACATCCCTTAGTTCTGAAGATTTAAGGCATTTGTCCTGATGGAAATTTAACTCAAGCTATTCTACTTATGTTTTCAGTCAAAAAGTAATATAGTATATAGAAGAAAATAAAATCTGAATATAAAATGACCAAACATCTCTTATCTCTAAACTTCCTATAATGTCATCAACTTATAAATATGCCTGCCAGGTACCATACATGCATGAATCAATCTTTTTGTATAAATACTTTCCTAATATGATCAGTAATCAAATTACAAGAAAGTTATCAGGGAAACCACTTAGTTGAATTGAAGCTACCACCACACAATTATGGTGTCTACATTGAGTGTGAAGGTACTCAGAGAGGGTGATTTTACCTCCACAACCCAAATACTGGAAAGAAAAATAGATGATTAAACATGATGGACTCAGTCCAGCCACACAGCAAGGATATCAGGAATATGGTGTGGATACTCCTGCTTACAAGAATTGCATGCAGTATTCCAAGAATGGAAATTATTTTAATTCAGACCTAGCAGATTACTGCTTTTAACTCTTATATTTCTAGAGTTGATATTCTTTGCTGTTTTGTTTTTTTTTTTCCTAATACATCAAAATATAAATAAAAGGCTTTTTCAGGATGAAATAGAGAGAATATTGTCCAGCAACCGCTGTCAAAAGTGAAGAAGAAAAATACTGATCCAAGAAAAATAAGGAAGCAATGGAGATTTATTCTTCAGTTGTTATGAGATTCTTATGAACAGCTAATTAGAATGACATTATTCTAGTGCATAACACTACAGTAAGATAATATATTTTTACACACAACTTCTGTAATCCAGGCATAATGGTCAGTTTAAAGCTATCTTTATTTAATGTACAGTTAAGTCATTTTAAAATATACCTATGTTGAACTGGACAAGCGAACCAAATCTTCAAAATGTTAAAAGGAGAGTGGAAATTCAGCTGCCATTATTTTGGCTAAAGAAGGTTAGTTGAAACTCACTTGAAAAACTTACTCTGTTACTGGAGAGTAGTAGACTAATTCGAAAGTAGCAGCCTAACAGCACATTCTATGAGACTTCTTCCTATGCTAAAGGGAACAGATAAAATAGGGGCTTAAGCTTAAGATGGTGGTTACAGTAATATTAGATTTTCATTTTCTTAAATCCATCCTCTAGGAAATTGCTAAAACAGGAGTCAATCACATTACTACCTATGAAAAATAACAACATTTGCATCCTAGAAAAGTGGTTAAGAAAATTCAGTAGGTGTCTTTCCAGTGACCATGGATAAGAACAATAATCAACATGCAGTTCTTTGAATACAAGAACTAACTTTTAAACTGTACTTTGAAATTGCACAATTTGCAGTTCTAATGACAATGCCTAATAATGCTTTAAAAAAATAAAATTCCTATATTTATGTGAAAAACTAATAAAGTATAGGGAACCTAGCACAAGTGATGTATAGTATGACAATGTTAAGGTTAGGGCTTTTCAAAGCCTTCATTATCAAAAGCTTGTATCATGTATTCCCTGCAAGTATTCCCTATGTACCATTGAGTCTGATGACAATTGCGATGTTTTTAATCCTACACTTGTTGCAAAAGCTTTTCAGCTACTTCCCATTAAAATATAGGTCTTTTTGAAAGCAAGTTTATAAACTGTCACTAATAGGGTAATACAGGATAAAGAAAAGCTTGAAGATGGAAGAACATTTCTGCAGTTTTTCTGGAGGCTGAAATTTTATGAAGTAAATGATCTATTGGCTAAGTTCCTGTATATTTCATTCAAAAATGAACTCCAGAGAATTTAATTGGAAAAGAGCTTTAGTAAAAATATGGCTTTGATTGTAAACACTTCAATTAAACATTTCAATCAATGAGATTAAGTGTGGTACTGAAGTTTTTCACCACTGATTTTCGTTTTACTTTTGTCTAAAACACAACCCAGTTTTGCTTCCCAAAACCAAGAAGATTTTATCACAGATCAGCTAAATTTGTGGTACTTCAAAGTGGAAATTACACGGCACATATATTGCATCTTTAATTCTAAAAACCTTATCTGTCTTTCAAAACATGGAATTTTATGATGAGTAGGTGCATTTTATGAAGAGTAGGTGCTTCCCTCCTCATCCTCCTGCAGCTCTGTCCTGTAGTGTGTAATTGTGCTGGATGGGAATCCCCATCCAGAGCTGGGGCAGGGTTTGCCTGAGAGAACCCCATCCTGCCTGTGGCACCCCAGAAGCACCGAGCTGGGCTGTGCCAGTGGGGACAGCAGGAGCACCTTCAATTTTCTGCAGTGCTGCACTCCAGGACACAGGACATGGAGAGGGGAGTGGGAGCTCAAACAAGAGCTGGGAGGAGCTCTGGCAATGCTGGGCAGCACCAAGGGGCACAGGGTCCATGGCACTCCCCACCTCAGCCACGGTGAAGCACATTGTGCCTGCACCATTTCCCTTGGCAAAAGGAATCTAACTGAGCAGCTTTTACAAGAGCAGAACTGTCAGCTTCTTCTTTCTGGCTGCTAGCACAGGCTGCTGGCTCACTGAAATGAAAAACTTGTGAAAGCTCACCCCATTCCTAACAGACAAAAATGCAGCCATTTGAAGAAGCGTGTATTGTTTTGTTTATCCTCCCCCAACCCCAAGCACTACAGTGTTTGCTCAGTGGTAGGAAACTGAATGCTGAATCATGAGACAATTTACCTAATCCTGATGTACAGAATAAGAGCAGTAGATGTTTTGCCATCTGTGCAGCAAAGCATAGCTACTTAAGTGTTTTCATTAACTCAGACTTAAATATATTTAGCAGACGTGTCTATTCTATTTTAGAAAAGCAATAAAAAAAAAACCAAGCAACCCTACTTTCCTCCCCTTTGTACACAAATTATTGATGCAATTCTGAGGAAATAGGTTTCCTCAATAATTGCATTCACCCCAAATACTAAAAAATTTAAACTGAATGAAAGAGATAAGTGTCTGTACCTATTTACCCACTAAAACTTTTTTGCTTTGTTTTAAATAAGCTTTTAGAATTGAATGCAAACCTCTACAGATTCATTAATACCTTTTATTTTTAAATCACATTTTCATTTAAGCAACTTAAATATTTTAAAAGCAGCCTCTGGCTCTGGACATAAATAAAGGAATGCAGCAATATCTTTTAAAAGATGGGAGGCAGTACAACCAATTACGTTATTGCTTTTCTTTTGTGGCAAACTGCCTTCTAAAGGGGAAAAAAACAATTTCACGTATAGGAAAACAAAGAGGTAAGTTTAACATTTTTTCTGATTTTTGTAGGAAAGCTATTGGTGATAAAAATGACAGGTTAGTATATTTCCTAGTACATTTACTCTTGTGCTTATAAGCCATAGAATCAACTGTCAGCTTTCTGATACAATTCAGTACACAGAGACTTTTTCTAACAGATACTGGATTCCATGTGCTCAAGGAAAAGAAAATCCAAACCAGATTCTCATTAACTTTACAATAATTAGACTAAGAAGAGAAATATCACTTTTAAAGACAGAGTATCCAGGTAAGAGTTTAAGTAGTTTACAAAAGGAGAATAAGGCTTTAAATTCTTTGAAAGTGAGATCTAGTAAGGCAGCAAAATACCTTTTTATATATTAATTATTTATATATTAGATATGTTCTAAATTGATACTAAAACATATTTCCTTATTTGTTTTTATACCTGTATATGTATGTAAGATATGTATATTTATGAGTGCTGATATATGAATATTTACCCAGCCTAGGTAAATGTGCTTTAATGTTGAAAGAAATTGAAGTATTTTGACTGAGTTTAGCAATTATACTGAAATAAAAGAAGTTTTATATGAAATAATACTACAGAAAAATATACCTGTGACAACTATAACTAATTTCAGTATTTTACAGATATTAGACTTCCCTTTTGTGGAGAGTGCATAACAAAGAATCAGTATTAAAACAAAATACTAAACCAAAAAAATTGTGCCTTATCTTTTGAAATGCTATTCCAAAATTGATCTTCTGCAGAATATGATATTTATGATTATTGTTTTAAGACACTTAAGTACATAAATAATCCTCTGATTCTAGAGTCAGGATTGTGGATAACTAATTCATACTTGAATTTGCTAATTTAGCAGTGGAATAACAGTAAAATCACTTTCTCAGTCTCAGATGTTTTCTGTGGATTTCTAATATTCATTTGTCATATTGATAGAACTAGGATGACACATAAATCATTGATGAGTGAGTACCAGGAAGCTTAAACTAGATCAGAAAGAAATAACACTCCTTTTTCTACTGACTTACAGAGAATAAGGCCTCCATGAAATGGAGATATAGGTTCATGAAAAACCATTTAGTTTTATAAATTAATCATTATGATATCATCCAGAAAACAAAACATGTTGAAGGGGCAATAGGAAATTTGTCACTATTTTAGGAAACTGATTAACCTTACACACGTGCAGAATAAAGCAAGATGCTCAAAAGTCCTCTGGAGAAGTTTTGGTTTCTATCAGATGGCTAATGTCTTATTTCAGTATTTTATACGTATTTCATTCTATTAATGCAAAACTTTAGGTACTTGGTAGTGTAATACTTGAAGTAATTTTAGGTTTCAACTTAGGAATGACACATATTCAATAATACAGTAAATTTTCAGGACATTTCACTAATTCTCATGTGTCCCTAGAATCAGTTGGATGGGTCAGCAGGAGGAGCAAAACTTGGTTTATTATTAATATAAAAGTTGTGAAACCAATTCCTGTAGGATCATTTGAGCTATGATTTGCATATGCCTACACACCTGTAGAATAACGGGCAGGACTGTGTCTTTATATTTGCTTGGTTACCAAAGAAATACAGCACCATTAAAGGGCCACACTTACACCCATAAATTCTGTGTCTCTAGGTCATTAGCTAGGGCTTAGCAACACATTTCATCATGGAACTATAAAATTAGCATAAAGTCATAAGTCTTAATGTTCAAATATTTACTGAGATTGTATTTGAACTACTGAATTTCATTCATAGTACTTAAGAGCCATGCATGAAATAAAACATTCTTCAGAAGCTAAGGGAAAAAAAAATAAAAAAAAAATCAAGCATTCTTCCCTCATATTTTTTCACTGCATGCAACATCAAATAATTTTGGTTATGCATGACCACTGAACAACTTGTGAGGAAAATAATTAAATCCCTAAATTCTTCTCTGAAAAAAACATTCAAACTCTATGCCAGTAAAGATCACAATGTTCTGGATGTATCTGAAGAGGAGGCAAAAATTCCTGCAATTCGAATGAAGGCAAAAAAGAGAGGACCCTTCACACAGCAAATTGATTGTCTATTTTATTGGATAGGACTTATAATAAATGCACAATATGCTTATTCAATAGTATTAATTTTTATATTATAATACTCATGTTGAAATCCATGGTCTTTTACTTTCCACTGTGCTAAATGAGTAAAATAATACTAAGCATTTTTTCCACAGAAATGTTTCATCTTTTTCTCTACAGGATATTTTGTCTTGCAAAAAGACTCACTTTTAAAAAGAGTGGTATAACTAAGTAAAAGTATTTATAAGAAATTGAAAGTCAATTTTGAGGTAAAATGAAAGAATTTAATTTCCTCCCACTTGATTAAATATATTTGATGTGGCTAAGGTAATTATTTCACCTGAATATTAAGTATATTGAAATTATGTGAAAAGCCAGTGCAAGGTCTTCAGCAGTTGAAATTTGTGCTGATATTACAAAAAGAACTGTAAAATACCTAGCTGTGCATAAGCACCAGTCATTTAGAAGCATTAATTGAGTTTAAGCTATAAAAAAATTCATGAGATTAGTTTTAGCTAAAAATTTGCAGCCAAAATATGCAACTATTTCCATTCTACATTTATAAAGGAATTCTGAAGGCCTCCTGAGTGCTTTTTTTAATGAAAAATGCTCCCTCAGACTATAGGAGTGGCTCTTCATTGCAAGATTTGCGACACAACACTTCCCCTCTCCCTCTTTTTTAAATGGTTCACACATTAACCATTGACACAATACTTCAAAGACTGTTCTACAGTATTTAAGTTCAAAGGGTTTAGACTACATTTAGAAAACTCACGTGTGATCTTCCACTTTGTATGACCCTTTAATGAAATATGTTTCCATCATCCTTATGATTAAGGCGCAAGTTATCTTCTCTGAACATGATAAAAGGTAAAGATCCTAGCACCTTAATTTTATACTCTTTGCTAAAAAAAGGAATCATCAATAGCTACAACAAATATAGACAAGAAAATCTGTCTACAGAGACACTTCATGGAGTAAGTGTACAATTTGGTGAATCTCAGCGTGATCTTCAAGCACTTTAGACTACGTTGTAGCTAACAAGAAATTAGTTTGCTTTCCAGACAGTGGAGATTAGGACAGCAAAAGGCATGAAAGTGAGAAATACAACAACTAAAGTGTCATTTGTTTACAATTTATCCAAGCTGTATGCTCTTGCAGGCTCTGTTCTACCAATAGTTACATAAGCAAAATGACTAAAAGAGAGTCTCATGGGCTAAATGCTCTGCTTTTCAGGAAACTGCATGAAGGAGAGAAGGCCCAGGAGAGAAGGGTAATGAGAGAGCTGTGCCATTGCAGAGGCCTGCAGGATACCAGCCCTCTCAAAAATAGAGGCAATGCCAGGGATTACCAGGCTTGCTATGAACGATTGCACAGCCTAGAGCAGACATCAAACATAATTATTGAAAGGAGGCTGTAATGGAGAGAAAGTGAATCTCTTCTGCCATGTCTCAAGTGAAAGGACAAGAGGAAACTTTCTAATGTTGTACCAGGGGAGGTTCAGTTTAAATATTAGCAATAAAAAGAAACAATAAAGAAACTGTTAGAGTGGTAAGGAATTGGAATCAGTTGTCCAGGGAGGTGTTGGTATCACCATCTCTGGGAGAGTTCAAGAGATGACCACATGTGGCATTTGGGGATCTGATTTGGAGGTGATTATGGTGGTTCTAGATTGATGGTTGGCCTCGATGACCATGAAGATCTCTTCCAACCTTGATGATGCTGTGGTACTTTTAATCCTATTCCATGCTTACTCAAAAGTGCCTGTCACTGACCTTATACCTGAAAGAACATTTTCTAGCTTTGCACTTCAGAAATTCACAAGTTTAGCACTGTTTAAGATTTTAATATCAGAAATAAATTCAGTTTTTGTAATCTAGAAGTGGAAATGACCTTTTTGTTTGTAATCTAGAAGTGGAAATGACCTTCCTGATTTTGAATTTTCTTTAAGCACTGTGGTACCAAGTGCTTCCTTGCATTATCAGAGGATACTATGAAAACAAGCTTCTTTCTCCTGTTCCAAGCATTTTGTCACTGTAGTTCTTACTGTGCAGTGTATGCTCCCAAACTGCATGCAGCTCTCTCCCTTACTTCACAAACACTTTCCTTCTCTTTTTTTTCTCCCCACACCCACACACCATCAATGTGTAAAGACAAGAGAGATTTCTGGCCATATATTTCAAAAGGAAGAGTGTTAAAAGAAAAAATTAAAATTTTCATAAGGTAAAACTCTGCTTCCTCTAATTTTTTAGAGTGTATAGTTGAAGAAAAGAGGTAGCATTTCTTCTGAGGTATAGACAGCCCTCACTCCTGTTCCCACCCACATCCACTCACGATCCAACATGTTAGGCTGCACTAGCCCTAAGAAACATTTTCTAAAAGATGTTTTGCTTTTGTATTAAATTTACACATTCTTTGGAGTTATTCCCTTGAGTCTGCCGACTGTAATTTTCATCACAGCTTTTGTTGTTTTTTTTTTTTTACAAGTATTATAAGGTACTGAAAGAAATTCCCAAATCTGAAGAAACTGCCAGAGGTCAATTTTTACTTTTCTTAAAAGTCCAGCAAATAGAGAGGGAACACAGCACACTTCAAATAACTCTGTTCTTTCAAATGTGAATCAACCACAGGGAGCTCTCAATATAAGTTCCAAATTAAGTGTGACATTATTAGTATCAAAATGGCAGAAGACAGGGAAAAAAAATACAACATCTCAGTTCACTTTTCAACTAATTAATATTTTCTTTTGAATATTATTTTAGCAATTTTGATGAAATAAGATTACCTTAATATTAATATACTCATTATTATTTTATCAAAAGAATCTTTTTAAATGCAAAAAAATTCTCTCTATTTTAGTTCAGACATTCATCATAAATAGAATAAAATAAATATGACACTTCTACCGCTAATGAGAATATCTAATGAAAACATAAAAAAAGAAATATCAGACAAATCCCTGAAACTTAGCCTGTTAATCTGTTAATTCTTTCCTTTTGAACATTAGGAAAAACTTGTGTATCCACGAGAAGGTACCTTCATACAAGGCTTCCAGTTAAACTACCAAAAATATAGAAGAGTTTTCCAAATTGGCTGACAATGTCATCAAGTCTATAATGCTCTAGGTGACTTCAAATAATCACATTCTGATTTATTTTTAAATAATGTATCATTGCAATAGTTTGCTGTTCCTGTTTATTACACTATTCTTTCTTGTTATAAAGATTTTAAAACTAATCCACTGATGTTTTAAACAGAATGCCTATTCAGAATAGCAAAGTCAAGACACAAATAGGGTAGTTTAGAAGTAGAAATTTAAGATAAACAATAAAATGTTAATTTTATAAACTGTGCAGTTTTTTAACTGTTTATGAATAGAACATTAAGGCAAATTCTACCATGTACTTTTAAGCATAAATTTTAGGTTTATGCTAAAGTTTGCAAAGATGAGCAATATATGCACCTATACTTTTCTAAATGTCAGCTTCCAGAATAGCCAATCTGCTTAAATTACTTCTGAAATATTTTGTATTTTTTAATATGCTTTGGTAAGAAATATTGAAAATAATTATTTTAAGACATGCTCTTATGCTATTAGGTACAGAATATTGACAGTAGTGGATCCTCTCATATGTGACTGCCCTGGACAGATTGAGGCCAGAAGGAGCTGCAGTGTCAGATCTCCATAATTTTATTTTTTTCTTCAAGTCATACACTCTGCCTTTTGAACCCTGTGCAATAGATTTGATAGGAACAAAGTTACGCCCACAATGCTGACACTTACATTAACAGTCTCACTTATTTTGCACTAGTCACTTGGATTAACCACTTTTAATTATGAAGTCATAAGCATTGCCTGTCACGCTTCAATAAGCAAAGGGATGAGACAGACAGCTGGTCACTGTCACAGCGGCCACTGATCCACCTCTCATAGCACATTTGAAACACTGTGACACCTACTAGATGAGAAAATTAAGCCTTGTAAAGCAGCCCTATGACATGGGATGTGGGAATTTATGGGCCCATTTATCCTAGGCCTTTCCCAGAAAATGCCAGAGTGATTACACACCTTAGGAAGATTACAGTAATCCCAGACAATTCTGAAGAAATGACAGCTAGCATTGCTGTACAAACAACACTTCCAATAGTGAGCCAAGAACAGATTTCTGTAAATAATGTGACTGAGGTGTTAAAATGCTAACAAATCACAGGGAAGTTTTTTTTAAATCAGTTGCGTGAAGGGAAGCCACCTCAGGTGTGCTGGAAAATAAACTGTAAATACTTATTCAACACAGTGAGAAATTGTTAATGAGAAAGGGATCAAAGCACTTGACTCAAATTCTAGACAAAGTAGGCTACATGACTTGCTCACAGATACACTCCCCTGTAAGTTTCTTGGAAACAAGTATGTCAGTATAGAGAGAATCTGAGCAGAGGTCTGTACACACCCTTGAAAGGTACACAGTTAAATTTGGCTGACTAGAAACTGCTCTCAGGGCAAGCTCAGCTGTGCCCCATCCAGCACATGAGATGACAGGGCAGGAAAGAAAACTCCCCACAAGCACATTGGTTGGCAGCTGCTCAGGATGGGACAAGATGACAACTCTCATGTGTAATGACTGTGGCATGAAAAGTTTGCTTACTGCACGTGGCTTCAAGGGCTAATACTAAATACCCCATAAATTCTCAGGTGGCAGCCCAAAAGGGGCAGACACAGTATGAGGTGTGTCCCCACACTACAGGTGGAAGTGCACCTGGGCACATCCCTCCCTGCTGTACATTTGGAGCACTCCCTGTCCCTATGGCCATGCCTGGCAGTCCTGGGGCCAGTGCCCAGCCATTATCTTGGCTCTATTTGCCCACATCTGGGTGTGGTGGGGCAAGGCTTCTACTCTGAGCCCCCACACAGCCAGGGGCTCCCCACTCATTACACAGCTTGCTGTGCCCCACAGGTGCTGCACGGCTCACAACCCGTGACAAAATACCAGAAGAGGACTTTGATGGGCAACCTGTGGCTCATCCACACCTGCACAGAGTGAGGGAGGCTGTTTGCTGTGGGGTTTATCCTCCCAGACAGGATCAATATGTATGCTAAAGGTTCAGGGATGCACGGTGTCAGCATGCCTGGCCACACAGGTCAGTGTAACTTTATGTGAAATCCACATAAAGACAAGCAGCACTCAATGAACACCAACATCCTGCCTCAGGGGTCACCACAGGAGGTCACCAGCAGTCAAACATGGATCCCTAATAGCTGGCCCTGGACTCCTGGTCTCTGGAGCAGCTGGTCCTCCCATCAGATTTCTCTACCTTTACTCCACTGACCTCCTGCAACCCATGACCTTTCTCCAGTAGCTGGACCCTGATCTCTCATCCCACTCACCGCACAGTTCTGCTGGGAGGTCACTGGTGGTCCAACACACAAAAGCACACTCACACAGAAAATAATCAGCATCAAAGTTTAAATGCAAGATAGAACAAACTGCAGTGAAAAGCTGCAAGATCCAACCTGCCAAGCATATTGATTATTGACTTGCTTAAACATGACCTGCCATTTTTATACTCTCTTCTCCATCTTGACATCCTTCTCTCTACTCTTGCTTGCTCCCAAATCAAGCACTTATATCTAATTAATTTTTTCTTGCTAATCTCACATTTGCTACAATATTATGAAATTCAGAATTTCTGATATTGCTATTTAGGTCATCTCAGCCTAACACAATACCAATGATGCAACTACCAAGGGACCACTTGGCCTGCAAGGTCTCACTTCCCAAAAGTTTTCCAGTATTTCCCCCAGGTATTGGTGAGGTCTGGCCAGCTTTCCCATGACCCCTAACAATCTGTGAGCCTAGCCACTCCTCAAGGTACCACAAGTCCTGTCACCTTCTCATCCTGTTGCTCCATAGCTCCAGCAATTTCCCACATCACGTCTTGGAGTTTCTCAGTGCTTTTTCAATGAGCTCAACATTCTGGTCTGAACCTAATAATCTGTATGCATACCTTAACTCTATATTCTTGTGTCTCATCATTTACAGAAAGGCTCTGAAAAAAATCAGGGAAAGTGCCCGAGCTAAAAGTGCCTTTACTTAGTCCCGTGAAATTTCACTCTTGTTTGCCTGAAATGGATACTGATAAGAATTAACATTTCCCTTCTACAGCTGATGTTGGCAACACCACCTGGCATCATGACAAAAGTTTGCCTGAATATAATTTCTAATAATGGCCTTCAGAATTGTGACCAAGGCACTAAAAAATACCCCCAAAACGTGAGAATAATTTAGTTGTCTTAAAAATTGTGAGTCTTAACACCTATTTTGCTTTCTTCTTGCCTCAATTGTGAGATATCAAAACTGAACATCTACTACTACTTACAGATATTCATGGGAAAGAAGAATCTAAAAAAAAGAAAAAGCTGAAATTCTCATTCAACCATCCAAATAGGTAAATTTATTCTCAGAATAAATTTATTCACATGGGGATGTTTTAGGAAAAAAAGAACACAAAAAAGCATGGAAATATGCAGCAGTGAAGAATGTTTTTCTAAGAACAAGGGGAAATAAAGTCCAAACACACTGCCTCGGCTCTTTTTCCACGCACATCAACTCTCAGTGGTCCTACTCCCCTCAAGAGTACTAAACAGGAATGAAATTCAGCAGCCTAAACTAGCTCCCCTCACACTTGCTGCTGCTATTAATGTTAATTTTCTCATTCAGGCTGTATCATAATGCCAAGATGAAAGATTCAGACTGCCAAAGAATAACTAGCGGCAGTGAGAGGCTGCCTGGGGAAAAGACACAGTTGCACATCATCTTGTATAATTTTTTCCATCAGGACTGACTGAAGAACTAGAAAGAAGGCAAGGAGGTGGGAAGAAAAAGAAGCAAAGTAGCACAAATTATCCTTTGTTCATGCCAATTTATATTTTGTTTCAGAAAAAATCGTAGCCCAAGTGCAAGATCTTAACTGTTAAAATGAAAATTATAGCAAGATTAATTCAAATATCATAACAGAGAATATACTGTGGAAGCTAATAGCTACATTATTGAACCATAAACATGATTACTCATAGGGAATCCTTTAAAATGCTGTATTTTAATTTCCAATGCCCTATTCTTATGAGTATAGGAGTATAAAGGCTTGGTTATTCAGCAAATACTTTAAACTTTTAGAACAAAATAAAATAGTTCAGTTGGACAGGACCTACAATGATCATCTGCTAGTTTTAAGAACTTATAGGTCGATGACTACTAAGGATAAAAAACTCCTTAAAATCCTATTTTTTACTATTATTTTTGGCATTTGTATTTTGAGCCTCAGCACACATCAGATATATCTTGAAACATATTTTGCAGTTGCATTAACATAGGTTGCACTGATACTCATAGCTTTAACTTTCTTATAGCTGCACATAGCTCCTGCTCTGCTTTGTTGCTTGATTTGTCTGTTCACTGAAATACACAAGAAAATGATATCAAAAAACCAGAAAAGTGACTGCTATACAACACCCACTATTTTAACCTATCAAACAGCAACAGAAAAAGAAAAGCAAAACCTAAAGTCAGTTTTTTACTTCTCCATTGATAATACCAATGAAATTTCCAATGACCAGCAACAATAATATGGTATAAGCCCCAGCACTTCTGTTAGGAAATTTCTCCAGCAGTTAAACAGAAGGGAAGGAGAAAGAACAGATATTTTGCTGAAGCTGCACAGCACGTCACTGAAATAACAGCTAGACTATGAACTATTCCTTACTTGCAGGACACTACCTTGAAAACCACTGAAAAACCACTTCCTGAGAAACACCTTTACTCCTAAATTCCTAACTGCTTACACACACCATTTCAAAACAGCCTGAAAGCATTAGCACACACTGCACACCACCATCCAGTAATTCCTTCCACTCTCATTTGGGGATGGAATTTAATCAGGAGGTGAATGATTTTTATCTACTGACCTGTACCTTTGCAAATCCATAGTTTTGTTTGATATTGGACACAACAGCAAAGACATTTTTGTTTCTTTTGCACAAAAGAGTGTGTGAATACCAGTTTATAGGGTATTATTAGGAATCAGATGAGAGCAATGGAGAGAAAGGGGAGGAAAATCCTTGACACCCCATGCACCTGGCTGACTGCACTGATTTATAAACACCATAAAAGACGCACGAATGAATACCTTGCCTTAGATAGTACAGTGCATTTTTACTGGTCTTAAATTCAGTGTTTCTGTTACTTACGTTGCTTCAGAACGGAAAATTGACACCCACTGTATACTGTGAATTACTACAGTATCATCTTCAATATAAGACTGGCAACCTGTTCTGACCCCACAGTTGTCCCTGCTTTGGAGAAGAGTTTGCACTGCTTATCTCTTAAGGCCTTCTCCCACTTAAATTCTCAATAATCCTAATATCAAATTAGATTTGAAGAACAGAAAAGCAACAGGATGGCTCATACTCAAAAACTGAGTCCTGTAGGTTGGTATTTGCATGTTACATAACAGATATATAAAAGTACTTAGCAGATATATAGAATTTTATGAAGACTATGGCAGTACATCAAATTCATGGTACATTTACTCAGTATTGGTGTTGAGCATTTGCATATCTTGGTGCACATAAACACTGAAGAATGAACAATAACAGAAGGGCATCACATATGACATGATGGTAATTGGACACAGATGAAGAATAGAATCACAAAGTGAGGAAAGCTAATATAAAATTTTATTTGATAAGAAAATAAATGAAGAATTGAAAATACTGCCTCCAAATTAGCAGTGAATTTAAAAAGTCAGATAGACCTTAGTGCTCTCTATTGCTCTTGCTTTTGATCTCTTATTACATCTAATATCACTTAATCTCTACTGAATGTGACTATCTGTCCTTGTCCTGACTGCTTTCAGCTAAACGGGTCTGAGCCTTCTTTATCTGAGAGATTAACCAGCTTAAATCTTCCTTAAGGAATAAGCTAATTCATAAGAGTCAAAGTGGATCACACAGAAATCTATTCCCCTACAAATAATCCACCACAAAACACATTAGAATACCATTCTTAAAATTTCCACATGTATAATAACACAAAATTAACAGAGGTAGGTTTGGAAATCCAGACAACATGAAGTCAAAACTGTCCATATAGAATAGTTTCATTTTCTTAAGACAAGATGATGTCTCATCATCATGAAATAAGAAATTATGATAAATAGATAATTAAATGGTGTGGAGTCTTGATCTTTCTGGGCAACTCATACAACCATATCAGGTCAGCAGCTCAAGCTACTGTGAGCACAGAAGCAGCAGCCAGTTTGTATTCTAAACCTCCAAAATGGGATGATTTGCAGTAGATCAGGTACCAGAAGACAAAGTGTTCAGTTGCTGACTCACACAAAAACTTCACATGATATTTAGGAAAAAGATCAGCTTTGTAGCACAAGAAGAAAAATATTCTTCCCATGAAGGATTTCCTTGAAGATCAAGGTGGCATATGAGCTCTTTAGTTTGCATTTGCAGGTAACACTACAAAAATCTACACTTGATTTGAGGGTTTTAAGCTTAATTTGTCTATCAAAGAGTAGAAAGCATTTACTTTGGAGATATGCAGCAGTTTCTGTGACTAAGCAATATAAGGATCCTTAATTATGATCTCTTTTTTTTCACAGACTGGAATTGTGGCAAATCAATCTGAAAAAACACCCTTTTAAAAAAATCCCTCAACGTTTTAAATGCTGAACTACATTTGGAAGGGTAGGAAAGGTATTATATTTTCTAGTGAGGGAAAACTGCTAATTAAAGTGGTGAATTTTTCATGTACAAAGTAATTCAATATTCTCAAAACTTTTGATTTATCTCAGAATTATTCTTTAATAAAACTTTGCCAGTCTGATGCTACCTCTAAGTTCTTCCAAGATGGTCTAATCCATTGTTTCTCTGCTCCATCATTAATACTGCCTACATATTCTAGAACTCAAATTATGTTGTCACACACACACACTTTCACTTTGAGCTATTCCCCAATTTCATTAATTCTTCTCCTGTTTTTTTATTGCTTTAATAAGGTAAGTATTACTCTGCTCCCAAGCCTTATGCAGTCAAGCTAAAAAAACTTGCAAGAGATTAGTTTTATCTCATCTTGGTAAAATTAATCCTAAATATCTAATCTTTCAGACATTTATAGAGGCTGAAATGGGTGGAAAACTGAGCAACTAATGATTTTTATTGTTCTTTAGAAGACTACTGTACAGAGTACATGAGAATTCAGAATAATATCAAATAGAGAATACTGTAGTCCCTGGTTTATAGAATAAGAGACTAAAATTACATTTTATATTAAATAATTTACTCACGTGAAACATCGTAAATCTACAATTGTACAGCATAAGTGTGAAAATCACACCTACACATTTTAGAGGGCGTTATGTGCCTTTCATTTATTCTGTGCAGTTTTTTGGGTTCTTTCAGGTGGAGTGAGTGTGGGGTTTTTCCCTTTCTTCAGTCTTCGCTAGACATGGCAAACTTTTTCTTCCTTAGTTTTTTACAAGTCTGTAATTTTGGTTTGTGGATCTCCAGGGCAAGACAGTAATACAGGGAATTGAAAAAGTATCTTGCAACCTTCTTCAGCAGACCATACAAAATGTACTCAGGAGAAATGAATTGTTCTAAGAATTTATAGGGATTTCTATTTTTTTCATCTTAAAATCAAATAGCCCTTTTAAAATGTCTATAACATGTCAGTATGTTTCTTCTCCCTGAAACGATTCCTGCATTTTAGCTTTTTGTGAGCTATTATATATTATAGCAGTGAAAGCTGAGAGGCTCTTATCTTTCTAAAAGGTGTCTTATGCTTATATTGCTGTATCAAAATGACATGTCAGCATTTTTCCTTAGTGTAAAATCCATCTTTGAGAGACACAAACACCAAAGAGTCTACACAACTGATTCTACAGTACATATATTATAAACATATATATATTTTTAAAGGCACTGCTGAGTGAAGAGTGTGAAATTCCTCCCTCCAGCCTCAACAAAAAACTGCCTACAGATTATTAACATTTCTTAAAGTTTAAGGGAAAAAAAAAGTCCACACATCAAACATCAGGAGGAAAGACTGTCAGTTCCACCGGAAAGTACAGCAAAATCCACTTGAAGTAAATTGAAAGCTTATGCACATTTCCCCTCACCCAGCAGCAGCATCAGTTTGAGCCACCAGCAGAGCCCCATCCTTTGGCACTGTGCCCCTCTCAGATGCTCTGTTCCATCGGGTCTGCTGTCAGGAGAGGTTTGTGAGCACTCAGCTCTCCCAGGGCAAGGTCCGGCTGCTTCGCTCAAATCACAGCCCGGGCAGTTTGAACTGGGACCTTCACAGCCACAGAGAGTGAGGCTCCAATCTTAATTCAACATCACCTTTTGATACAGATGGTCCTTTAGCAAATGCATTTCTGAGCTCTTTATTTAATATAACAACTAATTTTAATTTAATATACTGCTCTCTGGAACAGTCTTCAAATCTGCCACTGCAACACAAACTCGATTTATTGATTGTGTTCATTTGTGAGATACAGGCTTAAATTAATTCACAATGATCACTTAAGATGTGAAACAAATATACTTAAGTGGATTTTTTACTCATAAGAATAGGCAACAAAAACCTCTTCAACCTTCCCCAGTGCTATATCTGGGCAAAGAGGCAGAAAACACAGGGAAAAAAAAATCCTGTGCAAGTCAGATTTGCATTCAATCTGCATTTTTCAAGGTTTAGGAAAAAAAAAAAAAGAAAAAGATCTGCTGGTATAACACCACAGAAACACAGAATATTCTGAGTTGGAAGAGACCTACAAAGACCATCAATTCCAACTACTATGAGAATGGCCCATACCCTGGCCAAGCTTGCAGCAGTGTTATTATCAGCACCCTGCTCTAACCAACTGAGCTAATCTCAGGTCAATACATATTGATCCTAATTAAAGTTCTGTATTAAGCATTTCAATATTCCATGTTTCCATAGTGGACAAATATTAAGAAATTAAATTAACACTACTGAGAGATTCAAGAAATACCATAAATTTCATATTAATTTTCTAAGGTATTTTTGTTGATTTTTACTGTTTTGAGAAAGTTTGTAATGCAAGTCAGTTTCTGCATGAAAGAATTAAATAAATGAAGAATTCCCAATATTTGGAACCTTCTAGATCATGCTATATTTAGAGCCATATTTCAAACAGGAGTAACAGTAGTTCCATAAACGCATTTCTCTATAATTACGTCTTTAAGTAGCCAACAGCCCTTTCCTGCCATGAGAAAAATACTTTAGTGGGTACAGCAGTGGGCCAAACAAAGCATTTTCTGTGACACGGCTATGGAAGTTTATTTCAAAAATACATTTTTTTTGTAAACCAGGACTCCACTCTTACAGATAATGCATTTCACAGTTTTTCTTGTTTTATTTTTCCTCAAATGAATGTTTTTGACTTTTATTTAAGGAAGTCACAAGAGTCAAATAAACAAAATCCACTTCATTCAAACAGGAAAAATGATCATTTGAGCAGTCAGGATATTTGATGAGCCTTTTAGACAGAAGATTTTCATGATACAGATGAAAATAGGAGGGAAAATAATTCAAACACATACTTTGGCACAAAAGCCATAATGTAGAACAGAATTAGAGTCCTGTAATATAGAGTCTTTCAACTGAATAAACTTGTACAGTGGCTATTGATTTACAAACATTCTGATTTTCATAAGGAATGCAAAAGAGCACTCAAAGTAGGAAATAGTGTTTGTTTAATAATATCAAAATTTACATAGCTACATTGGAACTGCTACTAAAAGTATGAAAGGAAGACTCTCTTTACTAATATCCAAATAAACTCATGTTTTCATGACAACTCAGTACCAGAACGGTTTCAAAAATTTTTCAGGTTTTGGGCACACAGTTAAGAGCTTCTGCATTCCCAGGAAGATAAAATGCTAAACAATAAGCACAGTGCACGAGTCCAAATAAACTGCTTTTCTTCATCACGTCTTTCATTTTTAAGTGATCAACACCTATTTTCCTTAGATAAAAAATTTACTCCAAGCCCCCAGCATATAGCTATGCAAATGTAAGTATACCATATCTTTAAGCAAAATACTCCATCTTATTAGTTCAAAGAACCCTTTAAGGGGTTCTGGGTCTTCAAAGTCTTGACACTCAGTCTTGTAACCCAAAATTTTAGGGCAAAATTATTGGGACAAGAATTGGATCTAAAGCTGAAAAAAATGCAAACAATGTACATTTTTTTCAGCATTTTTTCTCTGCTTATGAATAACTTGTATAAATACTTTAAAAATATATTCCCATTCTGCTGTGTAAACAAGCAAAAAGAACCACATTTTAGATTTTCCCATATATAAAAACCCTTTGACCTCAATGCTGAGAAGTTATGTAACAGCTCCTACACTCTGATTCAGTAAATAAAAATAATTTTAAAACCCCAAACACGCCCACCTTCCCTTCCAAGAAAAAATCCAATAAAAAAAACAAACAGCGAGCTTTTACAAATAGGAAGGAAAAGAAGTGAAAGAAATCTCAAGATTGCTCTTGAAATGTAACTCACATAAATAACATGAATGGGACATACAGTTCCTCCAAGCAAATAAATAGTCCCTAGGTAGTAGTCTTGTGCCAGTTCAATGGCAGTGCTACAAATAATACTGCAAGTTAAATGAATATCACAGAATTAACAATAAATGTGGAAACCTTAAGTTTGGCTGGAAAAGATAATATGATAAGGAAAAAAGGTACTTGTTCTGTCACAGAAGTGCTTTGATGTAGTGCCTTTTGGCATTTCAGTGCACTGAAAGTAAAGCCAAAATCCTGGACTTCAGAGTATGGACATGTAAAGCTGCCAAGACATCTCAACACTACAAATTAGGTTATTCATAAGGGAGTCCACTAAGAAATCACAGAGAAACCCTGAAAGTCTAAATAAGGTTTTACTCAGAAAAGCTTTGAGGTTTCATGATTATTAGTTACAAAATAATTACAGTTCTGTAAATGGATAATGAAAATTAAACTTTGATATTTTTTTCAAAACAGCATTTCTATAAAATCATCTGCTTATAGAGTTTTCAGAATAGTTCTGTGAGCGCAGCCAATGATTTAGCACTTTTAGATGATTTAATATTTTAAGAATCTGAAGAAAATATTAATGCCTTTTGGAGGTGAAATGTACTGATTACTTCTTTGTCTGACTTATGATTCCCTAAATTACTATCTAACATGCTATTTAAATAACTTTTGTACCTAATGAATTGGGGATTCAAATGACTAAACCACACTTTTAGTTTGATAACTCTTTTAGACCCCATCACCTGGCCCCACTGCTCTTCCTGTATTGTTCTAGCACACTGGAAGTACAGTCATTGTGCTTTTGTTGAATTTAATGTACCTAAAGACTTTAATTTACTGTAGCTAGCAAAATCTCCCAACAAAGGGATATAACTGACAGAAGAAGAGAGAATCAAAGCCTAGCTTACAATGCATCCAAAATCCATTCCTTGGCAACTCATTATAAAAGCACACAGTGACAGCAAGCATGATGAAATCTTACAAGGTTTTGAATCATACATGAAAGATAATGGTGAAATGTTTAACTCGTATCTTGGAATTAATTACTTAGCCCATATTGAGCACACACTAATCAAAATAATTCGCATCAAAAGGAGTTAGTCCCTTAAAATACACAAACTAGAAGTGCAGCTGTACAGCACAAAACGTTCCCACTTTTTTCCTCTTTCTGGGAATTTAATTTGGAAATATCATATCTAGGACTCCCAAAGAGCCCAGAAGCCTTTCCTTTGCTATAGGACATGGAAGATCAGTTCCTATGGGCTGTATGTGCACGTTAGGAGACTGTGTTCTCCTATAATCCTGTATTCATTTACAGCCAACCTTCCCCGCCTGTTTCCACCTCCTCCCCATCTCCAAAGCCTTTTGTCATTTTAAATCAGTACCAGGTACTTCCAAGATTAATGACTTGCTAGGGTCAATGGCCTACAGCAGTATCACAGGTTATCAGCATCTTCCAGCTGCTCTTTAATCTTCAGACATTCCTCAGCACCTTCATCACTATTAGTTAATTAGCATTAATGAAAGCTATGCATACACAGTGAGAGGCTAATATACCCTCAAGCTTATATGTCACTAATCCTTACTTAAAAAAAAGGTATCCTACATGAAAAATATCTGCATTGTTAAATGAAAGAATATTTCCCTACCTACCCAAAGGCATAAGCATCAGTTAAGAGACTAATGATCTGTAAAACTTCATGAAAGATAACAATACTGCAGACTTCAGACATTGGAAAGAATTCAGTGTTACCCCCTTATCTTCATTATTTTTCTCTAGCAGTTCTTGGCCCATGCCCTTTTTCTCTACTCAATACTCTCTGCTTTGATCTTCAACTACTACCTTATCCACCAATATTGGCCTTAAGAAATTGGAGGCAAATCATCTTCACATTCATTGTTTTAAAACAAGATGACATAACCTTGAAAGCTCCAGAAATATCTTCTGCACAAAACTACTTGTGAGATGTGACAGTTGGCTCCATATGTTACCTACAACATTCACACTCTACTGGTCCATAGGGCAATTGCCTATTCCTGGAATTCTGCCAGGATTTATACAGATAGCTCTGTTCAGCTCTCTTCTATTTACTCATCTACTGATTGAAACATACTTTAAATTTTCTGCGTCCAAACTTGCAGCATTTTGGCCCTGAGGTTTTGTCACACCCCCAACCCGCTGAGCTTTCCAAAAATATAATGTATTGGAAAATAAAATTGTATGCATAGTTGAATATAAATACTTCAAAATAAAAATATGTAAAAATAAATATTTAACCAATATTTACATTGTAAACATAAAGTTATAAATCATGCCAACCACATTCCTATTCCATATTCACAGAATCAACATTTTCAAATCCAATACTTAACACTTTCCTCCTGATCAAAACTCCAACACGTTTCAAATTTTACTTGTTATTTTTTTCTAAAGGTCAGTATCAGTCACTTTGATATATTTATTTGCTACAAATTTATTTATTTACTACAAAGAAACCACTCAAACTTCTTCTAAGAAGCCTGTGACTTTTATCCTAGGTTCCTTGGGCCTGCACCTCCTGTCACATCAATATAAGTACAACAAAAAGTCTAAATTTTTGCCAAAAGAGAGAAAGGGACCAGTTCATTAAATTAGTATGAACAAGACTGAAATTGTTTTGAACTACACTTTAGATCATGGATATTTCTAGAGGCCAGCTCCAAAAATAAACTCCTTGGCTAAACTCTCAGTGGTTCTACTGCTGTTTTTAATTTATGAGCTTAAGATCAATCAGACTCTCCTGTGAGTGCCATCCTCTACTCCAAGATCAACACACAGAGCTGTGGTACTCTGCAAACTTGAAACGATTCGTGCCCTGCTGCAGTCTCCAGCACTAAATGATATTGCCAGTTTCTGTGAAGAATGTTTATTATACTGAGGTAGAAAATACTACTCTGATCATTTGGTCAACTTATTTTATTTGCTGAAAACTTTTAGCCAACATCACACAAGAATTAAATCAAGTTGTTGCCAATCCAAATGGATGAGCAAGAGTTAAGCTTACCAGAGTCTTGCTTGGGACAGGAATTACACCAAGTCTCCCACACAGATTAATGCATTAAATTCTTGTAGAAATCACTCCCCACCCCCTCAAACTCTGGAAATGGAGTAATCTATAAATTATGAAAATAATTTATGAAAAATTATGAATTTATGAATGTAATCAAATATCTAGATTTACATAAAGTGAAAAGTCTTCTGGCTTCTTTAGTTGCAAATTTCAACAACACTCCTTTATCCATTCAAAACAGCAAACAGTGCCATTTGATGCACAGTACTGACTACAAGCAGGAGTCAGACAAATGTTTTTGTTCAGGCTACACTAGAGGACAAATTGAGAAATCATCACGAGATGTCCACCTACATTATGTACAGTCACCTCATCTAACTCAAATGACTAATGTCTTGAAGTCTAATCTCCAGCTGCATTGTCTTGCCTGTGTCCTGAAGTTAAACGTGCTTTACGTTTTAGGTTTAGGTTTTCTCTGGGGATTTTGTTGTTTTTTTTGAAGTTTACTGTCACACAATTCTTACAGACAGGAAAACTGCAAGAAGACATTACTGATTATAGAGCTTTGGGTAAGGGAAGAATGTTCTTCTTTGGTCCTACCTTCCCTTCTGTCCTTTCTGTTTGCTTTCATCAAAGCCATAGAAAACTTTTTGGTGACACATTTGTTGCATGCAGCTTTTTAAGGGTATTGTTTAGTAACTCATCTTAATACAAATACCTACTCATTTAAAGACTTCATTAATCTGATAGAAAGTTCCTCATTACACTGAACTGATACATTTATACTTGGGTATACGTACACAAGTACTGGAGTCACAGCACAGACAAACACACATATTCAAAGTTAAGAACACGTACTAAGAAATAGCCTTGCACTGGTAGGTCTTACCATAGTAAATTAGGTTTTAAAGAGTGAAAGTAGAGAAATCAATTCCTGAGATCACTTGTGGCAAGGAAGCTGGGACTGTAAGCAAAGGAGCTGAGACTATGACTTGACTTCTATCCTAACGCAAAACACAGAAGGTTTGATAGGCTAACTTGTTTATCTCTACATACTGTACTACCATGTGGGCCTACATAGATAAGTTCTTGCACCAGAGACAGCTATCACAGCCAAGAGAGGTGGAAGAAAATGCTTTGTAAGATAAATACATCAGGGATGCTGCGCATTCTGGACAGAGGCTGTGTATTATCAGTCACATGAAAGTAAAGGAGCTGCCCTACCCTCTCTAACAGTCTGAGTGAGAATTTGTCAATAGGAAAGATGGCATTTTTCCCCTTAAACTCAACTTGAAAGAGTTTCTCTTTATCACCTCATTCTTTTCCCCAGCTGCCAGGCATTCCATGCTTTTGACATCTATTCATCCACTGGGTATTAAAAAAAAATGTTTTTCTGAAAATATTTCCTGACTCTATTCTCTGTATTACCTCATCTCTAAGACTAAACTACATAGACATGAAATAATTGTAGAAAATACCACACTAAAACATTTAAGCAAAAAAACCCAAACCATATCCAGTCTATTGATTATTTAATCATCTTCATTGAGAGAAGGCAGGTAAGATTAAGAGCTCCTACAGAGTAAATACAAAGCAGGAAGTATATTTATCATGTTCAATCCATTTTTAAGAGTTTTGGTGTAAATTCAGTCTCAAAAGCTGGCAGGAGTACTAGGTTTTGCCCACATTGCCCCTCCTCCCTACACCATCCCCCCCAAGCTTTTCTTCATGTCAAAATAACAAAATAATTATGCTAGTTGCATAACTTTGATCATTCCTCTTCACAAACAGCATTTACGACTGTGGTTTAGGAAACTTCTAAAGAGACTTATCTGAGATATTTTTCTGAGGTAGTTTTCTTTGTTTTCCTCCATTCTGAACAGAACCATAGAATAATTTAGGTTCAAAAAGACCCTTAAGATTATTGAGTCCAACAGTTAATATAATATGATTAAGTTATAAGCACTTTAATGATTTTTTAAACATAATCAAGGTCTACAGGAAAACAATTAATTAATTTAAAAAGCATTCTGCTCAATTTTAAATCTTTAAAGAACGTGGGAAATTCATAGAAAGAAATCTCTGTGTGTATTTCAAGCATGGGGTTAGAGTTGATAACAATTTATCACAAGGAAAATATTTGTGTGAAAAAGGAAAAATACACTTTTTCTTCCATATACAGTCTTGACAGACTCTAGGATTAAAATGTTCCTAATAAAAACCCAATTTGGCTCTGTACTACTTCACACGTTCATATAATGTGAATTAACATGCTAACAATTTTATAATAGTTCATTGCAAGAGTAACCCGATTGCAAATTAAGTTGGCATTGTTAGAAGAATGCACAAGTTAAAAAAAAAATGGCTAAGATGGCAAAGCTGAGTATTCTGATTTAGGAAAGTGACAGAATATACTCTGCCAGTATTTATTTCAGTTATCTTCTGCATATGCATTGTAACAAAAATATTTTTCCATATGTATGGGTGAAGTTTTGGGACTTAAAACCTTTGTTATGATGGGTGAAAAAAGGATAGAAGTTCTTCTCATTGGGAGAGTCTACAGATTATTTCATTTCACCTTCACAGTAGAAGGTGGCCTTTTTTAGGAACACATTCCTTTCAGATCTTGTACATCCCAAGCTGCCCTTTATGTACAAAGGAGACAGTAATGTACTGATTTAAAACAAAGAACTGAGAGACAGTGAAATTCAGGTCAAGAATCTCTCCTTTCTTGTATCAGTTTGAAATGCCTGTCAGAGCATTCAGTAATGAAAGATCAGTTGGTAAGGTCAAAATCCACTGCGTGCAAGTACAGCTGTGGAGTTTGGGACTGCTGCCAGCCAGATCCTTATGAAATCAAGTCAGGCACTGAGGAAACATTTGCACAGTGTCACATATGATCTCTTTGGAATAGATGCTTTTTCAGAACAGCACTCAATTATTTTTGCCTTGTCCTTTCCCATTCTGAAACCCCTCACTTAAATATAAAAAGTTCTACCCATTTTAACATATTTTTATGCAAGTCTCCTGGAAACGAATTTTGTGTGATTACTATGACAGACAGGAAGCAATCACAGAATCATTTAGCTTGAGAAAGACCTTTAAGATTGTCATGTCCAACCATGAACAAACACCATACTGGATGACCAGTGGACTTTATAAGTAATCTCTGCATGAAGTAGATCTCCTCAGTGCATTTCATCCCCGATATTGCAGAAGCATTGTTCTACAATGTCAATTTGCCTGGCAGATAATCCCACAGGGTTTCTGTTAGTAGTATAGGGAGTCACACAGTACCCAACACCTTCTCATGCCAAAGTAGAAGTGAGGTCCAGGTGTTTTTCTTTTTAATTCAAATGAGAGAAAGATAGGGACTTGAGCATTTGAAGAGAGACAGACTTTTCTGATTATTCTTTCAAGTAAGCCCTAGTTTCTTTCTGTTACCTAATCTGTCCCTTCAGATCTCATTCTCAGCTCTCTACTCCCTCAGGTCTCAGTGTCAACCAGATTGAATATTTCCAACCGTCTCCAAGATATCACTTCCAATCCTCACCTAACTTCCAATCTCAACACCCTGTCCATCACTGTTCAAGACACAATCCAGAATTAAAATTTAATCCCTTTGCTGGTCAGACTTTCACAGTGTCTTGCCACCAAGTTCTAAGACCATTTTTTCCACTCATATTAGGTTAAATTCACTTCCAAAAATAATGAAGCTGATAGTTTGTTATTTGTTTGGTATTGTCATCTTCAGCTCTCATGCACCATACTGCACATGAGACATGGAAGAAGCACAGAACTGGACCCAGCATACTCTGAAGCAAACTCCAAGTGTGATTATTAAGGAAAATCCTGTGCAGCTTTGAACTGGAATAAGCTCATTTGGTTTGAAACTTCAGGGCATGTACATGCAAAATTCAACTAAGCCTTTACTAAGAGCATGTAAAATGTGATTTTCAAGAGCTTGTGGCTTGGTCAAGCTGGGGTGTTACATAAACTCGTGCAAAAATACCTGAGCAGAGATCATGCTTTTTAGCACACCTGTGTCCTGTGCTCTCCGTATTTGTGATAGCAAGTTCCAAATGTTTCATTATTTTGTTTCCTCTTTTCATACCCACATTAGAAAACAAACAAACATCTTATCTCACCTTGAGAATATGTGGAGGCAAATAAATTGATGATCTCAATGGTATGCAGGTTAAGTAGAAGCCTCAAAGTGGAAAGGTCAGTCTAAAAGTTATTCTAGACCTAAATTCAGGTTTACAATATCAGTAGATATTGTAAACAAAATTTATGAGAAAACATACCTATAAATGGGTTTACTTTACCTCTTACTTACTCTATATTTGAATGTGTGGGTTATTTTATCTATAAAGATAGATCTGATTCTGGAAAGAAACAGTGATTCTGCTTCATCTCCCTTTCTTTACCTAATTTTAAACCCTGTCTCACACCACATACCATAATATTTAGTCCATTACCATGTCCTGATTTATATAGAACTGGCATTCTGAGGGTTTTTTATGATCTGTTAAAAAAATGCTCTTTTTTTTTTCTTCTATTACTCATTCCCAGTCTTTGCTTGCACACACCTGACCAGAATATACAACAGTGTCACAGGTGGGGTTATAAATGGAACTATCCCTTCTGGGGAAGGCAAGTCTTGGAAGAATAATAACGTGTACACTGAATTAAAATATTTCCAAAGGACCCTTAGCTCCTTTATTCTGGATAGCATGACAGTTTATACAACCTACCACCTGATGAGCCAAATAAAAGTGAAGAAGCTAACAAGTTTATTGCTGTCAATCAACACCTTAAACACATTATGTGCCCCAGCATGAGTTTTTCATTTAGAACAAGAAAAGGAAGTTGATGTGATTTTTTTTCCCATTTTGTCCTTGTAGATATGTAGAGTTTTTTATTATTCATGCCAGTATGCTATCAATGCCTCTGCTGACTCCTAAAACATCTGTCCCACTGTTCACAGCTCCTGGAGTGCAATGATATCAATCCATGCTGATAATCAGAGGACCCTCAATTAAGTGCCTACAAGGCAATGAGTGGTAAACAAGAAAATAAGACAACAGATGAATTCTTCTCCATCCCAATTCACAGAAGCCATTAGAATTCTTTTTGCTTTAGATTTGAAATTCAAATTCCAGTGAAAGCCCATTAAATGTTCATAGCAATATAAAACTTGAAAAAAATCAGTGTGAAAAAGTTGTACTGAAGACAGAAAACATGAATTAAATGAGATCTATATATCCTAGGTCATATGCCACTGTGATCTCTTTGATAAAATGATGCTTTTCCCTAACAGCACCAATAATTAAAGATCTACTGTTATCAGAATACTTCACTATGACTGGGAAAAAAAAAAAGTCAAAAAGTAATTTCACTAGAGCTCATTGAAACCAGCCCTTGCTCACTTAGATGAGCAGCCTTACATTCAAATTTTATGTGAATTTTAGAACAGTAGCTTAAGTGCAAATTATTACCTTAGAAGAGGAGAGGGAACATAAGTAGACTTCTGGTTCTATCACTTTGATATGCAACAATAAATTTTGAGGTTATAACAGCAAGTAACAGGACTAATCATATAACTGATGCCAAATTAATATATGAAATAGTAGAATGGTGCGACATATGCAGTCACCAACAGAGAGCTGACAAACGACTTGGTGCTTGTGATGAATGAGAAAGGCAATTGGTAAAGAAATAGAAATGTAATGGACAGAAAACATTTGGGAATTTTAATTTTCCTGAACAATGTACCAGATGTAGGAGATGTGTTAATCCCTGTGGCAATACTAAAGGGGTGAGGGAGGGAGAAGGTACCCAAACAAATCACGGAAGTGGAAGAGGGAAGATGTGCACCATACCCCAAGCTGAAATCTCATATGGTGTTGATGCATTTTATCACAGTCTTCCATCAGTCTTGGCACTAAATATGAACCAAATTGTAACTTTCCTTGTTTGACTCTGTCTTCAGATGAATTTATTTTCATAGAAATTGAGGAATTAGGAGTAATAGACAATTATCTAGTGTAAAATCCCTAATATAGCTATGAAAACAACAAAGTGTTGTTTTTTCCGTCATTGCTCCCTCAGTTTTCTCTGAGAACACTGCTCGTGTGACTCAGTGGTGCAGTTGTATGGAACCATATGCTCAGAAGACCGAGGGCTGCTTAAGCCTGTCAACAGCCAGACATATCACTGCTGGCATCTGCACCGTTTGTCAAACCAGTGAGTATGAATGTCAGTGATCATTAGACTTATTTTCAGTCATCCAGTTATAGTGACATGACCCGTAATTCTTTTCTGCTTCTGCGGGATACCAGGACCAATAGTCTGACTCACCTAATTTGAGAAATAGTAGAATGTAGATAATATCCTCAGTTGCTATGACAGCATTCCAGGGAGCATGTGATCCCAGAGCCACAAAGTCTGATAATAGGACAGAGTCCAAACTCTACAAGTTAATGATGATGCTCTTTTTTGATGTTCTATGCACATTTTTAAGCAGGAAGAGAAGAGAAGCTGCAGGAGCCTAGTACTAACCACCCTTCATAAAATGTGCTTTCTTCTAGGGTGATTTCTCACACATGCAAGACAAAAAGTCAAGATCGACTCCAGTCAGTTCTCCAGGGAGCTGGAGAATCCAAGAGCTGTTGCGTTGATAGGAAGTACTGTTGTGATCATTCTTGGAAGAAGTAAGAGAAATATTTTCTTCATCTATTTTCTATCACATGGTTGCTATCAAAAAATCCAGTCAAAAGTTACACACTAACAAGTATCACTTTCCAATAATAATATAAAATGCAATCTAAGCTTTAAATCTGATACTCTATCTTCTAGTTCTGCAAACAATGTACAAAACTTAATAGAGACTCTGCAATATTGAGTGGGAGCATTTCTCCTTTTCCGTGAACACCATATGCTGTATTTTAATCTTTCTTTTCAATGCAACTGCACTAATTTTGTGAGAGTTCACTGGTTCTTAAAATAAACCAAAAGGCATTTGTTAATTTACTCAAAAAAAGTAGCAATTTATATACTAGCACTTCCTAGAAATTTCTAAAGCATAAATACAAATATTACTAATATTACTATGATTATTTACCTAAATATATATTAATATTAAATGTTTAATATCAACATAAATCATTCCATGTATTTATACAACAGTATCTACGTATAGAGTTCTATTCAGAGAAAAATTTATGCTTAAATGTCTGTTTTAACAGTCCTTTCATAATGATAGCACTACAATGATACCAGCTACTCAGGGCAGATAATGTTACCAAACTACCCTTCCAAAAGAAATGGACCTTTCATACAAGCACTTATTTCCACTGTGGTCATCAGGCCACTGCTTAGTAGTTTGTGGCACTGTAATCTGCAGCATGACCATTTATCTAATTACTGCTGAAACTGTGATATTAATCTACTCAAAAAGGGCGAGTTAAAGGTCAATTGCCAGCAGTGGAAAGCACTTGGTATGGATAACGTGTTGCAGACCTGGTTTCATCTGCTCCTACTGATTTCTACAGCCTGCACGATTTGACTTCACTTCTAAGTGGATAAAAGCACAGAACCCAAAACTGGGCCAAATCACACCTGCATATTACCTGTGCTGAATATTTTCATCACTGCTAGAGGTGTGAGAGAGTCTCTGACCTGTCATATCCCAGCCATGCAGGCTCCCAGCCTGACACATCACCACGACACACGACTCCACAGACCAATCACTCTTGCCCAGGACATCCCTCGATACTTCACTTTCCTGACTTTTTGATCTGCCCTAGGTTTCAAAATGCAACTTAGATGATAATTGTGGCACACAGTTTAAATCTGTGGAGGCTGTTGAATGAGCAGTAATAAAACATTCACTAGGCAGCTTCTGAAACAGGAACATGAAGGCACACATACACTTTCCTTGGAAGGTACGGGTCCTTAGGCAAACAGTGAAAACCACAGTTGTTTTTGAGGGGAGGGGGGGCATCTTTGTGAAAAGGTAGTCCTAGAGAAGTCAATTTCCACTCTCTTGTTATAAGCCACAATTCTGATGTAGCACTTGCCGTGAAGAAGGTACACAATTGTAAAAATGAACCACAAATAACTTTACCTCCTCTCAACCTATATTTGTATTGTCCACTCCTTAGGTCTCAGATGGGAGTGTGGTAAAGAATGATGGAAAGCCATAGCTCATGTCACTTTTTATTCCTCTCTTGCACATAAAGAAGGTCAAGAGACCTTTCTGAACTGATCAGTCTGCTTCCCTTCATAGAAAGTTATAACCCACACAAACTTTCACAAATTAAACACTGTTTATACAATCCAGTGAAATGCTGAATGAATAGCTGTATTCTCCAAACCAGGTTACAAGGAACTTTTTAATTTCCCTATGAATAACAATACAACAAAAAATATTGAATGAGTTATGGATAAAACATGCCCCACACAGAAGTAAATCATGTCAACTACATTTGTTAAAGTTTTCAAAATTAATTTGGTATCCAGCAAGTAATGTCATTTTAATTGTTTTTCAAAAGCACTCATTATTTTCCTGAAATATGTATTTGTGATAGTAACATTTTGCATAAACTTAAGTGACATTAATCTTCCCTTGAAAACTTAACAGAAAATTAGAATTGAAAATCTAAAATTTGATTAAACGTTTTTGCTATGATTATATAGCAATAAGATTGAGTGCAATAAGATATTAGCCTAATTTAATTCTTTCAATTAGTTTCCAAAAGATAAAGGCTAGGGGCACATCTGCTGTTCCTATACAATCATAAATCAAGTGGATTGGTATTTAAGGTTCACATGTTCCATTCTTTCCAAATTCTGCATGTACAAAGACTATTTTAGAGACATAATTACCTTTTATTGCTTGCACTAACAAAATAAAACTTCAGCAAAATTACTCAGTTATCTTTCCTAGTTGTGTACCTGTTTTTATTTTGTGATTACATACTGACCCTAAGTTATTTATATTATCCTTCTTCCCTCTTTAATTCAAAGTATTTTCTGACAATTGCAAACATTCCCAATTGTAAGAGGAATAAATTGTAATAAATTATGTCAATTTAATGTCATTGCCTTCCAAATTTCTCTATAAGGTACAGTATTTTTACTTCTTGAATGAGAAAATAGACAACATTATGATTTATTAGCAAAAGGCAGGGAAGGGAGAACCTACTTAATTTTCAGAAAAAAAAATACCTATATAGATGGATTTATGCTTTAGTTTTAAATATTAACACAGGATTCCCTTGCAAAGGCTCTTTTTCTCCTCTGCTTTCTCAGTCTGAACTTCAGAGATTTTCTCTGCCTTAAACACGTTGAGTTACCAGCTATGTAATTTCTTCTCAAAGGCTGAGCTTTGGTCAAGAGCAGAGAAAACAGCAGCAGACAAGCAGGAGCTCTAATGAGGAAAAAAATGCTACGTAGAATAAACAAAAAATAAGAAAATTAAATGGTTACAATTTGTTATATTCATAACCAGTGTTCAGAGCAACTAGGCTTTACATTTTTACAAGCCAAGATATTTTATTGAACATTCAGTAATTCCAAAATTGGCTATTTTGCTTTAAGTAATATTTTGGACTTAGTTCTGTTTTCTTATTAAACTTATTAACAAAACCCTTTACAGCTGATGCAAAATACCATAACCTTCTTCTAAACACATCACTGGAGACGAAATAAAATATAAACTTTATTACTTGATATTGGAAGATAGAGTTAATAGATCTAAAATGTTATCTTTTTGTTTGGATTGATTGGCTAGGATTTATTTTAAGGATGTTCTTGCTATAGAAACTAAGGCAGTCCTGAATTATCAACTACCTTATATGTTCCCTTAATTCAAATAACTAACAGAAATCTGAGAGGTGCAAATTATTAGGAAATTCCCTGTATTCTTGTAAAAAATCATTATCTAGTGAACAACTGATGGAGGCCAGGATTCTGTAAAACCCAAAGAAATGCAAAACAAAGAGGTGAAAATATGACACAATCAAATTTAAACTTTGGGCATCTCCATGATGAGAATGAGCATTGCTCTGTGATGTGTGTCACTTACTGTGTGGTTTGCAGCTCAGTAACTATGAGTGCCTGGAAGTTCATGCCTTAATTTGGTGTTTGAGTCATTTTTTCTTCATCCATATTTTAAGGCACATTACTTTAACTGGGGGAGTAGCTTAGAAAGAAATATCATTGATGATTTTATAGATGCATTTTCAATTTTTATTAGTTAGGAAAACAGACTTTTCAGAAAGATGCTGCATGACTACAACTAATTTACAATAATAGATTTTGATGGGTTATCTGTTTGTTATATTCTGGCAAACTACTTCAGATAACATTACAAGAACATTTCTGTAATAATACAACATTGCCTAAAGTACAGATTTGGTGTTAGGTTTTGTTACAGCACAGAGCTGAACAGTATTTTAGCTGACTGCTCATAGATTGTCCCACTTTCACCTCTTTATTTTGTAATTTAACACCCCATGCCAGGATTTCCAAGCTCCACTCAGCTTCATTGCTCAGTATTTATTTTCTGCTTCAGTTTCATGTTCTTATTTTCATTAGAATAATTTTCCTAATCCTGTACTTCCTTGATTGTGAAACAAGTTTCTGTTTTCTATTCCTGCTCTCTGCATTTCTCAAATCATTATGATGCCCAGAGTTGTCCTGAAAGTTGAGTTTTTCTTTAGTTATTTGCTCTGGAGTGGGGATTTTTTGCTACATCACTGGGAAGGGACACTGAGCTTCATATTAGTACCAGTTCTGTGGTTTATAGATGTAAATAATTGTGAAATGCAGGTTTTTTACTGGAGTTATTCCTTCTCCCAGTCTTCGCACAACCAGTTCAGCCTGAGTAAGTGTGCTGAGAGCAGAAGCAGTGTGTGCATTCACATCTCTGCACAGCACCACAGAATGCCTGAGCCTGAGAGGCACCTCCAGAGATGGTCCAGCTCCATCTCCTGCTCCAAGAACAATGCTCAGAGCCACGAGCGTTGAATGCCTCAAAAGACAGAGACCTGACAAAGCCTCAGAGGAACATGTGCCAGACTTTGACTACTTCAACACTAAAAAATTCCCTCTTACTTTTATGTAGAATTGCACCTATTATTCTCTTACTGGGCCTCAGTGTCTGGCTCTGTTGTTTGTATTCCCACCCCCATCAGGTGTTTATGCACATGGAAACAACCAAGGAAAAATTAAGAGACATTCCGAAAAAGATTTTTGTTTTTTTTCAGGAAACATTGAAACAAAACTCTTACATCATTCTGCATTTCTCAAAACAAAATTGAGATGTTCCTCAGGTAAATTCTGACACTAAATGACACTTCCAAAGCAATAATTTTGTATCTGTAGATTCAAAGGCGGTTTTTATCATCGGGCTTTGATCTATTCTTGGTAGAACTCAAATCAAATAATTAAGAATCTGTCTCTCATCTGGAGCAAATTAACAAAATTTCATGGGAATTAATATAAATGCATACAGGTAAGCAAACAATAACTTAGAATCTAGTTATTAACTTTGATTAAAACTGCTCTGTTTAGCAGTTCATCACCCAGCCAATTATCAGAAAAAATGATTACTTCCTGAAAAACATATTGGAGATTTATTGAAATGCAATATAAAAATTTTCAGAATTACTTCATCTTCCTTCTGTAGTATGTGTCACTTGAATTATTATCTATTTTTAAATCTATTCTTGTCACTTCACAGAACTTTTCATTTCTCACGCCTGAAGGAATCCTAGGATTCCTTCCATATTGCTTCTGATACAAACCTGGTCTGTAAAAAACAGTAGCTTCAGTTTGGACAGCCCACACTTTAGTATTTAAGAGGCAATCAGAAAGCAAATACCCTGTCCATTCTATCCAGCCATTCAAGTAAGAAGCATAACAAGCCAGAGAAAATAACAACAAATCTACAGTAGTGTAAAAATCTACTTAACTCATTTGGGACCAGATTTTATTACTTTTGCCCATGTGTTTTCATTATCCCCACCAGTACTTATATGAGAATTAAAATCACTATTTATAATAGCAATACAATTAAATGTTTGTAAAGCATAGGGTTACATAATAAATGCAACAAATTCTACAAATATAGTCTTGTCATCTCCTCAAAGGTGTTGTTGCCACATTTAAAGTGTGAAGGTATAATGTATGGATTAAGAGTAACCCGATTTTCTCATGAGCACAGAACAGACCACAGTTGTAGTACAGATGGTTGACATCTTTTCAGATCCATCTGAACACAGAATTTTCTAAAGATTAAAAGAGGAAATCATCACCAGTAAAGAAACAAGATTGTTTATACTTTTTACTGTCTATGCAGTAATTAAACCAGATAGTAAAGCAATAATGAAAACACAAGTCATTAAATTCAAGAAATTTTTATTCATCAAGAGTGCAAATTGCTTTTTAATTTCCTGACCTTAGAGTGTAAGAGGATGATTAACATATCATAATCGCATGGAATTGATAGGTTAAATACCCAATTACAAATATCCTACGGAGAAAAAGACTATATAGTAAATATACTGAGTATTCTGAACGTAGAAAGCTGACTTTTTAAACATAGAAAGAAAAAGAAGATATAAAATTCTGGGTTACAAAGTTATGGGGAAAAAAATTAAAATGTATGCATCTCTTAAGCAAGACTTCTCCCTGACATCAAATATCTGCCTGGTAAAAGTTACACCAGTCTTCAACCACATTGAATTATGCAGAGATTAGTTCAATTTATAAGGTGTTTTCAACAGCCTTGTTTTATCTTTAGAGGTATGTGTGTGTCTGAGGTTAACACACCTTTCCCGTGTTGTGCACCCAGAAGAAAACTGCCCCTGAACGGCCCCTGTGGGGCTGAGTTTTGGATTTTTGGCACAAGGAGCTGAGAGGGGACACAGCTGGGACAGCTGACCCCAGGGATATTCCACAACACAGAATGTGAAGAATGGGGCAGGAGGTGCTAGTCTGGGAGGTAGCCATTATATTTATTATATTTGCAGTTGAGTTTGAGGTACCAGCGTATGGCTAAAATAAATAGAAAAAATAACCTTTACAGCATATGCAAATATGCACAGAAATCCTACCAAATTAATCCAGTGGGGGGTGAAGACAGACATACATGCATGTGCATATTTTAATATATATCATAAATATAAAATATGCATATTTTATATCCTCCCACTCACATCCCTGTGGGAGACTATCAATTACTCAAATAACTATTTCAGGAGAAAAGACCAGCATTTAAATCCCCTTTCTCCTATTTTTTGATTTTACACAAGAGCTCTTCTACCTGAGATCTAATGTCTGTCCTTTAAACTCATCTATTAAATGAGCTTAATTCATATGAGAAACAAAACATACTTTACTCCAAAGGTGCAGGCTGACTTTATAACTCAATGGCATATCACTGGGAGTCTCAAAAAGTAGTGAGAGACTACTTGGGAGTAGTGGTCCAGCTATGAAAGTCATACTTTTGCTTAGAATTAGGAACAGTCCATGGGAAATAGGATGAGACCAAGATCCACAGCGTAGCTCAGTAAAATCTCAAAGTACCACTTACTTTGCCATGGTGATTTTTGGGTTAATTTTTGTGATATAGGTCTGTTTCCTCCTATTCTATATTTAGACTGAAAACTCCATTTTTAAGTATATTAATTCTGGGCAGCACTCAGGCCAGTAGTTACCTGGCTCATAAGCTTCTTGTATAATTCTGTACAGAGATGTATCATAATTTTAAAATCCTATGGATGGAAATGCACATTAAGGCATCAGAAGTAGCAGAGACATGTTTAGTTACTAGAATAATTGTAGCATACCTTTTAAGTTTTCAAAAGTATTCAGCATCATTTTGAAAGATTTTTGAAAACGTAGGTTTGACCAAGAAATCCTTTCAAGATTAACCAGGGAGATTTTGAAAAGAAGAACAAACAGATTAAAAGCAAAGAAAGAAACTATTTGTAAGCCTGTTAGTGAGAATACAGGCAAAAAAAAAAAAGGTTATGAAACAGATAAGTATTGAACACCCAGCTGGAATATAAATGAACCCCTAGCTCTCCGTTGTGTGCAGTCCTCTTCTATTCCCCCTCCACATTGCACTGCTTACTCAGTGTTTGCACTGATTCCTGTGAGCCAAATATACTACAAATAACCTCAACCTTTCTCAGCACAATCTATACATATCTCTTGGTATATTATGCCTTAAAGGAAATTTAGAGCATCGCTGTTGTACATCATTAATGTACACCGAGGTTTTCCTTCTTTCTTTGATCAATGAAACAAATATTGTAAAGAAAGTAAAGCAAATCTGTAACTACAGAAGTTTACTAAAAGAAAGTCAGTATTAATACAGTTATTTTCTGAATACAGCCAGTCAATGTACTTGCATGCTAGGTGAATAATAAACAGAGCAGTCAGCAGGAAGCATAAAATGGGTCCTAAGGCCTATTACAGAAAACATTAAATTATCCAGTCATAACAATTAGAGCTCAGATTAAATTAATATTGGCTATGGTTTTTCACAGGTGCAAGCAAGATTGTATCTATTAATAATCATCCCTTCCAGTAGATCTCCCCTAAGCAACAAGCCCAGGCTCGTGGGAACCAGACCTTCAGGCTGTCAGCAGCAGATCTCTGCCCTCATCCTCATCTTCCCTGAGCCACTACCTGGGATGAGCCAGGAACTGCATCTCTGCAGAGGACAACCTCTGTCCCAGCAGATCAGCAGAGACCCAGCCTCAGAGCCCACTCCCTCAAATCCTGCATTCTGAGGGGAGCATGACAGGACATAGAACAAGGACTTGCATTAATAATTGCTGGGGGAGGGGGATTTCTGATTTTGTTCATTTAACAAATGAAATTAAGGGAAACACCTGGAGAAGAGAAGGCTCTGGGGAGACCTTCCAGTACGTAAAGGGGCCTACAAGAGAGATGGAGAGGAACTTTTTAAAAGGCCATGTAGTGATAGGAACATGGGTTAATGGCTTTAAACTGAAGAGGTTAGGGTTACATTGGGAATAAATGCTTTGCTGAGAGATTGTTGAGACATTGGCATAGATTGCCCACAGAAGCTGTGGATGCCCCATTCCTGGATCTGTTCAAGGCCAGGTTGGTTGGAGATCTGAACAACCTTGGTCTGGTGGAAGGTGTCCCTGTCCACGGCAAGAGGTTGGATCTAGATCCTCTTTAGGATCCCTCCAACCTATTTCATGATTTTAAAAAACTATGTAGAAGTAGAAATGGGTCTTAAAAAACTTTGGTATTTCAAATTTTCCTTTTATCTTAGACCAAGAAAAAATGTTGACATTCATAAACAATGAATTAACTTGCACAGTTTAATTAAGCTGTATGAATATTTTTATTTTTTTATTTTTATGTTAGCAATTAGGAAAATTTTGCTTGCTTGGTAACTCAAACTCCTGCAGGGTTTTGGGTTGTTTTATTTGTTTGTTTTAGAAAAGAAAAAGAAAAATGGAGTCCAAGACACATGAGGATTAAATCATATTTCCTTAGAGTGCCATGATTCCTCATGAGAACTTTATATCATATTCCTACCTTTGTTCTCCTGTGAACAAATTATATTTCATATAATGCACTCTCTAGCTTACAGTGAAAAAGCTAATACACCATGAATAATGTAAAAGCTAAAGGCTCCTCATTCCCCAAACCAAAGAAATCATTCCCAGAAAAGAATAAGGGGCCCATCTACACATCCAAATTGGAGGGGGGAGAAAAATGTAAATGAAAACCTAAACTAAAATTTCAGGACAAATGAAGTTTTCTGTAAGAAATTATTGATTTTCAAGGAGCTACATTTTTTCAGAGGAAAAAGTCCCAACATAACATGACAGATTTGATAAATCTGTCACTAAAAATCCACCACTCAGAAGTGTGATTCTCAAGAGACTTGTAATCTTAATTGTTTCAGTAGAGACACACAGATAATGCACATATTACTCACCTCTGCAGCTCACGTTACTCATTTGACTTCCTTCTGTTTTGAGACTATGGAGAATATACATGATCCTCCAACTCAGAAATCTCACATTTCCCAAAAGCAGAGAAGAAAACCCCACAAATCCACATAACCAAAGAAGGCCTGGGTTTTTTTCAAGGCGTACATGTTTTGAATACCTACCAACTGTTGAAGTCATACAGGCAATTAAAATAACCTTGCAGAAATCTCTTTTCCTTGCTACATCTTCTGTACCAGACACTTGGTTTTGTTTGCAGCAGTCACAAGTTTCATACTTGCAAACAGACTTTACACACATTTCTATCCTTGTGTCTCCCACTGTGGCACTACAATTGGCACTACCTGGACTTAGACACTAAACATGACACATGAAATAACTTGTTTTATTTTTAAATCTAGTTGTATGTTATTACGTATATACTGAAGAATTCAGAAAACACTGTGGATACATAGAAAAACCTGTAAAATGGCATCTACGCAAAAATAATGCACACGGAGAAAGACATGTTCCATAATCCCAAAATTATACCAATATAGGAAAGACACCTGTCAGAGTTACAGCCACCTTTCAAGTTACCTGTCACAAACCAGGTTCTCTGATACACGCTTCACAACTCCCCCAGATATCAGTGAAAATAGTGTTATTATTGTCAACTAGCAGACCCAAAAGATAAGAATTAAGAATTTCTTCTGCAAATGTAATTATAGCTCTTGAGCAGATACAATTTTGATACAAATTTTAAATACATAGTCACATCATTTGACTTGAAACTATTCAGTGTTTAATTTTTACCCAAATGATTGAAAGGATGACCTCATGCCTTATTTGCTGTGCACTATTGAACTGTGAATTGGGATGAATTATCAGGTCCCACCATGAGCTGTTTGGAGCATGCCTCAGAGTAGTGTCAGAGTGCCTACCAATTCTAATTATTTTCCACAGGCCTGCATTGAGACAAGCATCAATTATTATCCCCATTACACAGAACAGGAGTTAAGACAAACAGTGCATAAGGCCAAAGTATTTGCTAATTTTGGATACTATTTGGGATGGATAGGATGTGATTATTTGCTATTGTATATTACTTCTCTCTTCCAAATTAGAGTGCTGATTGATAAATTTAGGCAAAGGGCTCAAGGACTGAGCTAAAAGCCATGAGGATTAGCTCTTCCTCTTACCTCATCTTATTCTCATTAGTCAAAATTTCCAAGACTTCTCTGCCCAGCTTCCACTGTTTCCCTTGTGAGCCACTCTTGCTCTAAATTTCTGATGTCTGTCCTTCAGCCTGTTCCATTCACACCTTGTCACCAACACATTCCTGAATTCCTGTCTTGTCATTGCCTAATGTGAGTCCCTTTCCTCTGTCCTACCTTTCTTTCATCAAAGCAACCTTCATTGTTTTTGCTGCATTTCCAGTCCATTATGACACTCATCTACCTTCTCCCTGCAGGACTGATCTTAGTCTTTTATTCTTTGCCTCTAATCCCTCTATAAATCTGTGCACTAAGCAAAGTTTTCACAGGTATAGAGGTTATTATGAATTATATTAAATATAACAGGCAGGAATTGACAGTTGCTGTCTTCATTACATTTGAGCACAAGGAAGCCAAGTGACAATCACATGGGGTACCACGTGCTAAAGAGACCAGATATCTGCAAACTTAGAGGACTAATGTCTTCATTAGAAAAAATAGTGGCTTGTTTAATATATTGCTCAAAGCACCAAGAGAAAGCTTACCTATAAAAGCATCATCAATATTTGTAAATGCCTTTACAAGTTTTATGGGAAAGATATCTAGATGTGCAAATAATCTCATTTGTAAGCATATTGAGGCAATCAAGAGTTATGCATTCTTTGCTGGCCAGCAAAGAAGTAATAAAACAAAGATAAGCATACTTTCAAAGCAAATATTCCCACAGCTAAGTACAAACTGTGAGTTACAATAGCATAATCAACTATTAGAGAAAGTCTTACATCAAATGCAAAGCCTGCAAAGCTGAATTTTTTCACAAGGGTTTTCAAGTAAAAACTGCTATTAGTGCACAACATATCTTATACAACCCTACACAACAACCCTAATAGAAAATGAAGGCAAATGGCCTTGAATAAATCCCAGTTTGATCACCACAATCACAGTAAAAGCCAAGGCCATGGCAAACAATCCCAGAGGCAAACACTCCAAACCTTGAAGCGTAAGTTAATCATCCTGTTCTAATTCTAGTCAGTAGTTAAGAGATTTTTACTGCAGTAAATGACAAAATAACCCAAGGTATTCCCCACACCAAGTCCACTTTTCCAGTATTTCAAGAGCAGCACAGCACTGAATACTGCTGGAAATGTTTATTCCTTCTGATGGACTATTCTAAGGACTCAATCAACTTTGAAAATCAAGATTACAGGACCCAAACCACAAAGGGTGGTGAAGTTTGACATTTCATACTCCATGCTGGCATCACTGCAGTGATGTAGGTATTACCCCAAAGCTTCTACAGACTTCTACACTGCTTTTTTGTGATGAAGACAAACTGTTTAAAATTACCTTATATAGTCTGTTCCTTCATATGATAGCATCATTCTGCTTTCTCTAGCCATAACAATAATACAGTCCTTATTACTAGGAAGGCAAAAAGCAACTAAAAACCAAGATAGGAAGTGCAAAGTAACACAAACTCTTTACCTGACTTTAGGGAATAGCTCACAACCATTTGTGAAGGTTTGACAATGACTTATCTGAACCTTCACTTTTAAGAAAAGTAGCCCTAAAACAATCTAAACCAGAAAATCCTGTTCTTACATTTCCCTTTATATTCTTGTACCAAGAGTCAATTTCATGACACATGATTTTGATTAAGCAGTTGATTAAATACTCAACCTGCCTGTACACAATTACTGCAGATGGCCTCCAAAAACCTATCCAAACCGTAACAATAAAGATCCAGAAGCAGAAGCACCTGGTGATGCAGCAATTCTGTCACAATAATCTGGCCTAGGTCACCCCAGAGATGAGATTATTCGTTAGCATTCAATAATGTAGGATGAAAATAAAAACTAAGGGTCAAATTTAGATCCTATTTGCAACATTGTAAATGTCTACTAGACTGAGTAAGATCAAAGAAGAGGTTAAAATTTTACCTTGTTCACTGCAAAAGTAAGTGCTCCTGAGGACCAATGGAAGGTGACCTGTACTTTTGATGAAATTCCCTTCTATTTCACCAGTCTTTGCTCATGTTCCCAAATTTGTGATTTCAAAAGTGACAAACACTTTAGGAATAATATTTTGTGCATTTAAGATCAGAATAGTTGACAATCAATACAAAATTATCAGAATAAAGGTGACGTAAGGATTCTGAATTGTTAAGGATTGTTTAAACAGAGCTGCTAAAATGCTTTCCTCTCCCACTGTCCTTACAGCTGCATCATATGAGCAGATGTCTAATTTACTGGTATGATTAACTTTTTCCTTCTGTGCTAGAGATTTTACTAGTAACATATATATAGAAAGGAAAATTAATAAATGTACTATATTTTCCCCCTCTAAAAATACTGTCTTATATTTAAATAAACAGTCTGAAATGCACAATTTTAGCAGGAAGTCTGTATTCAGCACTATAAAAAAATCAGGCCAACCCTTTCAGTATCCTATATTTAGGTTAAGCTTTGCATATTTTAAATTGTTCACTTTTATTTCATTAATGAGGGTGAATACTAAAAATCCAGCAAACCCAAACCATTCAATTTTTGACAATTATCTCCACGTATCTGCCTCCATCACTCTTAAACAAAAAAGAACCCAATATAGGCAACAGACAATGAATTTTGCTAAACATACTCCATGTTTCCACACACTGATAGAGAAGTTATTCAGAGAGAACAGGGAAATATCAGTTTGTTGTCCACTGAGGATGCTTTACACCATGTTATGAATTGAGAGTTCTCATTTTCTGAAGCTGCTGTGCTTTGTAATGTAAATGCACTAATGAAAGCAATGTCTCATGACTGCAGATGAATTACATTACATGAGTGAGAATTACTACTGCTGTTCTAACAAATGAATTTGGTGACTTCGGCACAATTTATATAATGATAAATGTAAGCAGCTGCTGCAGGTGTTCTCAGACAGTAGAACATACTTCTTTACTATTTCAATTTTACTAAATTTTCTGCATAATATCTTGCATAGACACATGCAGAAGATATGAGTGAGACTGAATGTTCTCAAGGAGCCAGCTGATGTGAAAAGTAACTTGTAAGCATAGAAAAGTATGGAAATTTTTCACTGAAACATCTTTATTTATAATTATTATCATCATTATTACTATTATTACTATAGAAATTGAGAGATTATAAAGTTTTGATATGACAAGAATAAAATACATCCCTTTTGAAATGTAAAAATTGATTCTGTAAATGGGGAGTAAAATGTAAAAAAAAATTCCTACACAAAAAAATAACCATTATAATATTGTTTAAATACCAGTGGCTCAATCAGCACCAGTGGTGCTGTTTGCTCTGTTAAATACAGCCATATTCTGAAAATCAATTTATACACATGGGGAAAATAAAACAGTAAAAAAGAAAACAAATTCTAAATCCCTAACATTATTTATAACTGAATTTTTAAAGCATTTAACTTATTTGTGCATATAGTTTTGAAGCACAGTTGATTAATATTTGATATCCTTACTACATTAGAAAGAGAGACAGAGATCTATAAATCAATGCCTGACAAAGAGAAATTACTATTTCCATCTCCTTCTTCCTGTCCTTCTCATAATAGAGCCCTCCACTGGTGTGCACATGAAAAGAATGCACAAGCCCAGCGATTGTCAAGTTAATATATTTGGGTCTTAATTACAAATAGTCATACTTTATTACAGGCTAAATCAGAAGCTAACTTTAATATTCCATTCAAGAAAGCAGGTTTTTTTTCAGTTGTTAGAAGTGCCAGATAAATTATGTGCTTAGATCTACACATAGCAGAAATTAAAAAAAAACAAAAACCTATTTTTTAGTACATTCTCAGTAGATTCTTTTCTATTTACTACAATGAGTACAACTTCATTTTTATCTGTTTCAGACTACTTCAGTGATGGAAGCACTACTCTACTTTTCTATGCCCACTTAGCAGAATTCATATATCTATGTGGAATGATTTTCTCTTTTCATTTTCTTTGTCCCGCTTACCAAATATATTTCCTATCATCTTCTATTTTATCTTCTATTGCAAAATGTCATCATAGATCCCACATGTCTATCTATATATAGACATCTGCAGGCAAAATGCAATGAAGTATTTTTTTCACTGGAATTTGTAATGTTTGATAATAGGAATGTTTCAGAGAGGCTGCTTGGTTTTGACATAGCCTTGACAACGGCAAATGCTCCTGATGAAAGCCTGCTTGGTTTCCTTCAAGCTCATATGGCTGAACTTTTGGTACATCACTTTATAAGCATTAGTTTCCACTGGAAACTAATAGGAAAATATTTATATGAGATATAGGAAGGAGGAGGAGGAGGCAGAAGAAACGTGGGTGGAATACTGGCCATAGGCAATACGATAGAACCAGCAGAGGAAGAAAGACAAAGAAATGGAGAAAACAGTGACCAGGCATGAAGGTAACAATCTTAACTTTCTGTTTGACAATGTCAGACAACATCCAGGGCAGGGGAAGAAGAGTGATACCCTTTGCAAAGGTGCAAGTATCTCACAGGAGTTATGGAACAGATGTTACCACTGCAATTAAACCTGACTTTTAAACTCAGACCTGAGCCTGTCCTACCTTAACAGTTAGCTCAGAGCTAAAACAAAACAGAACATAAAAATACAGGCAAACTAAATCCGAGCAAGCCTGTAAGCTGCTCCAAATAAGCTCCTTGGATGTTTATCTTTTAAAATACATCTTCTTTTAATATGAGAATGTTTGTTCATTTATGGTATTTATTGATGTAGAACTTCATTATTGGGAAGTTAAAATGTACTCTAATGAAAAATGAAGTTGATCTGAGTTTCATCTATAATAAAATTGGCTTATTAATCTAATTTTTAATTTTATTAGAAGACATAACTCTGTTTGATGATGCATATGATGGTGATTTACTCTTTTACAATAAGTTCTTTTTATGTTGGCAACTTTTTCACTTACTTGAGGGAAAAGAAGAGATGTAGAAGCATAGACATTAAGTTATTTGCCCTGAATTTTTCCTCTTTCACCACTTTTTATGGTATCTCATGTATGCTCAACAGTTTTACTGAGAGCATTTCTTTTTGGTCCTGCAAGCACTGAAAAGAGTGGAGTGCAAATAATTCCATTGTCACTATATTTTTTTTTAAAGTCACATAAAAAAGTCACATAAAAATTGTTCCTTCCCAACATTCTTAGTGAGAAGGTAAGAAAAGTTTTGTTGTTTTTTTTTTAATGGTGTTTTTTTGACTTCCTTATATATAGAATTCCCTGTAGATAATGGCCTTGTAAATTGAAGTCTAGCTGAAATGGAAAGACAGAATGGTTTCATTTCTTCAGATGTAGAAAATTTTATTTCTTAAGGATTTGAGGGGTTTTTTGATTGTTTCGGCTT
>VZTB01015196.1:21735-31997 GCA_013397245.1 Thryothorus ludovicianus | reverse complement strand
AAAAAAAAAAAAAAAGATTTGAGGAATCCAGAGCTCCTCACGTGGGCACCCAGCTGTGCCGTGCCACACCAGGTGCCAGGCATGTGCCAGTCCTGCACTTGCCAAGGGACTGCACGGGAGGAAGCCCAGGGTGGTTAAATTCCCTCCTGGGGGGTTTTTCCTGGCCTTGCCAGGCTTGGGAACCATCAGCTCCTTGCCCTGTGGTCACCTGGGATGAGGGCAGAGCCATTTTCTGGTCACTGTGAAAGCTGCAGCTCTAGTTTTGATTTCCTAACAGTTCATCCTAAGAGGGGAGAGAGGGCTTGACCTTCTCCAGATCCCAAAATCATCCTTTCCCTTTTTGCTGGCTCTTGGCAAGCACGAGGAGCATGAGAATCCCTTTTGGCTTTAAAGAGTTCTCAGAGTTTCCCTAGGAAACATCTCGGATACTCAAAGGACTTCCAGGAGTTGTTTTGGAGAGCAGGAGGGTGGAGGGAAGGGAAAGGGAAGCAGGGCTGGGAATGTAACTCTGGGGAAAAGGGTGGGGGCTGCTTTGGGCTCAGGGAGGGGGCACTGGCTCTGGCTAACGCTGTTCCAGTGTGTGGAATTCCGTGTGCTCCTGCCAGGATTTTTGGAGTGTGTGGGCTTTTTGGAATGTGAGCGCTCTATGCTTGCTTTGTCCTGTTTGTTTGTTTTTTTAAATGAATGATAATTTTTCTTTTTCTTTTTCACCATCTTCTTATTTTTCTATCCTGGGAGCTGTTTCAAAATCCTCTCCTGCTCCGGGCTTCGGGAATCCCACCCTGCTGCCAGCAGGGGAGGGAATATTTTGGACCTCAGAGATCCCAGGCTGAGCCAAGCTAGTTAGGGTAATGAGGACACACCTCTGGGGAGAGGCAGATCTCACACCAGGCTGGATTTGGGGGGGTTTTCCCCCAAAATCTCCCGAGGCTGGTGTGTTCTACCAAACCTCTGGGAATTGCTCCCAGTTTGTTGAGTTTTGTGGTGTTGATGCAATGTGTCCCAAAGGGCTCGAGGTGCACAGAATCTTCTCCCTTTGGACACACATACTTTCCATGGATGGTGTCTGTTGGTACAGAGGGGTGTTTTTGCCAAAAATTCCTACTTTCTAGGCTTGAACCAGCACATGATTTATTTTCTGCTGCAGTGAAACGCACCTTGCTTGGAAGGATCAGAAATTTTTTACAGTTCTTTGTACTGTTGGATTTTTTTTTTTAATTTTCTGTGTGGTGAAATTAGTAAACGGATTTAAAAAGACTCAGAAGGTTGAGTTTTCACTTCTCTCTCAGTTTTGCTTTTTTTTTTACTTTCTCTGCATGGTTTTCGCCGCCGCCTGGCCCCAGAGGCGCAGGGTGGCTGCTCTTTATGCAAACCCAGTTTGATTTTGATGCAAACACCTGGTTTTGGTGAGGCTGCTTGTGCTCAGAGCTCGGTGTGCAGCCGGAAGGAGCCCAGACAGGCCCGGCCCAGAGCGGATTTGAAATTTCCAGTCTGGCTTCCAGGGCCCGGTGTCAGCCCAGCTCCACGGGGACTGCCTCTGGGTGGTGTGAGGTCAGGGCCCAAGAAGAGATTAAACTGCTCTGGGCAGGGCTTAGTGGTGAGCTCTGCTCTTGGATTTCTTCTTTCTCCTCCAGAGAGCCCCAGAGGGCAATCCCAGGATGTCCCAGTGCACGGTGAGGGTGTTTCTGGGGAGCTTTTCCTGCAGAGAACGGGAGGAACTCCCTGCTTTCCCTGAAAGGAGGAAATCCTGCCTTGCACTCGCCTCTCCAGTCCAGGCAGTGGCCAGTAGGCCAGGATGGGAGCAGGGAGGGCCCCTGGTTTTCCTGACACCTTGCAGGAGGAAAAAAGGCTGAAAATGGGGGATTCCCATGGGGATATGGGGTTGCCTTACAGACCCCCCAGTTCCAAGTCCTTGAGGGGCTGAAAGCACAGCTTTGCTCTGTGTCCTCAGGGTAAATTCACAAAAAAACCAGCTGAACTGTGCTCCAGGAGCTTGCTGGTCCCCTTGTTTGCTCTGCCCCTGGTCTGAGAGGGCTGGAGAGGCCCCAGGATGCTTGGGCAGGCAGAGCAGGAGTGGTGGGGCAGACACAGCCCCTGGGGTCAGGGGGAGCATCCCAGGGCTGGGGAGTGCCCGTGGGGTCATGTTGCGGTGACTGCCCAGGAGTCAAAGTCCAGGAGTGGAAATAGTGCCAAGGGAAATCAGAAACGCTGTGCCAGCTGGGTTGGGCTCTGCTTATCGGGGCTGGATTCCTGAGAATTCCGATAGAGGCAGTTTAGCAGAGAGGCCTGGAGGGTGGAGGAAGTTCCGGGCATGAGAAACTGGGCTGGGGCTGGAGTTGGGGCTGGCTCTGTGCCCTTCAAGACCCCTGCTCCTGCCTGAAGGGTGCTGCCAGCTGAGGGTCAGGCTCTGCTCCCAGGGAACAGGGACAGGACAAGGAGAAAGGCTCAGGGTGATATTTGGAATATTCCTCCATGGAAACGGCAGTCCAGGTCTGGTACAGCTGCCCAGGGCAGTGCTGCAGTCCCCATCCCTGGGGGGATTTAGCAGCCATGTGGATGTGGCACTTGGGGACGTGGGTCACTGCTGGCCTGGGCAGTGCTGGGGGAGCAGTTGGACTTGGTGGTCTTGGGGCTTTTCCAGCCCAGATGATTCCATGGTTCTGTGAAATGCTGCTACATCCACTGCCTGACCCCAGCGAACCCCAACCCTGGGTTTATTCTATTTTGTTTTCTTTTGTTGAAATCTTTGAGTCTTGCACGGCCTCCTGAGCAAACACGTGAGCCTGAGCTGGTATCACAGCAGGTATTTCCCTTAGGGGCAGGGCACCAGCCAAGCAAACACAGCAGCTCTGCCCCTGCAAGGCAGATTCCGTGCCCTGGGAAAGTTTGCTTGGATTAAAAAAAAAAAACACCAGAATGACTCAGATGGCATTTGCAAGGTTGGAGCCCTTTGGGGTGAGAGAAGCAGCAGGAGAGGCAGGTTTGGGTCCCCTCGGAGCTGTGGTAGCTGTGGGGATGCTGCTGGGGGGAAGGCTGGATGTCACTGCACTGTTGTGTGCCTGAATCAGGTGTTTCTGCTCTGCAGAAGAGCACCTGGCTTGTTAAACCCTCCCCCCAGCAGCTCTGGTGCCTCCAGGTCAAGCCCCTCAGCTTCCCAGAGGAATTTCTGGTCGGTTTTCCTGTGACTTGTGCATTTCTCTCCATGTGTGACAGGGAACAAGCTGCTGCTGGCCTCCTCTGGACTCTCCAGAAGCTCCACATCTCTCTGGTGTTGGGCTCAGAGCTGGAGGAAGCTCTGCAGGTGGGGTCTCACCTGGGCTGGGGGTGCCCAGAGCAGCCTCCCCAGTTCACTGCTGTGCCCAGGGCACTCCAGCCTGGATTCCCCTGGGGGCTGGCTCTGGGTGATTTCTCTTTACAGAGCTCACCTTCTCTGCAAATTCCATCCCATCACTGAATTATCTCTTTGCTCAGTGATCTAATCCTCTTTGCCAGATCAGCCTTCAAGCCTCTTTCCAGGGCTCCTTTCCAGCACGGTCACACTATTCCCTGCTCGGTCACACTGCTGCCTGCTCAGAACTGGGGTCTGTTTTTCTCCTACTCCATCAGCAGCTCACAGCCCTGCCTTGGGGGGCTGCTGTCCCCAAACATCCCCCTGATGGGATTCCAAGCCAACTCTTACGAATTCCCAGTTGGTGTCTGGGAGGAATATTTGCTCCCAGTGATACACTGTGTCATGGCACACAGTGTGATTTCCGCCCCAGTGTCCCCATTTCTCCCAGTTTGTACCCCAAAAGGGTACAAACTTCCTGCAAACTGTAGGAAATAAACCAGATTTATACTGGCAGCAGTTCAAAATCTCACGCTGTGCCAGTCCAGTTCTGCCCAAACCTAGCAAAAGGTGGGGGAATTCTCATCCAGCAGCTGCTTTACCTGGACAAAGATGCTTCAGGGGATTTTGGTGAGCACTGGGCACTTTTGTGATCAAATCTGGAAAACCTGTGTCAGTTCCATGGGCTTTGAGCCACAGCCCCAGGTGCCCTGATGCTCACAAAGAACTCACCCCCAGTACCAGGGAATTCCTGCTTCCTGTGCTGTCAGCTCCAGGGAGGTGGGAGGTAAATCCGCATTGGTTTGCCTCACCTGGGTTCCCAATTTATGGCTTTTCTGCTCTTATTCCTCCCCAAAACTTGGCTGGTGCAGGACCAGCAATACATTCACAAGGATGGGGGCTGTCCCTTCCCCTTTCCCTTCCTGTTCCGCTTTCCACTCTGCTTTGCCTTCCCTGTCTTTTCTCCCTCACAACCCTGGCCCCACTGACCCATCACGAGGCACAAATCCCAGATCATTATCACTACTTTATTGCTTCCTGTCTCTCATGCTTCCCTTCCCATGAGGAGAGGACTTGGATCTGTCCCCAAGCTTTTACCAGCAGACGGAAGGAGTTTGTTGCTGCTGCAGGAGCCCTGGGGGGAGAGCAGCACCCAGACACTGGGAATACTGAGGGACTGGGGTCCTGCTGCTCCCAGGAATGACTCTGGAAGCACTGCACACCTGGGGCTGCAGGTGGAGGGCAGGGATCCTGATGGGATGGGGCAGCCACGGGTGCTGCTGGTACCATGGAGGCTGCTGGGCCATGCTGGTACCTGCTGGTGCCACCTGTTTTGGGGTTACCTTGACTTCTTGCCTGGCCACAGCAGTTCTTGGGGACTCCCTCCATGGCCGGGGACCAGCACTGGACACAACAGTGGAAGGGGATGCATTTTTTTGGTGGGGGTGAGGTCCAACACAATCTGTCTGGGAATGGGAACGGCATCTTCCTGGACTGAAATCCCTCGGCCTGGCATAGAGACGGATCTGCTACAGGTGTGTGACAGCTGAGGGTGAGGTGGCGGTGATGTGTGTGGAGCAGGGGTCCCTGGTGATGGGATGGAGGGCTCTAGTCTCCCTTCTTGGCGTTGGTGGCCTGCAAGCGCTTCTTCAGCCGCACCACGTCCACGTAGAGGTTGCGCTTGAGGATGGTGCCAGCGCAGATGAGGGCTCCTTGCAGGGCTCCCATGAAACCCCCCAGGCACAAATCCTGCCCTGAAAGGAGGGAGCAGCACGTGTGGTCCCCCTGTGAGCATCCCTCGCTCACCGTTCCACCCCAGCCAACCATCCGTGGTGCTTTGGGCATCACCTTCCCCACTGTTCAGCTGCCCCCACACCATCCCCGGGGTCTGAACCCACAACCCCCTCCCTGTCTGACCTTTCCTTGTCTCCAGCAGGAAAAGGGCCTCATCCTGCCCCATCATGCCCTTTCCTCCTCCCCTTGGAACTCTGCTTCCCCAGGTGTTACTCTCTCACCCCACTGCGGCTCTTCCCTTTATCCCACTTCAGCACTGAAGCTTTTCTCCCCCCACATCCCGCTGGCCCCGAGCTGTCCCCATCTGAGGGTGCTGGTGGCCCTGTCACCTGTCAGGTAGAGGTTGGGCACAGCTGTGTCTGCCCGCATGGTGGCAATGGCCTCGGGCTGCAGGCGGGGCATGCCGTGGTCGGCGCCGTAGAACTCTCCGTGGGGACTGGCGATGTAGTGCTGGTTGGTGAGGGGAGTGCCCCCCGAGAGGTACTCGATCTGCAGGGAGACAGGGACAGGGTGGTCTGCAGGGGCAGCAGGACAGGGGGGCCATTGCAGGAACCTGGGTGAAGGGGGGTACAGCTGGCACGGGGCTCCTTGCAGCCTGCTGTGGTGGTTCTGGTTGGGTTTTATCCCAGGATGGTTCTGGGGGATCATCCTGGGATGGTCTGCCCAGGTGGGGCAGGGCTTGGAGCAGCCTGGTCTAGTGGAAGGTGTCCCTGCTTGTGACGGGATGGAACTGGATGAGCTTTAACATCTTTGCAACCCAAACCATTCCATGACTCCACAGTCATTGGGTAGGTAGAGGGGACCCAGAGAGGAGCTGGAGGACCCCTGAACCCTGAGTTTAGGACCCCTGAACCCCATGTTTCCTCACCCGGCCCTCAATGCGAGGGTAGAGCTTGAAGACAGTCTGCATGATGGCATCCACAAAAGTCTTCTTCAGGTCCTCATAGTCATCCCCCCGCTTGTGGACCTGCTTGTCCTTCCACTCCTCAAACCACTCGTACCTGGCGAAGGTGACGATGGCCAGCGTGGATTTACCTGCAGGAGGACAAGGCTGGGGTGCCCACCCTGTCCCTGCCCCAAACCCTCCCCATCCAAACGCAGGTGACCCACATCCTTCATCCAGGCATCCCAAAGAGCCCTGTGCCCAGCAGTTTCCATCACGGACAGCTGAGTAGGAACTCCTTGTCTAGGATCACCAAACCCCAACAAGAGTTCTGAAGCCTCTCACAAGCCTTTGTGGCTGGGTGCCAGCCTTACCCGGGTGCCTCATTTCCCAGGTGGGGTCCTTGGCTGACGGTGAGGTGACAAAGAGGAGAGGGATGTTGTTGGCAGCTTCCTCTCTGGACGAAGCCAGGTAGCGCTTCACCCTGCACCAGAGGGAAGGGCAGGGCTGGGGGCTCAGTGCACACCTTCCCCTGAATCCTCCCTGTGGCCAAATCCCCATTTTCCAAGTCACTGCCCAGGAATTCAGCTCCTTACGCTCAATGAAGTGCGTCCAAGGTGAAGCCAAACCTACATTCCATCCAGATCGTTCCCGGGGTACATGAAGTAGTTGGTGGGTTCCAGCCCCAGTTCCTCCCTGGAGCCGCTGAGGCCGACGAAGACGGTGAAACCCCCCTCACCGTGGGTCACCATGCGGAGCTGGGCCTGGATCTCTGCAGCGTGGAGGGGAAAAGGGGGAATTAGTCTGTTCTGGGAAAATCGGGCGTTTCCAGGATCCTCAGCTACAAAAAAAGTTGTTTCTCCAGTCCTGATCCTTTCCCAACAAACCCTGACCCTTCACACCCACACAAGCATTCCCCTTTCACCCAGCTGTAACCCTTCCAGGAGATTTTCTGGAAATCCAACTCTTAAGTGGACATTCCATCAACTCCCACAAATTTCAGGGCCCTGCGCTGCACTTTTCCAGGGATCTTTGCACCAAACCAGGACTCAGTGAACTGCAGCTGATTCGGGCCCAGTTAATTCAGGCTTAGCAAAATGCCCGTGGAGAAATGAGCGGCTGGGGCTGGCTTTGGAGGGCTTTGGCACAGGAGCAGCGGGGGGCTTTGGCAGGGCTGATGGATCAATCCTCTTTCCGATGCGGCTCAGGACGGGATTAGCGCCGTACCCGGCAGAGCCCGCGCCTCCGCCGGCAGCAGCCTCTCGTAGGTGTTGAAGATCCCGGCGTCCGAAATGACCACGGGAGCGAAGATATCCACCGAGTCCTGGCCTTTTTTGACACTCACGCCTGGCAGGGGAAATCCAGAGGTGCTGGTGAAAGGAGGCCTCACTTTGGGGAGCAGCCCCACACCCCGTCCCCGGCCGGGGCTCACCGCAGGCTCTGCCCTGGGCGTCCAGCAGGATCCTCTGCACCGGCGCCTTCCCAAACACGTTGCCTCCAGCCTTCCGGATCACAGGGATGGTGTGGAAGGCAATTTCCCCGGCCCCACCCTTGGGGTACCAGGCGCCGTGCAGGAAGTGGCTCACCAGGATGCTGTGCATGGAGAAGCTGGCCTTGGAGGGGAGCACACCTGGGGAAAGGGGTGGCCAAGGTGGGTCTGGGCAAATCATGGCTTTGGAGCTCATCCTAAATACTTTAGGAAGAGGAACACCCTGCACACGACACCGAGAGGAAGGTGAGGAACCTGGAGGAGCAGGGTGTGGGTGTCCCTGTGGCAAAGCCCCCCTGACCAAGTCAGGCAAAGCCCAGGCGATGGGGTGGAGGGAAGGGGGAGGCTCAGGAGCATTTCCCCTGTACCCCATGGGGAAGATGCAGAGTGCAGAGGGAAAGAGATGGAGATGAGCAACGGGGACACGTCACCTGCCAGGGACTTGGGGACAAGGATTCTGGTGAAGCATTCACCACAGAAAACCTTCCAAAAGCACCTAAAAAAGGGGGTTTGTACCCTTTTTCCATTTCTAAAGGGTTTAACATCATCCCAGGGCCCCCCGGTCACCTACCGTAGGTGGGGAAGATGTAGCTGAGCACAGCCCGGAGCTCGGGGTTGGGGGTGAGACCATCCACCACCTCCTTGAGGCTGCGTGAGGCCAGGTGGGAGAAGGAGAAGAGGTGTGGGAGCAGCCTGGAGCGGATCAGGAGCCCGGCCAGGAACCGTGGGAGCATCTTGAGGATCCCCAGCAGCACAATCCCACGGCGGGCACTCTGCAGGGAGAGCCAGGGGCTCAGATATGCTCCAAAGACACTCCAAAGCATTTTTCCCTCTTAAATTCCCTGCCAGGCATTCTGGGGAGCCGTGGGCAAGGGCGGTACTGGCTTCCTCAAAAGGCTTCCTTCGAAAACCTCCCTGAAGGAAAACTTCCCCAAAAAAGCTCCCCCACCGAAACTCCTCCAGAGAGGTCCTCCCAAAAAAAGCTCCCTATAAAAAATGGTTCTCCAAAATAACTTCCTTAAAGAACTCCACTCCAATGCCTTAAAGAACTTCTTCCTTAAAGAAATCTCCCCCAAGACACCTGTGATGCTGCATTTTTGGGGCCGAAAGAGGCGATTTTGCCTGTGTTTCCTGACACTTGTGGGATGATGCCGTTATTCCCTAGGGGTGCCCGGTGTCCAGGTGCCAGGGGGGGTTCCCCTCCTTGTGTTCCCCAGATCCAAACTCCCCTGGTTTCACCCAGGTCTGCCTCTACCTTCACCAGCCGCTGGAACTCATCGATGGCCACCGCCTCCCCGGGGAACTGCTCCTTCAGCCTCTGGAAATATTCCCTCTTCCCAGAATGGATGTGGAAGGTCTTGCCAGCACCCTGGGGGTCCCCCAAAACCACAGCATCGTAGATGGCTGGGAGCGGGGCCCACTCCAGCTGCCCATCTGTCAGCTGGTCCACCAGGAACCTCATCAGGGAGCCCTCCTCCATCTGCCCCACATAGTGGATCCCTAAAAAAAAATATTTATTCCTTCATTTTCCTCTTTTTTCCTTTTTTTTCTTTTATTTTCCCACCCCAGGACGCACCAAATCCACCTCTCATTTATCCATCCCCACCCCATCAGCTCCACGTGGAAGGGAAAGGGAAAATCGGGGATGACCTGCCTCCCAGCTGGTATGATAGTGTTTTTAGCTGGAAATTTAGGAATTTTGTTACACTTTGCTATTAATCTCTACTGTAAATAATTAATCCTGGAGATTCAGGGACACGCAGAGCCGGACTTTGTCTTGGCACAAGTTTACCAGCAAGGTGTGTCCTGAGGTGACATCCCCCATGCTGGGAATAATAACACAGGGGCTGGATATGGGGAACTTGGGGGGGGCTTGGTATCCGGCACCCGGAGGGTTTTGGGGTGAAGAGCAGGAAAATGGTTTGTCTAATGCCAGGCGTGTGCTGGTGAGTCCCGAGCAGATGCGATTCCCACCCTCAGGGTATCCCACGCCCCTCCCTCGGCCCCGGCGGGAATTGGGGCGATCCTACCGGTGTCGAACTCAAATCCCTTCTCGGTGAAGGTGTGGCAGCAGCCCCCCAGCTTGCCGTGCTGCTCCAGCACCAGCACACGCCAGCCGGCCTTGGCCAGCAGCGCCGCAGCCGCCAGCCCGCCGATGCCGCTGCCCACCACGATGGCATCGAGCTCCCGGGGCACCTTCTCTGCCGAGAACACTGCGGGGACACGGGGGCGTCACTGAGGTCACCCCACGGCGAGGGGGACCCCCGGAGCCACGGTGGGGGGGTGACACTGGGGGGGACATCGACAGGGGCACAACCCGGGGTTGATGAATGCTGTCCTGCGGGGCGATGCCACCTGGGCTGTCGATGCCACCCCGGGATTTAATTCCGCCAGGGGGGGGTTGATGTCCCCGAGGGTCCCGTACCTGTCTTGACCACGGTCCTGCGCACAGCCTTGTCGGTGACGAGCGGGGCGGGCGGGCGGCGGCTGTCGGTGGCGAAGGGGTTGGGGCTGCCCTGGCCCAGCGGGAGCAGGAGGGAGAGGAGGGAAAGGAGGGCGAGGAGGAGGAGGAGGAGGAGGAGGGTGCCGAGGAAGAGCAGCGCCTGCAGCCACATGGTGCCGTCCGGCTGCGGGAGCGCCGCTCTGCCCCGCGGAGCCGCGAAGAGCGGCAGGGACGGGGGGCGGCTCCGGCACTGGGCGGGGGGACCGCGGACAGAGGCGGGCCCTGGATACTGGGAACGGGGACTGGGCACTGGGGGCGGGCGCTG
>VZTB01015194.1:117066-196252 GCA_013397245.1 Thryothorus ludovicianus | reverse complement strand
AATGCATCTTGAAAACATGGATACTGCAACTCCATATTTATAACAACTCGTAAGTATAAGAATATTACTTTTCTTCTTTTTTTCTTTGCTTTTGTGGTGACATTTCAAGGACAAAATCCACTCACAAGTGGAACTGACTGAAGAGATTTAAACCACACCCTCACCATGCTCTGCCTCTACAACATGTTCACTTAAAACTTAAGTTCAACTTTCCAAGTTGATTTGTTTTCCTACTTCCAATTATGAGTTGTAATAACATTAGGAAATCATTTATACTCTCACAGTACATGTAAGTCAATCTTTTTTTGTCAAAACTTCTGTTAAATAAGGTTTTCTCTGTAGAAACACCTCAGGATTGCAAAAACAGCCGTCCTGAGCACCCAAGAGAGGTCAAAGAACTAAACCAAGCCAAACTAAGTCAAAACAAACAACAACAAAAGCAAACCAAGAACCATCACACACATTCCACCTAGCACTGGAAAAGTTCTTCAAAGCAACACGGCCAAAGGCAGAAGGATCTGAGATTTCAGTAAATCAGAGATTTTTCCTTTGCACACACGGTGTGACAAACTGCCCCCTTGGTGATACATCTAATTGAAGGTTTATGCAGGAGAAGCATGCAAAAACATCAAGACCCCCTGTTATAGTATGGTATGAGCCAAAGATTCCCATTATAGTTTTTCATTTTTATTACAGCATCAGGAAGAGAACCAATTCTATATATCTTGAAAAGTTTTGTGTGCTTTTTCTTTTGCTGAACAACAATTATATTACTTTTCCAAACATAAATTAAATTGTATATTTACCTTTTTTTCCTTACATTCATTAATAATGTGAAGAGGATACAGGCAAAAAGTTATGATAAGCCAAGTTATCATTGTCACTTTCAAGTAACAGGTGATAGCTGGACTTTTTTTTCATTCCTTAAAAATGGATGTCTTTGTAAAACCTACTTAAGGGTTTTCAGTATTTTTTTTACTAAATTTGGATTAAAGGGCCTTGATTTAAAGCTTGAAAGTATTAAATCTCAATCAAACAGGACAATCTTAGCCAGACACATTCAAAGGATATCTACATTATCTATCTAGGCTACAGTACCCTATAAACACATCAACCTAACACCAGATGCTTTGCTCTACATACAGCCTGTGTACTTCAGTTTTATTGAGTTTAAATAACCCCAAATATACTTTAATCTCAAATTTTCATTAAGGAATATCTTAATTCATAATAGTACTTCTTGTTTGCCTTCCCTACATCAACATTTTCAGCTACTAAAATATTGGAGACACAATCTCTTTCATTCTGTTGTTACAAATATAATCCACTGAAAATGCAAGGTATAATTTAAGATGTTGCCAAAAATGTATAAAGAGCTGTGTTCTCCCCAAGCACCAGTTTACAACTACTACCAACCAAAAGACAGAAATAAATCAGAGACTGACTTCTAGAACAGCACAACAAAAGCTACCTAAAACAGTCCAATGCCAAAAGGAAACTTACAACAACAAACTTAATTAACTAATTCAATCAACATGGGATTAAGACTTTCATTAATCCACCAACATGGAATTAAGGCTTTCATTAAGGATTTAGTTTTCTTAGTGCAATATAGCAAGATAGGTTGCAGAAGTAGTATCCTATTTTTTTCATTATCCAGTGAAAAGCCAAAGAGTAAAATTAGAATTTCAGAGTGACAGAGAAAAACTGAATCCAAAGCTACCCAAGTATCTGAATACCAACTATTTTTCTTTGCTGAATTAAACTCTTCAACCATGTATTAGACTTCCCTTTCAAACACACATTTTGCTGTTCACTTTTCATGGTTATTAAATTTAATGTGTTTGATCTATTTGTTGTTGCTTAAACTCAAATTCTATGATCTTAATTTCCAAAGTATATAGTAAAACAGATAAATCCAGTAACCCAACGACACTGACTGCAACGTAGTCTTTTAAGTTAAAAAATTCAGGGAATAACTTTCTTTCAGCAGGTGAAAGTTTATATTAATTTTGTATTACGTAGCTGATTTTTTTTTCATCAAATCCACATAAAACAATAATCTAAAATTATATAGAAGCTGCCAACTCTTCTTGCTGCACAATCTGAAATCCTCTTAACTGTATTCCAAACCACCACAGCAACATCCTAGTGTATACTTGCAAACATGAAGCACTTCTTTCCAAGCCACACTGTAAGCACAGAGATAAAGATTTACTTACCTGATCCCCGTTTGGTTACAACCTTCAAGCTCTGAGTCAGAGTAGCATACAAGAGAATCAAGTTGGGAATAGGAGCTTTCATCTTCTGTCTTTCCCTGGCTGCTTCCTGAAGTGGCAAAAAAATACAAAAAACACTGGTTGTACATTGGCGCTGAAACAACGTTGAAGAAAATAATCATAATATTAACATTGTGGAAAAGCTATGTACAGTTTTAGCAATTTAAAGCACTAAAAATGTTTTATTCTTTCTTTTAAAATGTATGCAAACTAAAATCACCATAAAACAAGCACATGCACACGCTACATTTAACCCTGGAGCTTAAGCTACAACTTTGTCCACACATTGAAAATCCTTTGGGTCTCTGCTAAAACTTTGTAATAGATCTCCTGAAACATCTATTTATTTCTTCTTTATCACACAACTTTTTCCACCAACCAACATGAAAAAGAAAATAATGCCCTTCTTTAGTTTTGCTCTCATTTACTAATACCACAAATTGAACAAGAGATTCACAATAAAATGAGCATTTTATTTAAACAGATCTGATCATCTTCTTAGGAACAGAAAAAGGGGGAAAATAACAGCACATCAAAGTAACCAGCAGAGACACCTGTAACTTCCTTTTGGGTGAGCAAGTTTAAACTAACTTATTGACTGCACTAAATCAGAAGTGAATGTTAATTAGAATGGAGATAAGCAGAGCATAGATTGTGTTTTACCCTTCATCTCCAACACATGAATAAAAGATTTGCATTTCTTTTTGCTTACTCTGGGTATTAAGTGGTATGAGCTGCTGGTGAAAGCAGGGACTAAACATTTTGTTAATTCCTCATATAAATAAGAGGGTATCATCTACTCATGGTGATTAACAACTTTCTTCAGGATTGGTTGATAGGGCTAATATCTCATATTTCAGTGTGCTGAAAGAGGAAATGAGGACAAATCTGCCTATTCGAGCTAGACAGCACACAGCCTATGCTATCTGTATTCATTAGAGTAGCTTACACAAAAATATTCTAGTCTAATGGGGGTAAGAAAGGGCTGGGATCAATGGTTCTTTAATATTATAACTAAGACCCAGACTAAACCATTGGGGTTTTGATATTCACCTCTTTTAATCACAGCATTGGACAGCAACTGAAAAATTCTCAGGCAGTACCACATAGTAAAAGTTTTGATTTCTAAAGAGGCCATGAATCTTTTGCACTTTCATTGATAATCAGGTTACTGAGTACCTGCAACATTTTTTGAAAGCAGTATCCTAAAATATCTTCATCTTAGAAGAGAAAAGGTTGGAAATCAGAAACAGCAGGGGTATAAAAAAGGACATTATGGGAAGAATTGCTTAAAAAAATTATGACTTCATATATAATCCGTATTGAAGCTTTACATTTTATGACATTTCAGAACTAAGCACAAATCTACTACATTTGTAACTATGTATTTAATAAAAACGAGAAAGTTAGATATATTTTGACAACGGTTTGTGTTTTGTTTTTTTTTTTAAATATATGTATTCAAAGAGTAACGCACAAGTGTTTGTTCATTCATGGTCTTTAACAAGCTACAGCATTCTAGCATCACAGTGAAAGACTCTCACCTGCCTACATACCCATGCTACTTCAGAAAATTTAGGCAACTTAGAAATTAAATATGAAATATAGGATTGCTAGGAGGTAAATTATGTGTAATGCTAACATTTTTAGTTCAGTTTAAAATTTAACAAAGTAGCATGACCACTAGCAGTTATAAATAATACAGATCTTTAGAAACTTAGAAGCCAGCAATATAGGTTAATTTTCCAGGGGCACGGTTAGTAGATACCACAATGTGTAATGCCACATTTTACTGCAGACCTTAGTCAAGCTTTCTGAAATCAAAATCTCATTTCTCAGTCACTGCACTAACTGATGCCACAGGAAATCCTGAAGCTGATATCTTCAGCCTCCAGGGTTCTATCAAGAGTCAGCTCCTTGCTCTGTGTGAGCCTAATAAATATTGCCCAAAGAACCACAGGATCTTACCACGCAATTACAAATCCAGTAAATTGGTTCTGACTGTGAAAGCATATCCAAACACATCCTTTTTGACCATGCATCAAAAGATAATATTGCTGATCACTGTGAATAAATGTAAATATATACATGTTTGCATATGTATGTGTATGCATGTATGTATTTGTATTTATAGACATTTGTGTAGGCAAACCATGGAGTAGCTATAAAGATTGATTCTATCAAAGCAAGCCTCAGTAAACACAATAATATCAATAAGAAACTGTTCAATAAATGAAAATTTTCTTTTGTTCCATGCATGTATCACTAATTTAAGTTGTCAAGTCAGCTGGAACCATTATTATAATAGTATAGCAGGAATTGCATTTTAAATACATCACTCTGAAAGACATTCTCATGTGCATTTATTCTCAGAGATTCAGGTCTAACTTAAAGGCATAAGCTAAACTGGCTGCTGCCTACATGATTTGTGATAAATCCCTAGAAAGTAAAGTCTGCTGCTGTCTTTGGAAATACCAAAAAGGGCTGACTGCTAAAGAGGAAAAAGAAGGGAGAGATGACTCCCAACAGCAGCCACTGCCTCCTTACAGCAATATAAGCAACAAATCAGACCTCACACAGGCTCTCTCCAGAGTCTCCCAACCCTTCTCTTCCGTTTACCCTCCCTTTTGTGAAGGAGGACAAGTGTTTCTGGTCTTCCCAAGATTTTAAAAATCAAACACTCAACTAAAGAAAATGAAAAGAAATAAAGATCAGTTTATTGGAGCTGGTGCCTCACAGCTCTGGAAGTTGTCTGGGCGGTTGGAAAATGCGCCTCAGGTTACTCATGAGTGATTCAAAACAGATATTTAACATCTCTTGTCCCTCATTCTGGGTGAATGCCTCGGAAATTGACTATTCTAGAAAATGTTACCCTTGTGAAATTGGTTGTGAAAACAAAATAAGCAAGTCAGAAGAAAATATAAAAGGAACATCCCAAGGGGAATCTCACAACAAGTCAACAAAGTCAACAGAAAACGCCTTCACTGCTGCAATGAGTATGCCCGAGGCCTAGAAACTGTAACATATTCAGGTAGATTTTAAACTAGAAAACAAAATAAAAGGCATAATTCCGAGAAGCCAAATTTTTAACACCAAGTCGAGTGTGATATCTCATGAATTGGAAATGGCCTTCTTTCAGCAATGAATTTTTTAAGGAGGAGGCTATATTACTAGTCGCTTAGCTGTAATATATTTCCTTTTTTTTAAATAACATTAAGAAATTCTGACTTTTACAAGCAGAACGAGTCTGCTGTTTCTTTAAGCAATAGTTACATAGACAGCTTACATACACATCTACAAAACTCATTTTTATGGTTATTCTTTTTTCTGATTTTCAGTTACTTCCACTAAAAAGCTAAGACAATGTATGGTAGTTATAAACTTAATTGCTGTTTTTAAGCTGAATCTATTTTAACATGTTTTACATACCCATTGGGTATAAGACTGCTATACTCCAAGGGTAAGTAGTAGACTAAGGAAGTCTTTTAAAACCAGGGATTTTTGGCTGCTTTTTCTTTATACAATACCAAAGATGAAATGTTTTTTCATCTTTAAACAGTATTTACAACTTCAAATTTTCAAAAGTGTGTTGTTTGTTTGTGTGAACCAAAGCAGTGAAAAAATGTTAAATATTTCTGCATAAATATATTGCACAGAAATTCTAACTGGGCATATTAATAACTTTTTTTTTAAATTCTTTTCTGTAGAAGGTGTCACTGCTTGACACAAAAATGCCATAGTATAGCATTTGCATCAGAAAGTATCTAATTTTCCAGTTGAGACAGAAATAGAAATACAGCTGTATATCAAGACTAACATCCTTTGGGGAAATGCCAAGAATGCTTTTTCTCTTCAATTGTCATAAATACTCACTGTGAGGAAAATGCACACACATAGACACTAGCTTCCTAAAATAGCACAGCAGACATTAAATTAACTATAGCAAGGCAGTTCCTGATGAGGCAAGAAAATAGAAAGGAAAATTTTGATTTCTTCATTATACTTACATTTATTATGGGCCTTTCCCAATATTTGAATCAAACTTTACTGAAGTAAGAAATTTTCCATGGGCTCAGTCCCTTAAAATAACTTTAAGGGATGGATTCTCAGTTAGTCTGTAAATGCTAGCTGATGTCTGTTGACTAATTATTTGAAAATCATTTCTTTTCCCATACTGCTATTCTAACTTTGAAGAATGATTTCTTATACATGTTAAAAAATGCCACATTATCTTTCTCCATCATATGCGATTCAAAGAAAAAGAAAAAAGCAAAAGAATATTGCAACATCCTCTGAAATTTGCAAGATATTTCATGACTGTTCTGTGGTAATGACACTCAAGTGATGGTAAATTACAAATGAGTAACAAAATTACAAAGAATAACCACCTGAATATATAAGGAAAAAAAAAACAAAAACAAAAACCAAACAAAAATGCCTGTTCAGTAATAGTCTCTTTACAAATTCCTGAATAAAATGGTATTAGATCTCAGAGGGTGTAAAGGACAGCTTGGTATGTCCAGAACACAATTCAAATATCTTGAGAAAAAAAAAATGCAAGGAAAAAACTAAAATCAGAACCAATGTGATTTCATAAATGTGTCAATTCATTGTCATGAGCTGACCTAGAATAGTAAGACAACCTAGCAATTCTCAAAATGGTAGCTAAAAAAAATTACCTATTTCAAATACAAAAGTCCATAAAATTAGTCATTTCCAGAGTCCCAGTAAACAAAAAGATTTAGCAATCAAATTATGAAGAACTCATGAGAAAACAGTCAAAAGCCACAGGAGGCCAATAAGCTACTGTGTTTGCTTTCCAAATCATCCCTGCTCCTCCACGCTTAGCAGTATTCCTAAGTTCAAGCACATTGTGCTTCATGACCCAAAAAAAAAAAAGGAGAGGAGATTATTAAACAAGCAGTAAGGGTTGAAGGAATGGTGACAGTGTTTTAAACTGAGATAACCAAAAGCCAATATGTCACCTGTCCTGCAGGGCACATTGTGAAGAGAAATTCAGTGGAGCCTTGGGAGAGGTTTGCAACCAAATGCATTATGATTTTTCCTATTAAACCTGGTACTCATTATTGCCTTCCTTTAAAGATGTATTGATGCCATCCATTATACAAAGTATAGTAAAGACGGAAATCTGGAGAAATTTAAGATTCCATGTATCTCTGTATATGAAAATATAATCTACTTTTCCCAAAAGTTTCCATCACTTAAACACATAAAAGAATTTAAAATTATTCTACAATGAAAAAGAATCTTGATATGGGCTGAATATTTATTTTCTTAGTCTAATGTAAAGAAGTAATGTCAACAATATTTGAAGTATGTCGACATGAAGAATGTCAACAAGTATTTGAATGGAACATAGACCAGCAAACATTCCTATTTTGAATACTGTTTAGATTGCTTAATGTGTTTTTAAATATTTCATTAAGTGGCTTTTTTCTGTACTGTGTAATAAATAAGATTTCTGGATTGTGCTTTTTCTATTATGAGACAAATTGTAGCAGATTGCAGGTACCTGAAATTTAACATGTCATTTGCTTGAGGAACCTCTTTTGAAGAAACTGTTGAACACCTTGTCCTTCTGAGCCACAGACTGAAACAGTCACATAGCTGAAAACTATCTGGCACATATTTTGGGGAACTGCAGGAGCTAATTCAACAAAGACATACAAAAAGGAGATGATAGTCTCTTTCCAATGGTCTCATAGGACCTTGTGGGATGCAGGTCAGCAGGGTGCCCTTGACAGTCCCAGATAATTCTCCAAAGTGGCTCAGTCAGTCAGAAGTGCTGATGCAAGTAGAGCAGGAAAGAAAATCTTTGGATAGAGAGGCAGTGAGTTATTTAACGTCAGGGTAAAGGAACAAAGGAAATCTCTGTTCAGTTCTAGGAGCCTTTACTTGACATAAAAAATACATCAGCCTAAATTTAAAATAATCTTGTATTGCTACGAGTAGATGCTTACCTCTTAATAGTTCACAACTCATGATCATAAAGAAATAAGAATCTGAAACTAAGGAAAGGTTTTTTCCAACAAAATATTTAACCAAGCTGGACTAAGATACTTGATGTTTCCAACATATCTAGTGGGATACATAAGAAATGCGTTCTCATGAAGTGGATTAAATCAATGGATTAATGAAAAATTTGAAACCATAATTTCTTTTCCTGGACAGCAAACAAAAAACATTGTAACAACATGGCAGCAATCTTACAGGCAATAATCAAAAAGTTAAGCTCAATAGCAATGTTCCAAAGATAGTTGCAAGAAGATTGCTCTGCTACTTCTAAAGGGAGATGTAGAAAATAATAAATAAAACAGTTCTCCCTTTTTATAGTCTTAAATACATAAAGTCAGATAAAGAGGAAAAATTCAAAGAATATCAGTCTGATTTTGAAATGCTGCCCTTCCAAATAAAGAAAAAGGCCTTCCTTCCAAATATGTGTGCATTGGTGACCATCACTGAAATTATGGCATGATTTGGGATGTGAGATATCTAACATCACTGATCTGCTGTTGTGTTAGTTCCTTGACCACTACTCTGCATCTTTGCCTTTTGAGGGTTAGTAGCCTTGTTCTTGTAACAAGATGAAATTCCACCTTTGCCTAAACTGACAAGGTTTTAATACTGCAAGTATTATTTTGTTGGATAATTATGTTTGTGTTTTCAGGCAACTAAATGAGCTCTTGAAATATTAGCAATAGCAGTAGAATAACAAATATAAAATCACAGAATGGCTTGAGTTGGAAGGGACCTTAAAGCTGCTGACATGGTGACATCACTGACGAAGATGTTGAACAATGCTGGCCCCAGTACCAAACCCTCAGGGAACACCACCTGTCACTGGTCTCCACTTGGACATCAAGCCATTGACCACAACCCTTTCAGTGAGACCATGCAGATAATTCTTTATCCACTCACTGGTCCACCCACCAAATTAATGCCTCTCCACTTTAGAGACAAGGATGTCATGTGGGACATGACAAATGCTTTGCACAGGTCCAGGTAGAGGACACCAACTGCTCTTCCCCATCCACCACCACTGTAAACCTGCCAGACAAGATCCTCAAATTTGTTAGGCATGATTTGCCCACAGTGAAGCTATGTTGGTTGTCAGCAATCACCTCCTTATTCTCCATGTGGCTTAGCACAGATTCCAGGTGGATCTGCTCCGTGGTCTTGCCAGGCACCAAGGTGACACTGACCAACTTATTGTTTCCCAGGTCTTCTCTATTTTCCTTTTTAAAAATTGAGGCTTTCCCAATATGTGCTAAGTATATCCACTTTATGGCTTTGTGGAATTCAAGCTCCTTTTCTGCAAATGGCAATTTCAGACTGGCCATTTGCAGGAAAACCCCAGCAAAACAGCTGGATTCTCTAGTTTCCTATATGAATACTTTTCTTCCTTTTTCTAGTTTATGAATAGTAGCAGCTATACAACAACATAATATGTTTGAGAAATGAATTTGCAAGATGTAACTTTAACTATAATTTCAAGCTTAAGTTAGGATAAAAGCAGTTTTTAAAAAGTTTGATCTTCATAAAATTTTTTGAATAGTTACTTGATAAAATAAGCAAGTTCTTTCTCAGACACCAACAAAAAGTTTTTAAGTATTTTGACTATCAATAAACATTACAAGAATGATTTATTTCCAAAAATTCCATAAGTAATATCTTCCATCTGAGTCACTAATGAGAAAGATATTTTACTTCAAGATGAAGGACAGAAGGATGTTGAGGATGAAGCCTCACTGTGGATATTCTGACAGAATGTTTATACTCAAAATAATAAACCCCCTCTCCCCCTTACCATCACTCAGGTTATCAGTTTACATCACACCAACATCAATGGTTTTCCACAGCTGATACTTTAAACACAATTTTGCTAACACAAGGCAATCTTAGACTCTTACAAATGACCTGTTTCTAGTTTAATGTTTGCCCTATCCTGCCATTTGAAATGTTAGGGAAGTTGTGCAATTTTACATTACACTTCATACTATATGAGCTCCCTTTGCACTTTAGAGTTGTGAAAAGGGAGAAACAAATGTTTCATTTATCCCCTCTCTCTCACAGACTAACTGACAAGCCCTTTACACTTCTTCAAACCCGCCTTTGACAACTTGCTGTCACATCCTGAGATCAGTATGGGCCTGAGTGTCCCTGCCCAGCCTTCCCTGAGCCCTCCCCAGCTGTGCCCAGGACCCTTTCAGCTCATCCTGGGGATGCCAGCCCCTGCCCCCGTGACACTGCAGGAGTGCTGGGCTCCAGCCCCACCTCTGCTCACACCTGGATGCTGCCAACACTCAAGGCAGCCCACCTCAGCATGGATTCCTTGCACATGCGCCACCTCCAGCCCTCTCTTGTGTCATCTTCTGCCCCTGGCTGTAGCCCTGGCCATGGCTCTGCCATGCCAGAGGCTGTTAACAGGCCCCATAACCAACCCCCACGTTCAAAGACTGGGGAACTGCACCCCATGGGTGAGGGCTCGGGCTATGCCAGTGTCACTCTTGGGGTTGGACAGTCCACCTTCACCACATCCTGACACCTTGCTCCTCAGAAGGGTCTGAAATCCAGAACAACTATTGACCCATGTCTGTCTCACACCTGCTCACTGCCAGTGGGAGAAAATTTCCCACATTTTAATACTCTAAATAACTTGACAAGTGTTGCTGCTTCTCCTTGAAAATGCAGATTATAAACAGTTTTGTGTTTATAGAAATAGTAATAAAAAACTTTGGAAGTTCACTAATTTATCAATTATCTATAATTCTTTTAAGATGTCAGTAGACTATAAGCAAGATCACATCTAAAAACATTTGAGCAGCAGCAATTCAGTATCTGTATGATATTCCACAGGCAAGTTACTGCCTGACAAGGACAAAAGTCCATGGGATGAATTTGCCATATGAACAAGGGCCTGAGGAGAGAAATATGCATACAAAGGATAAGGCAGCTTTACTATTTTGATGCATCACCCTGTGTACCAAAATTTAAAGCAGAGCAATTTCTCCAAAGATTATCATCATTTAATTGGTTTGTAAAGAATTCAAGCACCGATGATATGCAGCTGTATTAGTGGTGGGTACAGCAGAACAGCTCTTTCTGCTCTGTTCTGCACCCCATCAATGTAAGTCAGCTTTCCTGCAACTCTGACAATCACACCACAATTTCATAAGCCCTGATCTATTACTGTAAAGAAGAGTAGAAGTATAAAAGGAAGAAAGGATTGTAAATGGGACTAAAACTTCTCCCATTAAAATTTAGAGCACTTAGCTGCACTGAACAAGATAACTTTGAAACTGCCCAGACCCATCACTTCATCTGGGATGGCATTCCTTAGCCCTATTTTGTTTTTAGTGTTGATCTTATTGCTTTGTTTAGCTACTTTTTGAATGCCTTTATTTTCTAACCAAACTCTGCTTGCTATTTCACTGCCCTAGCACCAACCAGTTCCCTAACCCAGGAGAAGCTTTCATTGCTTCAGTGGAAGGGAGCAGAACAATGACTATTGCTTACTTTCAGCTGTAATCTCAGCCTGTACTGAAATTCAAGGTCACAAAGCAGTATGGCTGGCCTAAATAACTACTGCATTTAATTTCCTTACAGTCATTTACAGTTTTAAGCTGCTGCATAGCACTGTTTGTTAATAGCTGCATTTTACAATTTGACAGTAAGAGGAAGCTGATGGTTTCAGAATATGAAGAGCTTCCAGTTTACCAATTATGTATTACTAATGAGAACTCATGAACTACATAATATCTTAACTGAACGCTGCAACACGCTGATAATTAACAATAGCTGTTCCAAAATTAAAATTTCAGACTATAACAGTGGACAATACAAATCAAGATTTACATATATTCAAGTCACAAGCTAAGTATCACAAGTATCAGGTCACAAACTAAATTGCAATATATTCAATATGTTGATAGCAATTTTCATAGCAGGGACATATTATAATGATGTTCTTCAAAATCTTGATTTGAGAATAAGGATCAAAAATTAAAAACCTTCTCAAAAATAACTTAGCTGGAAAATAGTAATATTTTCTCCCATCATGACAAGTATTTCTGCCTTTCAAAACTGGAATTTCAAATACTCATGGACTGAGAATCACTCTGGTCTTACCTGTGGTAGATCAGGTTTGGGATTCCAAGCTACTAATTCAAAATCTTTTGTCTTAAAATACATGATAGCTGCATCAGAAATAACAGGAGAAAATACTGTAATCCTGGGACTCTTTCTTTCCTATAGAAGTGCTATAACTATTAAGCCAGAACTTGTCTCCTTTTCCTTCTTTTTCCAGGCCCCTGGATTTAGCATGCACAGCTGCACAGCACCTTGTTTTCCCCAGAAATTATAGCAATTGCTGTCATCAGAATAATTGGATGAGGCATTTGGGACATGTGGGTTCAACTCCTTCAAATCAAGAAGACTTACAAAATAATGCTTCCATTTCCTGGGCATGTGTTGTACTTTCATAACACACACACACATTGTGTGCTTTCAAAGGAACAGTTTGCGATGAGCAAAATGTTAACTTGTAAAATAAATGCAGCAAATGTTTATGGGGAGCTCATTCAAAACTATTCAGTTAATTTCTGCCCTGTTGAACTGGGTAGAATGATTCCCATCATACTCTAAACATAAAACTGGAGCATTCCATAAAATTTTATCAGCTACTATTGTGAAAGCCCCCAGGAAGCTTTAAAAGCTCACTAGAAATGCATCTAGTTTCTGCAGAATTCAAAACTTAGCATAAGTGTATTTGTCCATGAATCTATGCTATTGACTGACTATTATTATGCCAATAATTCATAAATACAAAACCTATATTAGGATAGCACTGCTGAGGTTTTAATTCCTTGAGAAATGACGTGTAAAATAAAAGATTTTTGGTACATTCTAAAAATACATGAGACAAGAGTTGATGATTATATTATTTACACAGGATTTTGGATTTTAGTATACTCCACATAGGCACAGTGAGAAAGAACATGATCACTCCCTCTCCAATAGCAGCCAGCCCAGTCTCTGTAAATGAACTGGGAACACAGAACTTTTGGGTTACTTCTGACCCAAAAGAAGTGACAGTCGTCTGTCTGTTCCTGTCTCTCAGTTGCTCAAGACTGTTGTGCTCACACATCAATTGAGGGATTAGAGGTGGATGCACATGTAAGGTAAATTTATTTTACAGGCAGTGAATTTCATACCACACACACAAATCTTACTACCTCTTCATTGATTATAATATCAGGAGATTAATAAGAGCTATAAGAGGTATTACATAAGTTAGAAGTAGAACAGTTCACAGGGTTCCAGTAGTTTCTTCTTCTTTTTTTTAATTTTTTAATATTTTTTTTTATTTAGTTAAAGGAGATTATCCTCATGAAGAATTGTGAACTAGAGCTTTCAAAATCAATTCTGTAATGAAAGTGTAATGAAAGTCTCCCATTGCTTCATCAGAATGACCAAAGGCCAATACTCTGGAAGGCCAGATATCAAATGGACTTTTACACTTCCTCTTGTTAGCTAAGCATTATTTATTAATTCTTTACACGATGGGAAAAATATTTTGATTGTTACATTTCCAGATTAAACAAGGTGGGATGAATTGCATATCAGTTTGAGGTCAGTGACAGTATTGAAAACTACGCTGACAGACTACAGAAATCACATGAAAAAAAAAGAAAAAAAACAACAACAAATTCCAGAGAAACAAATGTAAATTGTTAATTTAAGAAGAACAAATCAACTAAATGCAAGGAGGATGAATAACAGCTGGGTAGGTATTGGTTGTGCAGGAAAGGATCTATCAATTATAGCAGTTCAGAAGCTGAACACCAGTCAGACAACACTTCTTAAAATAATCATGTTGAGATACACACAGAGCAGGGCAGCTGTAGAACCTTTATCTTTAGGCTCTAAAAATCTTTTACGAAGTACATTTGACATTTATACACTATGACTGAGCACAGCAATGGAATAGTTTAATTCCACACTTTTGATTGTATGCAACTTCCTCTGAAAATAAGCGTTGGATGTCTAAGAAGCCCACACATTCTGGAAAACACTTCTTCAAAACAAACAAACAAGGAATATGAGAGTTGTTTAAGAGAGAGAGAGCAAGAGAGCATAGATGGTCAGCTCACCAGTGCTGGCAGCAGCCACTGCCCAGAACGTGTCATTTTGAAACAAACGATGTTACTATAAGGACTCATTCAGCAGCCAGTGCAGTCATAACAGGTAGAAATACTGATTTTGTCTCACCTGCTTAACATTATTTGGAGACAATAAACATAACTGTAATAAATACTGCCATTGCTGACCTTTGCCCACCATTTTGGGATAAGAATTCCGAGGTGGATCTAAAAGACACGTGTGCTTCATTTGCTATGGCATTATGGCTCATCGGGGTGTCTAGAGCTTAAAAAAAAAATAAAAATAGGGAGAAGGGAAGGGAAGGGAAGGNTTTTTACATTTCAAGGCTGCTTTAGGACTTTAACTGCTTGGGGGGAAGGGAAGGGAAGGGAAGGGAAGGGAAGGGAAGGATTTGGTTTAGAGGAAATTAAAGCAGACTCGTTACATCAGTGTCATTGATTTACAATAAAATGTGATTTAGAAGAGTGAAAAAAAATCACAAATAAAAGATTTGTTAAATTAAAGATTTTTAGTTGTGTCAAGCAGAGACAATCATGCTCCCCATAGTAACTTCCATCTTTAGTCTCAATGGAGAGAATACAGGGAGAATGTAAGAATTCAGTGAGGTGCCTCACAGATTTTCATTAGATCCCATTTAGGCAAAAGGTACAGGTATAACATCCTTGCTGCAGCCATAGACCATTGATTATTCCCTTACACATCCTGCTCACAGTTGTGCAAACTTGACTGTTTTGTGATGCCTAATAGCTGCAATCATTGCACACAATGGGGCCTCAGCTAAAGGAGCCAGGACATTCTTTACCGACATTTGTCCACTCAGGACAGAAGCCTATTTTCGCTTTAATGTGCATGCATTGTCAGTAATTATGTGCAAATGAACACTGAATGAAAACAAGTGTAGTGAGAAAATCCTGAGGTTTTAGTAATGGTGGATATTAGCACAGCTCTAATGGAACAAGTATTAGCTGTTCACCAGGAAGCTTTTAGCTCTATTATATACAAGCCATTAGATACTGACAGAGTTTTGACTATTATCTTGTCTCAATCAACTAACTTGAACTTCTTCATTGTAGGAGTGGTGAGTCACTGGAGCAGGTTGCCCAGGGAAGCTGTCACTGCCTATCCCTGGAACTGCTGCAGGCCAGATCAGACAGGGCTTGGAGCACCTTGGTCCAGTGCAAAGTGTCCTTGCCCAAGGTAGAGTAATGGGACTGGATAATCCTTAAGGTCCTTTGCAACGAAAATAATTCTATGATTCTATGAACATCAATTTAAAATAGAAATATTTTTGAAAATGTGCTTTGGGTCCATGTCAGTCAATTAATTTCCAGCTTTGAAAGCAGAAATCATGATAAGCATTTAGCATTCTCTGCTATACTCTGAGTTTTGTATCTGATGTCAGATAGTCACTGAAACCTTTTATTCTATAAGAAATCTTATAACCATATGCAGTATTTCAAAATATTTCAGTCTACAATATCTAAAAACTAATTTGCTACAAAGATAAGTTTGGGATTTAGGTATGTATATTTGGACGGGCAAGGTAATTCCTTTAGTTTAACTCTGTACAAAATTTAGTCTCTTTTGAAAACTTAACAGAATATCAAAATTTTTTCCTGAAACACATAGTAGCATAAGCAGAGGACTATTTCCAGAGAAATGGAGATGCTGTCTAACCTGACAAAAACCCCCAATATTGAGGTTATTTTTAAGCAATTATTAGTTCTATGCATGTTCAGTGTTACCAGGACAGAATGCATCCCTTTCAGTACTACTGATTTCAGGGCTTGTCAATACTAACTACTTTGTCCAGAGAGTGCAGAGATAGATGAGGAGCTTATGACTCCTACTTACCAAAAGAGCTGACAGCTTATTCCTAGCACTGTTACCAACTCTGATGCTGACACAGATTCATGAAAACAATTTAATTACATACGAATTATCAAGGGTTCTCAATTGTTTACTTACTGCAGGTCAGGGAACTAGTAAAAAGGCTGCCTCCTGCACAAAAACACCTCGCCATTTTTTTGAAAACACAACTATTTTTTTACTTTTTTTTTTTTTTTTTAAGAGAACTTTTAATTATATAGCTAATGCAGGATGAAACTGTGGCTTCAATGATGAACAGGGCGCCCTAGCTTGCATTATGACAGAAATCCTCATTGCCTTCTTCTCAGTTTTATGACACAAAGCCTAAAGGATCACATATGACAGTACAGGGCTAAGGAACATCAAAATAATCTTTAAATCTCTCACTGAACTGCATTTATATTTTTCTTTAAGAACACTAAAGGAATTGTGTGAAGCAGTGTCTCCTGCTCTGAGCAGACTCACGAGGGGCACCATGAGGGCTGCAGGTCCCCGTGGGCTGGGGCTGTTGCAGGGCTCCCCATGTCCCATGCCCCAGCCAGGAGCAGCTGTGGGCACCAGGGCAGTCCCAGCCCCAGGCACTGGGCACCTCCCATGGGGTCACTCTCAGGGCCAGGTGGTGGAGCCTGAGCCCTTGGCTCAATTCCTCCATAAACCTGCACACGTGGCACTGCACAGGCCTGTGTACAGGGTGACTTAATTAAGGCTCTTTAGAACAACACCAAAATATTATGGATCTTTACAATCCACTACAGTCTTCTATAAGCTTAATCTTTTCAAACCACATAAAAACATGTACTTTTCATTACTTCTAATAAAAATACAGTATAAAAGGTAGATGAGTGCATGCCCTGAGGAAAATCTATTTCCAAATTTCAGTCTGATTTACTGAATCAATAGGGTCTTTATGTCTAACACTATTTTTACTCTATCCTCCATCATGCTTCAAAAGCTGAGACAAGACTTGTACCAAGGGTTTTGTGAAGGACTAGCCTGACAGACACATCAGTAAACTCTCTTAGACTGGAGATCTGAAGTACTACTCAGGAACTAAGAGAAATAAAGTATTAACCACATTCAAGAAAACACATATTTTTTCCACCCTATGCCTGGAAATACAGGGAACTTCTCCAAAACACAGCAGTTCCCAAAGTGGAGTTAAAAAAAAACCACTTGTTTGAAGAAAAAGATGAAGACATCTCCACTTCATAAAAATCTATAAGACTTGTAAAGGCTGAGAGGAGAACTCTAACAGCACAGGGACAAATATGGCAGAATCAGAGGAGGAGCCGATGGAGAAGTGAGGCATTGCTGCAGACACTGCACAGTCAAACAGGAGTCTTAAAATGTTGTCTTGCTCCAGCACACCCTGCATGTGTTCTCCTCATCTTGTATATGCATTTTGTGCTAGTTAAGAAATTCTAAATGTTGTATTTTCTTTGCCAGCATTCCAGTGCATCTCCCAAGACAGGACAACTGGGATAAATGTGGTGGTGTGGTAATTAAGCAGCTTTGCATAGAGTTATAAAGAGAGGGTGAAAGGCAGGAAAGTCAGGTTATAATACCTCCCTTTATATGAAGCAATTAATTATCACTGCATGAAACAGAAGATATGGTAGAAGTCAAAGCAAGATGCCATTCAGACTCTTCAAGTTTTAAACACAGAGACTTAATATAATGAAACTCTACAGCAGTTTGACAGGTGTCCACCAAAAGAAAACTAACTTCAGTTGTCACAGGTAGATTAAAAGATTGATTTGTTAAAGTAAAACAAGTCCGATCCAACATGAAGATTATAGTGTAGGTACATCCTCATGTTGACTTTATTAAACATTTGTCTTTCAAACACATTGAGGGAATATAAATCTTCCCTTTATTTTAACTCCTGATTTTTTCCTGGTTTGATTCTTCAGTTGAAAAATATCTACAGAGCCGTTCTCCTTCCACTTCCGCCTCTACCTGACTTTCAGCCAGCACTGATCAGTTTATTTCCCTGAACTGTGTGAGTGTGCTATTCACTCTTGCTCTAAACAAGGAATCTCAAGGAAGCATCAGATGATGTGGGAGAGAAAGAAGAGATGAAAGGAGGGAGCAGAGCTATAGACATCATCACTTAGGTCTGCTAGGACTCCCTGAACCTCTGGTTAAACTTGGTTACAAAGTTCATGATGCCATCCTTTCATCTTGCTGACTAACCTGACCTACTGCAATGTCTGTGTGTAGCTTTGCATCAGCAAAGCAAGTTAGGAGACTGGGAAATGCATTTGTAAATTCTGGATTAATATCCTGGGATATCAGGCAGCAATGAATTGTCTGTACAGTTCACAAACAAGTAGTTCTCTTCAGATAAAACAGTCATCCTGGAAGAGAATTGCATTTTCGGCTTACTGAAAGGTCCGGACTCCATACGTACAAAAAGAGCTCTCTCCAAGTATCCAGTGTTTGTGAAACAGTTTCTAAATTTAAAAGACTGCATTTGAACCAACAGAACAAAGACCCTGAATTTAATGAAATGCTTAATAAGACTTTTACTAAACAAACTAAATCTTAGTTTGATTAGTTTACAGTATTTTCATTTTGTAAGTAGATGAGGCAAAGTATTTTTCAATAAAAGCGGCCTAAAGAAATTTTATAGCGGTATGAATGAACCAGACCAAATCAGAATGCCACCAAAGTCATGATTATTTTACTTCTAAAAAATAAAAATAAAGAGATAGAAACACCTTCTCTGACCTGCTGATCACAATTTTTCCTGATACAGCCCAGGACAGCTTTCTGGGCTGCAAGGACACAGTAACAGCTCATGTTGTGTTTCTCAAACAACAATCCCAAGAAGCTTTCAATCCATTGTCTGCCCAGCCTGTGTTTGTTCTTGGGATGTATTTGTGCTGTTCTGACCCAGGTGAAGGCCTTATTGGACTTCAGCAGGTTTGCATAGACCCACCCCTCAAGCCTGCCAAGGTCCTTCTGGATGGCAGCCCTGCCCTTCAGCACATTGAGCACACAACACAGTTTGGTGTCACTGGCAAACTCGCTGGGGCTGTCCTCCATCCCTCTGTCCATGTCACCAGCTAAGGGGTGGAACAGTTCTGTCCCAGTACTGACCCCTGAGGAACACCACCTGTCACTGGCTTCCACTTGGACATCAACCTGCCAACCACAACCCTTTGAGGGTGGGATCCAGTCAAGTCCTTATTCACCAAGGGGTCCATCCATCAAATCCATGTCTCTCAATATAAACACGTATTTAGACAGGGAACAGAGACTGTGACACATACCTGAAGTTATTGCTGTTATAAGAAGTACTGGTATATGTCAATACTCACAATGAAAATAAGGTACAAAAACTTTACTGTAATAATTTAGTCATCTTTTACTGATGTATTTCCTACTAAATTTTTAGAAATATATAGTCAAAATAAAATAGACAAGATTTTTGTTTGTTGGGTTTACCTTAGCTGGAATATTTCATGCATCTCTTCCTCTAAACTGTACATTAAATGGAAGCTTTGCAATAATGTCCACATATTATCTTCTCTGGTTCATCACTCACACCAATTTGTTAATAATTTTGTCTCCCCACAGTGGAAAACATCAGTATTACAGCCAAGGAAGTCTTTCCTCTGACTGTTGCTAGTTTAGAATTATTTAGTTTACAATTTTCTCAACTAAGTTAATTCTCCATTATTTGTGAACATATATAATTCCCAACAGGAGTTTTTTAGATAACAGGGATGACATCCTTCAAACTGTAGTCCCTGTTCATCCCAAGTTTTTAAAAGTTTGGACCGAAGAGCAGATTGCAGGTCTCATTTAAATTCATTAATGCTGTTTTGAAATCATTTAGCTGTTTTATGTATTACAGCAGCTGCTAGTGTAGCTTAAAATAAAATGGGAAGGGACCATTCTGCTTTCAATAGAACAGTCTTTACGGGCTGGAGTTTGGTAGAGACATCCTGCTATCTTTGATGACTGTTCCCTGGATGACTATCTCCCTAACAACAGATGATGCTTGTGTGATATTGTTGGAAACAAAAGGGCTTCAGTTTGTAATCCTGCTCTCAGCACAGTTTGATTACCAAAACAGGCAAGACAAGGAGCCAGATTACTGAAAACAGTTATCCTCTCACCACCTCTCACAAACCAAATCTGAGATCTTATTCAGAAGAACTTATTAGAACTCAAGAGACCATTTTTAGGATTAATAGACCTCTCTTGTTTTCCCTTGCCCTTTTTTAAAGGCAGATTTTTTCCAAGATGAGAATTTCTGTATTGTTCCTGGAAGCTGAAGCGCTGACCAAAGTCTCTAAATACAATCATCTGTATAAACTCCACCAGAATAAACTCTCACTTTGGATGAGAGCATAAACATGAAAACTCAAGGATTTCTCCAGAATTTATTTTCTTGTAATGATGTCCTTTTGGAATTAATTGTTCTCAAAAGCATGTTTTCCAGGTTTGCCCTTCACTAAAATCAGGGATCTGATAAAAAAACAAAGCTTTAAACACATCAACAGTACACATTAATGTTTTTCTGGAAATCTAAATATTTCTTTCACTCATAACTGCTCATATACATCCAAGGATGTACTGCCAAATCACTAGCTTATAGATCTGTTGCTAAATACTGCTCCAGATAAATATAACATAATGTTTATTATTGAAAATATTAAAAAAATAATAAAAATTATTGATTTCAATAAGGGCAGCCTCTATCCAGAACATGAAGGGCAAACTTGGAAAGAGAGTTGAAATACTCTTGAACTGCTAAACAAAAAATGGTAAATTAAAAAGGAAAAGAATGAAAAATTTAAAAAAAATACTAACAAAAAACACTGAACAAAAATATTTGCTAGCATCACGCCTATTCAAAGGTTGAAAAATAGAAGCAAAGCTTATTTGAACATATTCTGAAATACAGCCCTTGTGAGGAGCTGAAAGAAGTTAATTAAATTTAATAATTAACCTTCACAAGGGATGTGACACCATGCCTTTAGATTTTTACACTTTAGGCAAAAAATCAACAAGGTACAGATCTCTCTGAGAACCCATCTAGAGATTCCATTTTCATAGAAAAACACGTTTGTCAAACAGCATCACTTATTTTTAAGCATAGACAATGAGTCACTTAGAAATCTAAACCAGAAAAGATCACAGTAATAAAATCTTTTCAAGCTTCAGTGTTTAGGCATATGATTTCTAGGAAGGTAAACTTATAAAAACCTGAATAATTCTGCTAAAATGCTGTTTTGAACAATCCCTGACCTTTCCAACAAGTCAAATGGAAGAGGAGTTTTAGATTCATGTTTGATTGACAAATTTTCCTGAATTTAGGAATGACTTTTGCATTTAAAAGAATAACAATATAAAAATTTGTATAAAAGCAAGTTTCTTTCCTTTTTATTACCTTATTAACTTTTTAACATCTTAACCTTTTATTCCCTATTTCTGTTTGTTAAAATTAAAATGAATAAATGCTTAATTGTTTTATGTTTAGGATGACAAAAAGTTTTAACTTTGGTAAAATACTTTGTATATACTCATCACTTACTCATTTTAGTATTGAGTGTTTCCTTGTTTTTCCTGTGCTTTAAGATTTCTTGAATTTCTCTTCATTTAAAAGTTACATATTACATATATTCTGGACATTTCCAGCTAGAAAATATTTACTATGTGTGTGTAAAATAAAAAAAGTGCATGAGCTAAGTGCTGGTCTCTTTAATTTCCTGATACTCAGCAGTAAAAGACACAGTAAACAGTAAATACTGGAGTGAACAGAAAAACTCTGTAGTCAGAATTTTTTGATCTCGTCTTTCACCATTAAAAAGGGCAAAACAATGGCCTGGCAAAATATAAATCTGTCAGCTCACAGCAACTGTCCTCAAGAGAATTAAGAATGACCTCAAAGGATGTCTTATTCTTAGACAGTCCCTGCTAAATTGAAATAATGTTATGCCATTTTAACAACCCAAATCACATTTTGTATTTCTTTTTTGACATTGCAATAAAAAGAATATGAAAATTGCAGGGCTAAGCTTTCAGGAAATCACCAGTGACCCACTTTATAAAAGAATGCTGCTGCCACATTGTCTTGATATGATTGTTGGGCTTAGAACTTTGAGTAACTGTGGTGATTTTCCTAAGGAAGTATTAATTTAAATCGCTAAGCCCACTGAATAGCCATCAACCATTAAAAGGTTTGTTTTTTTGTTTTTTTTGTTTAATGACATTATTTATCTTCACACTACGAACTGTACTTGTCAGATTTCAAATGTTTAAAAGATACACATCTTCTCATAAAAGCAGAGAATAATCTCCTAACAGAGAAAATGTCTGAATTTTATACCAGCAGCTGCATACTCTTTCAAGGGGTATTGCAGAAGGATAAGACTGGAGAAATCTAATCTAATAACAGAAACAAAGGAAATCAGTTGGAATCATGACAATACACAGACTTTTTCAAAATGCTTCTTTTCACACGATTATGAAATAAAATTAAATAAATGCAATGCAGAGAGGAAAAGGTACTCTTTTTAAAGTATAATCTCTATGGCAGCACTAACAATAGCGGTTCATTTCAAAGATTAAATAGTTTCTAGGCAATCTGATTTTGTTATTTCTTTTTTTTTTTTTTTTTTTTCCAAAGAAGGTCATTATGTCTTTACACCCCTGCAGCAGATTAAAAGTAGTAAAAAAACATCCCCTTAGTATACTGAGGGTGGCATGGTACAGGATTTGAGTTGTTTAATCAATGGCACCTCTTTAGTGACATCTGGATAATATGTGCTTCTAGGTAAGGCACCAATATGCATATATTCCTCTACAGAATGTCATAGAGCAAATTTCTGGAGTGTTTTCCTTTTTCTTTCATTTACACGGGATTTTTACAAGAAAGATTTGCTTTCTCCTCTCCCTGTGTATTGTCCTATGGAGATAAGAAAATGAAAATAATGCTGAAATAGTTAGACCTCCCTGCCCACTTTTAAAAAACTGAAACTTTTTGATGAGGCTTGAGTATTTTTGAAGGTCAATAGAATATGAGATTCTCCAGTGACTTTGTTGGTTCCTAACCTACAGGAATAAACCACACACATTTCCAGTGGATTTTTGCAAATGAGGAGCTGCTTCCCAGCTCCTGGGCTAGCAGCTGTCTTCTTGATTTCTGGCTCTCTTACTTAGAACAATACAATTGTTCCTGTACTCCCAAACCTGTCCATTCCCAGACTGACACCCCTGCTAGCATGTGTCCCATGGGCTAGTGCAAAATAATGCTGCTCCCTGAAATACTGACGAAATGGAAATGGATCAAAAGAGTAAAATCCCTTCAGAAGGGATACACTTGTCACAGAGGCAGGAGGCTTAGCAACTGTATTTAACTATCTGGTATTTAGTTGAGGAAAGCTTCATCAGGAACAGAATCAAGAATTTAGGCTATTTCAGCCCTTTTCCCAGTGCCATGTGTCAGTCCAACATGTTGGGCATACATAAGTTAGCATCCTGTTCATACAGAAGTCCAGCCTGCAAAATACAACATTTTCTTTCATTTATTTCTCACCAAATAGGCTGATATTCTGGGACTTATAATGTGATGCTATTTTTTCTTAGTAGAAACATGGAAAATTCGATTCTTTTAAAAGCTACATTACTTTCTTTTCTATCCATTCCTCTTTAAAGCACTGAGGAGGATTATTTAGTAGCCACACTCATCTTCTTTAAAAAAGAAAAATAGAGAAAGAACAATGGAGTAAAGGTAAATAATCTTTCTCAATTTATTCTTGCAGGCTTATGGCATTTACTGAAGTTTTAAAGGCAAAGAGAGCTCAATCTCACAACCATTACAAAGACAGGAATACTATTTAGGTGAAGTTCATGGTTGGCTTTTATTAAAAAAGAAATATTCTAAGACTGCTTAAGCAATTCTGCTAGCCACAGTGCTCTGCAAATTACATTTTACAAGCTGTCTAATGCAGATGAGACAGAAAAAGCTGTATCAAATTATTTTTAATACAGATAAAGGACTCATATTGAACAAATAATAAATGAATGCAAGTGAATGGGACCTGATGTGTGTAAACAATGTAGCTGAACTATCCTCATACAGTATTTCTTCCCATGTTATAGTCAATTTTCTGACTATTACAATAAACTCTTCATGAAGTAAATAAGCAGCTAGAAGGTTTTCATTTATTTGTCAATTTATTTTCAAAAAAATATGTTTGGAGCAATAATACATTTCTACATTACAGAGGAAAGTACATTGCAACTACAATAATTCAGATGGGCTTTATCACACCAAGAAAGTGAAGTTTTTTTTGTGGGTAGCAGAATTGCAAAAGAGAAGAGAAGGTTGGTAGTGTTACATGTGACACGGAGAAGAGGAGTGAATATTTTTCAACGTTGCCCTTATTTGTAAACTGGCAATTTCACCTTAGGTGAAATTTCACCTTAGAAAGGTTGTTGGCTGTTACAAATGTGCACCAGTTGTAAGAGAAGAAACATCGAGTTGTTCTTTTTTCTCCTTGTATGGGAAATGGAGAAGGGGAACAAGGTCTTATCACCTTAGGATAGTCTTGACACATACAGCAGTAATTATATGCCTGCTAAACAGAAACATGGGCTAAATAGCCGAAAATATGCTGTAGCCAGCTGATATTAAAAATCCACAGTAGCAAGTTTGCATCTAATGAGGTGACACGTACAAGCTTAGCAAGTATTTGGGTCATAGTGTTAGTGATATAAACTTGCCCTATTTTGCTCACTTGCATGGGGCTGCAGAAATTTCTGTTGCAGAGTGTGAGCAGAGGTACATGTTCATTTTACAGTGAAGAAATATACATTTGGTTCAAATGGCCACGCAAACACCACAGACGTTTTATAAGATGACTGCACAGAATATAAATAGATATATTGATTATATTTGTAAATGACTTAATTATTCTGCTTCCACAACATTTTGAGTGACATACTTCTGTGTTCTTTTGGAATTGACTAAACCAGGATTGATGTTCAGATCATAATTCCCAACACAATTCCCATGCATGTTAACATATCTTTGCAAGCTAAGGGCACAATGGTTTTCTCCATCAGCAGTACATCTCTGTCTAATACTGGGATCCCATATGCTCCTTGTAGCTCCTGCCAAAAATCCCACTGTACCGTGGAGAGAAATTCAGCATGGAGAATTGGAGCTCCCGAAGGACAATGCTTATTACACTAATACTCTGAGGGGAAATGCTTTGTAGAGTTGGGTATTTGCAGGAAAACACTCATTAACTCAGTTTGTACAAATAACAACGAAGACACCCCCACTCCCAGCATCACTCCCTTTCTGCTTCACACACACATGCACTCACTCATTCACAAGCATAAGAGTTTTCTAAAGGCTTCTTGACTTAATAATTTTCTAAGAATCATTTAATTACATTCAGTGGAAGATAAGGATATGGTTATGTAGTTAAGTAATTCAAAGGAAGAGAACAAGAAAAGGAAATTTCATTCCTTCTTCAACTGTCAGCTTTGTTTAAATGTAAGGCTGCATGTGAAGCACATCTAAAAGCCAGATTATGCAATTAGCTAATATCCACTATTGACATGTAAAATCAATTTATGATAGCTATCATAGCAAAGCCAAGCCAGATAATGCACTAGATTGTGCACCATTCACTTTGAAAATTTTATCATTACTAGTATCATAGGGAAGACAAATTCTGTGTGTACAACCTGTTTGTATTTGTACAGTGGTACCCAGCAGCCATGCCACAGTGTAACCTAGAATGCTGCCAGCCTACTATAGTCCTTGAGAGACTAGAAAATTCAGCTTTGGCACTGCTGTTTTGCAAGTAGTTGCCTCCAGTTTTGAGAGCAGAATTCTTTGGTAAGGTCTTCTCTGGGACAGAGCACTGCTGCAGAACAGTCTGGGGCTAAATGCCAAATATGACCTCAGTTCTTGCCCCAACAACAAAAGTCATTATTAAGACTGGTACTGAAAATGTTCACATCTTCTTTCTTCTTTCTCCTACCATCAGAAAGAAATTTATAATCAGACATTTCTTCCTTGAGAACAAATGCTGTAAAGTGACGTAAACAGTAAAGCTCAAAAGCATTGAAAAGAGAGTTATAATATTAAAAACGAGATAGATTTATTTGGGTTTTTCATAAAAATTATGTGGCAGTTTATAATTGGCTCTCTAAGCCATACACTTGTCAGCTTTCAAAATATATATTCACAGCAGGAAGCACTCAGCTAGAAGATTTTATCAGGCAAACCTTTAGCTGGGGGGCAGAATACAATTGTCAAGATCCATGTAACCTTAAAGCATGTGAGTAATTGTGTTGTATCTGGGAGTTTGAACTTCAACAGGACTGTTTGTGCAAGTAAAGATTATACAAGTGGATAAGCATTGGTAAGTCAGTCCCAGTATGTGTATTCTTTGAAGTGTACACATTTCTAGAATAGAACTGGGAACACATCTCTTGCATACAGAAGTAGACTACAGGATTTTATTTTGCAACACTGAGGGTGTGCTAAAGACAAAATGAAATTATCGTGAAATTATATGAAATTATCATGTTATCAAAAACTGTATCACTGAGATTTTCAAGTACGTTATAAATATTCTCTAACACTTCACTATTACAAAAGTTAGTGATACAAATTTAATATCTCCAGAAATCCACCTGTTTCAGTGAGAATGCAGAGGATATAAACCAGCACTAAATATGTTCTTTCTGCATTCTGTAGGCATGAAATGATAGTATCAAGGAGACAGGAATAAAGTTTTTTTGAAAGGAAACAGGAGAAGGAAATAGATATAGATCTTCTTTGTATGTTAGAATCTTTACATGACTGATAAGATTGAACAAGCACTGAATAAATCATTTCATTTTCTGAGTACATTGATTTTACTCAGCTTTCAGATTAGTGTAGATAACACAGCAAAAGATTTCAATGAAAATTAAACTGAGGAGACCATGTCTCTCTAGAATGGAATGAATTAATGCCTTCACTGAGAAAAGCTATATAGCATTCAACAGAAAGTAAAACCCCCACCTTGAAACAACAATACAAGGTGAGTATACAGAATGGGGAAAAATAAGAATCAATACAGTCAGACAGAAGAATGAGAACTAAAAGGTAGTATGTGCTGTGGTAGAACTCTCACATTTTCCAGAGTTTTCTTAAAATTCTTATTTTCCCTTGCCTGTTGAGAAAGTTTGCTTTTGCTTCTTTTTAAGATTCGTGATGAGCAATTTGCATCTTTCCTCAGAGGTAAATATTTTTTCATGAAGCAATTCCACAAAGGCAAAGGAATAAAAATATTTTTCTATTCATGACAGGTGTTCTTCCAGTGACCAGGAACATCACAAAGAATAAAAGTACTTACCTCAATTCTCCCTGGCAGGCACAAAAAGCAAATAAAAAATATCTCCTGCATGAATTCTGACAAATACTGAAGAAATTCTACCTCCAGACTACTACAAGAGTTTTAAATTCATATTCTATGGCTCGTGTTTGTATGATCCATCATTTTCCAAGAACTCCTCCACACTCATGTCCCCTTGGAAAACATGCCTTCATGGCACCTCCTGTAACAGCTTGGAGCAGGTGAGAACAAAAACACCCACAGTATTGTGGTGTCCCTTAACCTTGCAGGTGAGTGTGTGTGAGGAGTGTACTTTAATTCAAACTTAATACTCTAAATTTGTCAGAGCTGAGCTAGGACTGTCTGAGAAAACCAGCAAAGCCTAATTATGTTTTCTGTGTCTTCTGGATACATCTTCAGCAGCAGCTCTTGCAGTTATCTGGCCTTCCGAGAGCTCCCTTCCAGCTCCTACCAGAGTACCCTGCAAAGCTCTCCAGCAGGAAGGCAGTGTGTAAAAAAATCTCTGTAAATGAAACTGGCAAAATCAGTGTTAGCTCTTACCCAAAAATTATTTGGAAACGTAGCAGAATTAGTTTTTCATGATGAATACAGATACTAGACACAAATGAAGATTGCACATCTGGCTATATTCTAGAGAGGTAAGATTTTAGTAATTCATGGTAAAACAAAATCCTAATGTTGTTTAAAAAGGCACATAAAATTTACATTCCTTTTTCTCCATTTTAAGTGAAAGGAAGAAGTGTTGAATTTGTTAACATAGAAATATCATAACCTTGAATAATCAGGTCAGTGGACTTTATGTCAAAAAGGCAATAGTAGGTAACAGTACAGAGTTGCTGACTTCTCTAATAGAGATTTACTGGAGTGGCAACATGAGTTTTACCAGTACATATGACAGCTCTTTAATGAAACTATTCACAACTCCACATTTCCATTACTTGCAAGCATCAGTGCTTTATTATTTATAGAATAGTTTCCTTCTCCTCTAACCTTTTCTGACATCCATAGCTCCTGCTTAGTCTGTGTCATCTGTGCTTCTTAGTCTTTACTTTTGCCCATCTTCCCAAAACTTGCTGCTGGTCTCACTTCTTTCTCCATCCTCCATACTGTTCATATTTCTCCCCTTCCTCCCGGCACTACACAGTTACAGGATTTCTGTGTGACTGTAAATGTCTTTGCCTATATCTTCAAGCAGTGCGGGACCTCCTGGGGGGAACAACTGCCAGGAACTCCTGTTCAATTCCTGAACTCATAAACTATGTGAGGTCAGAATAAAAATCCTCTATGAACACGAGCAGCTTTGCAGAATATGCAGACTGATTAAACCTAATATACACTTTCACATAGGATATTCTATATATAAGAAAAAGCACACTTACTGAACTACAGATTCATCTTCCAAAGCATGGAGATATTATAAAATTAAAAATCCTAGGCAATTCTTAGCTCTGTTTTTCTAACTGACTGCTGCATAACCTTACTAAAGGTGATGTTCATTGTCAAGATAATCTAAATAATTTTATAACTACTTGCATCCAGGCTCTCAGATATGACTCTGTAGGACAAATTGAAGATAGAAGTTCCACTAACTAACTAAGCAACCATATTCAGCAGTGACATGCAAATAATATCAGAAATGCCTTAATGTTTTACACTGGCCATCATTTTCAAACATAGTCTTTTAATATATAGTAAATCAACAGAGAGTTTCCTTTAATCTGAGAATGAGCAGCATCAGAATGATCAAAGCAGTACAAAGTATTATGATTTTTCTCAGTTTCTGGAAGCAAAACCAATTTTTGTAGAGGTACATGGCCTCTAAGCATTTTCTTTAGCATATTTCATGCCACAGCTCAAGATATAGAATCCTAGAATCTGAAAGCACTGACCTGCACTGGTTAATGGAAACAGAAGTAATTTAATTCACATATGCAAAAACCACATTTCTTATATATATAAAATCTATTTTCTATATGAGAAGCCATCCACATACAGACTGATAACACATTAAGGATAAATTTATTGAGAAGAAAATTAGTTTTCTTTCCTCGCAGCTTAAGAGCTGTTATGACATTTTCATGCATATCGTTTGTCTTCCATTTAGACTTTACAAATCCCATCCCTTTGACTATGATGTCTGCTCTCTCCACACTGTTTTCTCTTTTCAGAGCCTCACAACATTTCAAGAGTCCGAAGTGCAACTAAAGCTAAATCAACAAACTCTGAAATTACATTTAGACTGTTTTACCTTTTTTTTTTCCAGTTCCCCATACTTGGTTGGGGAGGTGAGAGCTGGATGGGAGAGGAGAAGGAAGAAGGAGTAAAGCAGATAATTTAAAAGTAATCCCTTTTGTCCAGGTCTGTCAGGAATCATGAGTTTTGTCAGTCATCAGTTCATCATTCACTGATGGTTTCCTAGACAGCTTTATTCCCTGAAGGAGAGCATATTGTCTCCTTATTTTTACTGCTATTTCAATGGTATTTTTTGTTGTTGTGCCGTATGTTGGTTTTTTTTTTTTAACTAAGCCAGAAGGTTATTACAGTCTACCCCAATCCTCACTGACAACAAAAGGGGAAGAGGCCAACCATAAGCCTTCAAGTCAGGCCTTTTGCACTCTTCACTAACTTAAACTGATGCTAACACACAACTGGATAGATTTGCAACTTCAATTCTTACAGATAAGGCTTGTTTAAAACAATTTCTTCTTGTGCATTTTCCTGCTGTTCAATGTCACTCTCATTTCAGTGATTTATAATAATAGAGCTTTATCTTAAACTGTGGCAGCTCAGCACACACTGCAGGAGGATGACAAGGATCAGTAGACAGTGACAGGAGTGGTGCAGCCTTTGTTCATTGCTAAAGTCATTCCTGTGATTGAGAACAAAATGGTTATGGGAGGGGGAGCTTACACAGGGATATGCAAAAGACAAGCAAGCAGAGAGCTTGTTATTATCTGTCAGATTTTTTTTCATCCAACAAATATTCATAAAGGTGAGGAAATGTATTCTTTCCCTCCTCTGCCTCTGAAAGGCCTGAGTCATTGCATTCCCTAACCCTTTCCCTTCTCTCCCAGTGACTTCCACCTCTCTGAAAACCTCTTTGTTTCTGATGTTTAGAAAGAAGAGCAGGAGCCCAGAAAATCTCTAAACATATTATTTGACATAACAGACTGAGAGCAGAGCACACAATTCCCACTGAAACACTAATTTTTGAAGTACCTTCTCATAATTTAAGGTACACACTCCAGTAGGAATATAAAAAATTAAGTTCCACACATTCTTCAAGCAATTATGCAGGAAAACCTGGTCAGCTCACAATGGAGCCTGGTAACTGCTACACTGCTGTCAGCTTCTGGACATGCCCACTCTTGGAAAGTCAGACCTGCACAGTGTCATGGACATTTCAGGTCTTGTAAGGTGCAGTGGGAAGGTTAAATTCAGAAGTGATTTATCAACCAGCATTACTGAGCTGGGCATTTAATCTAGATCAGCTGCTACAGCAACTGCTGCAGCAACCTGCTTGCTTACAGCTCATTGTACCTCTACTGCATGTTTAATTCTACACAGAAAGATCCAAATAGCAGCACAGCCAAGGACTGGCTGTGGGTTTGTACTCTGCTCCAGCACCAGAGAGGAGAGTTTGTTTCACTGAGAGCAACTTTGCCTCCTCCCTTTGGAGAAATCTGCTTGTAAGGTACAATGAGCAGTCGGCCTGTCCTGAAGATTCAGACAGCCTAAAGTGCTTCAGGATCCAAACTAAAACCATGTGTGCACTGCTGCTTCCCTTTCCTGCTGCTGCCTGTCTGAACTGGAACACTTCTGAGGGAAACAGAGCACTGCTTGCACTTGGGAGCAAGTCCACAGAAAATTTTCAGAGGCAATGGAAAGATCACTGGATCTTTATGGATTTCACCAGCATTGGATGAAACTAGAAACTCACAGGTTTTTAGGCTGACTCCTGGACTGAAGGAATGGATTTTCCTTGCCATGGCAAAAGCTGGCATGGGACAGGCTTCTCTTCAAATCTTCTATCACACACAAGAAAAGGAGAAAGGGATCCTTCAATGAACTCCTTGCTCAACTAAAATTTTAAAGCTAAAGTAAATGGAATGTGTGCATTGCTGGGGTACCATCCACCCACTGCAGTTTAGGGAGCAACAGTGCTGGAAGAAAACCTTTTCTGATTCACCTTAAAGCTCAGATCATGCAAAGAATTGAAGAAATAGAAACAAAACCACATTTTTCTTCCCAGAGGCTGAAAATCAGTTATTTGATTATGGAAGTGGCAGGATGACTCATAGTGGCCAAAAAAACCCCAAAACAAAACATTGCTTTTTGCTAATGACAGTAAAATTTTCACTGTGTCCTGATTATAAACAGGTAAAATAAGCTAAGCTATTCTTCTAATCAAATTGGAGCTATTTCACATAATAGTTTTGAAAAAAAGAGACATCAGAGACTGCTGCACTTTATATCATTCTAACACACATCTAACATATCTAACTTTTAAGTTGGCCTAGGAAAAGGCAAAGGAAGACAAATTAATTCATATTCAAGTCTCAATGATCTACTATGTTTCCCAGGAAAGTGTGACACCTGTGGAATGTGATAAAAAGTACTGTGGTGCTTTCACACTATTTTATACATTATTATTTTATACCATTATGTTAATTAATTGCAGGTTCATTAATCATTCTTGCAGCTGGAGTGTTAAATTATGCCAAAAGTGAAAATTAGGTAATTAAACAGTTGCAGTGCTTTTGTGAAGTAAACAAGTTTAAAAAGGTGCAATGCATATATGCAGTGAATTGGGTATTTTGTTAATTCAGTGATGTGTTCCACTCTGTGAACTGTGGTTTGCAGTTCTGTGAACTGTTTTACACTTATATCCAATAGGTAACTACAGTTCACTGCTAAATTTCTTCAATACCCCTGTGAGACAGGATGTTTATTAACCAATGATGCCGTACAGGAGCGGTATTTTTTGTGTATTCAATTTCAATTTCTGCCTTTTAATTTTTTTTTACCAATTTTTTTTAATCCCCAGTACATCTCCTGTTCCCCTAGTTCTCTTCCCGGGTAACCATATCACCTGAATCTTGCCAGCTCTTCTATACAGAATGCACTGTGTTTTCCTTATTAAAAGATATCAAATGTTTGAAAACACTTGCTCAGAGATAATGATAATTACTTGAGTAATGTTATCAGTATACAACACATGTAGAGAAAGATTTCACAGAGGCAGAACAGATTAATTTGTATTTCTTGGAGACACTTTCGGAAGTGTTACATTGTTATTCCCTATTGTTATAGAGAAAAGAAAAGAAAAACAAAAAGTAACCTTGGCCAACCTTGAATTTTGAAATGCAAACCAGGCTTAATCCTGACAGGCACTGAGCTCTCCTGTCTCTTGACTGAAGCTGCTGTTAACATTGACTAGAAATTTTTTTTGTTGAGAAGTGTTCTCCAAATAGCATCGTGCCAGTCCAAACCCATTATTATTCTGTTTCTACAATAAACAGCATATTAGTCAGTTTATGATTGCAAATTAATTTCAAAATCTTATAATAATGATTATGTATCTGATTTCACAATCCTGGAATTGCCAGGGTGCCATCAGCTGAAACCAAAGTATGAGGGAATTATTCATAGCCACTCAGTTGTAGCAGTAGACATTTTTGTTTTTATCATAGAACAACTTTTGAGCTACAGGTAGCTATTAATGGGCTTTTTATTCCTATGCAACAATTTCTTGTCTAAACTTTCTACCAACAGGAGATCTATTAACTTTAGGCTTTTTTTTTTTCATCTCTACAGTTATATGTTCCTATAAATCTTCATTTATTCCTTCAAACATTTCTTTAATGTTTTTTTTTTGTATAAAACAAACAAAACCCCAGTGAACCAAACAAAAATCCCCTACCCATAAACCAAACCAATCACTGTTGCTTTCATTTGAATTTAACTCCTATGGTTAGAAATACAGCAATCTATCTTGCTGTTGAAATGGGTGCTGTTCAGAACAGTTCACTCCCTTTCCCTCCCCATGTAGACTGGCTTGTTATACTAATTATTCTTGATCATATAAAACTCACACACCTCTTTTACCACCTCCTTTCCCTGTAACATATCTATCTCTTTCCCTCCCACTTCTTTTCCATACATTGCTTTCTTGAATAGTCTAGGACAAAACTGGTCCAGAGATGATTTCACTCATACCCACTGCTGTGTGAGAAGAATTGCAATCTATAATTAATAGCTTATAATGACAATGGAAATTTAGTTTTGTTTTTATAATCTACAGAAGACATATGCATGGTTAAGAAGCTTAAATTACACTCAAATCCTGGAACAGCCTAATCCTTTGAAAGAATAACACTAAGACTGACTTTCTTCTTCTTAGTTATGATCCCCCTGGGGACAAGACTGAAACCCAGAAATGAGCCCTCCATATCCACGTATGAATTAAGATGTGAATATAAACAAGCCTAACCTGTATTTCAGTTGCTGACCATGCTTGTTTACCCACTTTCAAGTACAGAGTTTTTTTTTTGCTGAAAGATGCAGCTTTCCTTGCCTTTCTTACAAAAGGTAAATGATAGCCATGATGTTCATTCTTCTGACATTTCACCAGCCGCTCTGTATTTCCTTTCACTTGCAATGCAATAAAGTTTTTATTCAGAACTATGAACAAAATATATCTCCATTAAGTTATCCTAGGAATATAACATCCTTGATATGCTACCTGGCACACAAGCCTTTTGGGCAGCATTGTATCAGTGCTCTTTAAAGTCCACATTGATTCTGCCTTTGGTCTCCTGTGCCTTTGGTACCTTTTCATATGCACATGGAATCATTTAGGTTAGAAAAGACCTATAAGATCATGGAGTCCAACTGTTAGCACTGCCAAATCCACCACTAACCCATGTCCCTAAGTGCCTCATCTACTCATCTTTTAAATACCTCCAGGCATGGTGATGCAACCACTTCCATGGGAAGCCTTTTTTCAATGCTTGGTAACCCTTTCTGTGAAGAGGTTTTTCCTAATATCTACTCCAAACTTCCCTTGGCTCAACTTGAGGCCTTTTCCTCTTGTCCTATTGCTTGTTACTTAAATGAGAACTCCCCCCACCCCTCTACAGCTTCCCTTTGTGTGGTTGAAGGGAGTGATAAGGACCCACAGTGAACCTCCTTTTGTCCAGGTTAAACAACCCCAGCTCCCTCAGCCCTTGTGCTCCAGACCCTTCCCACACACACACAGATACACACAAGCTTTGTTAAACACGAGTCTCCCCATTAATTTTGCACCTCTTCACCTTAATTACATCCTGCCTTTGGGAGAGGGGTGGAACACTGTGGCCCATGGATACTTACTCCTTTCACTCTACTGCACTTAAGGGTAACCCTGCAAGCTGTTTTTGTTCCAGTGAAATTCTGTATACAAGGGTAAATCCCACAGCACTTGCTACAACTTTTTTAGCATTCTGAATGTGCCTCATCTATCTTTGTCAATCATTAGACATTCCTTGATCACCATTTTTCTTCCATGAACCTGATTGCTTTAATTATTTCCCCATACTTTTCTTGAGTCAGGTATTACCTCTTTTTAGTACATGTCATTCATCACCAAAATTTCCAAATACCACAGCAAATAACTTTCTATTTTTATTCCAATAAGTAGTTGTTATGTTTACGTGAGAAGAATCCCAAAGCAACTAATCTATAAAGCATTCCATAAGACTGCAAATAGGCAAGAATTCTTTCCACAGTGGACAAAGAAAAACAGAGAAAACTATTAATCTGCTTTCCATTCTCTTTTTCCTCAAAGACTCGAGTTTTATTGCAAAAATAAGTTATTTTAATGTAAGATCACTACATAGTCATGACTCTTACTCTGTGACATGATTCCTATACAGTAATATTTTTATCATAATCTACCTAGGTCACTTGCTTTTTCTCCTCCTTTCTATGCTGCATCCAGATCTGCTATACTTACATGTGCTTAAATTTAAGCCTGAATTTAGATCCACATGAGTACCATTTAGTCCACAAGTATAACAACCAGCTAAAATATCATCTTTCTTAAATTGCAGAGAAAATTTGAAAATTGAAAACCAAAAAGTAAATTTTTCTAGTGCTTTTACAATGTATGATATCAGAAATTCACCAGAGTTCTGAAGGTCATTTTCCAGGCTTGTTTTTTGTGACAATACAGTTCAACTGAATTAGTGGTACTTAGCTGATGTGTGTTTTAAGGAACACAGGAAAGAAACTAACTTCATCAAGTGATAAAGAGAAAAAAACACTAAATGATTGAAACCAAGAGACAATTTAGCAAGGCTGAATGTAATTAACAGTGTGACTAGGAGCTTCTTTGAAAACTGCCTAGAGATGTCTACTAGTTTGGATCAAGTAACCTTTCCTTCATTATGTTGTATTAACCCTGAATATTATTTCTGTTGGGAATCCCACTGATTTTTTTCAGTAAGAGAAGTTGTAGAATTTGAATACTTCTAAATTATTATAGATGAACATGTTTTTCTTAACATACTTACTTAAATATGTGTTGAATACTGACTACTTTGAACTGCAGTTTCAAATAATATTTCCCCTTCCATCTCTTGCATGACAGTCAAGAGCATTTCTATCAAAAGATAGACCATTTTGGGTCTATCTTTTTCTGGACACGCAAAAGTTAAGTCTGATACTTGGTAATGAGTTATATACACGTTACTGTGACTGACTCTGAAAGGTGAATTACTTGAAATCTACAACAAAAGGGGTCCAGACCCTCTACATTTGTCTGCTTCCAGTGGAGTCAGTCTTTGCTGGTGGGGCAGGTTAACCTTGGCTAACTGACAGGGGCCCCCCAAACCACAATATCACACCACACCCAACAAAACTAAGGGAAAAAATTCAACAGTAAGCTTGTGAGTTGATACAGGAACTGGGGTATTATTTATCAATTACCATCATAGGCAAAACTCAGCTGGGAGAAATTAGCAGAATGAATTTCTGATTAATAAGAGAGTAAGATAATAAGAATCAAGACCTAAACTAAAAACACTAAACCTCCTTTCTTCTAGCACTCAACTTCACTCTCAATGTCTTCATCTCCATCCCCAGGCAGCAGTGCAGGGGCAAAGGGAATGGGGGCTGTGGTGAGTCCATTGTACATTGTCTCTGCTGCTCCTTCCTCCTCAAACTCTTCCCTGCTCCAGCATGGGACTCCACTAATGGGAGACAGATTTTCTGCCTCAAGGTGGGTTCATCCCACAAGCTGCAGTTCTTCAAAAACTGCTCTAACACAGGACACAGTCCTTCAGGAAGAGGCTGCTCCAGTGTGGGTCCCCTGTCAGGTCACAAGCCCTGCCAGCCAACCTGCTCCAGAATGGGCTCCTTTCTCCACGGGTCCAGAGTTCTAGCAGGAGCCTCACTGTCATCTTTCTACTTCATCTGTTAACATTTACTGCTCTGAAACACTGAGATAGGTTTTCTTTCAATTACTCTTACTTATTCTTGAGATGAATAACACATAAAAGACTTTTTAAAAATGTTTCTATTCAGAGAGGATGTCTGTTTCACAGAAGTCTATAAGGCATATATTATAAAGATTCTCTATGCCGAATACCACAAGTACACTTGGTAATAATTAAACTGCAGCTATGGGATGTGTAGAATATATACTAAACATTTATTAAAATCTTTAAAGGAGAGATATAGAAGATACACCCAATGGTTCATGTAATTATTTGGAAATTACTCATTAAGTTACATCACAAATCTTTGTTGCTTTAATAAGGAAGGCTTTCTTTCTCTGAATTCCTTAGAATCTGTATCTGTACCTTTTCCTTTATTTTATCTCCCTTAACATTTTGAGACATGGGGAATTTTTTTATTAAAGATGGTGGTCTCACTGCAATGCTTTAGAGTGATGCTTTATTGTCATGAGATATATTCATTTAATTTGAGGGAAAACTGTTCAGGAAGAATTCAGAATACATAATATGCATCCCCATTCTGAATGGGAGCATAGTAACTAAGGACACACAAAGAACACATCATTCCAATGCATAATCATATATTTCCTCTGGTTATTCTACTCTTTGAGGGAGCAGCTATCATATGATGCTGATGTTCTCAGCTGACTAAGAAAATATTTTTACAATGATTCCTATTTCCCCTATCTACTGTAGGATATCTTTTACAGATAGGCTTGATATTCATAATATTCTTCCTTTCTTAAGTCTTTCTTTCTTTGTAGACTTTCTTTCCCATGGAAAATTGCATTGGATGAATTTTTGAGGCCTTTCTAACCTGGGCTGATCTATGGTTTTGAGATTCTGGGTCTGAAGGAGAAGTACAATAACCTGAAAAAGAAATTGAACAGACAGTCCTACTACCCGAAGTTCAGATGCAGGATTTGATAGGACCTAGTACAGAAATGCCCTTGGAGGAGAAGGTGAAAGGAAGTTCTTAGAAGTCAACCAGCTGATCTTCAGGACCTACCATGGAATTGCATTTGCTTAAGTGTTAGATCTGAAGTTAGCAGTACAAAAATAGAATGGTCAAGATACTGGATCAGGAGGTATTTCACCACAGAGAAGAAAGACGGCCAAAAAATACACAAAATTTCAATGGGGCACAGCAAAAGAAGTGTAAGGCAGGAAGACACTGATTTAGCAATGCCTTTCCTAGAGAATACATGTTTAAAAGGCCAATGCTCAGTTAATCTGATGATCTGAATTGGCCATCCTACAGATACAGGGGCCTTACTTGTATCCAAATACCTTTAGTAATTTTTGTTGTTAGCAGATAATCCCAGCACTCTGTGTAGAAACTGGAAGATGGAGAGAGGTAGCAGGATAGCTTATGACTTCTGCTGTTTGGGTGCCTGCCTGCCCACTCCTTTCACAAGCATTTCCCTGTGGCAAGCAGCTCCCTGAAAGCTGGTAAAAGGCTTTGAACTGTTTTACAAAATGCAGTTGGCAGAGGAAAAGTGCTTTCCATCAAGAAAGCTGGAGCACCATGTTTTCCCAGCTGCTCTGCAGCACCATATGTTTGCAGCATGGCTACTAATGCTACTTTTATTTCTTTAGGAGACATTACAGATGTAAGTCTCTGGGGTGATAATTGTACGAGGACAAGCAAACTGCTGGTATGTGACAGTTTTTCGCTGGAGTTAACGTCAGGGTCAACCCTGCCAAAGCAGCTGACACAACATTTCCCCAAGGAATATGGAGATCATGACCATCAGTACGACCAGTTCCATTTGACACTGTAAGACCTTGGGAGCAAGACTTTCAAATCTCTCTGGCTTGGTCAGCACAGTAACTGAGATTCAGCTGACCAGGTTACTAGAAGGATGCTCTTCCGATGGCAATTTAGAAGTTGTCATTGCAATTTTTGTTAACAATAATTAGAATTTAGCACAGTGAAGTCACATGGTGTATAACCAACCATATTTGCCTCGCCCATGTTTCCAAAACTTTACTGGGATGGCCATTTGTCAAAGCAGTCAGACCATGCCTCCTCAGGGTGTGAAGGTACATTTTTCTGCCCCACATAGCAGTCCAGAAAATAAACAGGAATTCTCAACACCAGATGGGAAATAAGGTGCTGAGCAAATACAGGTAGGGATCTGTTTCAGAGCTCTCCCTGGGGGCTGACAGGATGACAATCACCAAGAAGAAAATGACTAGCTAAGCATGTGGGAGAGTCAGGGTGAATGGCAGTTGCTTAGGGTTTGAAAAGGAAAACAGCCGGAAGAATAAAATCCTAAAACAACAATGTGCTGCAAGAAGTGCTGACAAAAATCTCTTTAAAATTTGCCATGAAAAACAGACACATGAATCTTCTCTCTATTGGCAGGCTTTGAAACATTCTTATACAGTGTAACATGAAGAGACTGATGTCATATTATGGTTAGAGATCTGCAGTCAATGGAAAGGCTTAAAATAATAGGACACAGAGATATAGGGAGAGCTACCTAGAAGAAAGGAAACTGGTCAATGTTTTAAAGTTGCAAGGCTCTGTTTTCCAGCATGATACTGACAGAGGAGTCCACATCCATTTCTTATTTCTACAGATCCTCAGTAAATTACGGCAATGATTCAAAACTGCTTTACACTATTACTCATCTTTCATTGACTTGGCTGCAGTTACAATCAGGAATTGGGGTTTTGTGACCTGAGCACTGATGTTCTGTTTTGCTTCCTACAGAAGCTAAACACAGCTCTGTCTTTTAATCTATTTGTATGTCAGACCTCCAGTAACCATCCTGGGAGAAGGGCTGGGCTTGCTGCAGTCAGAGTAATTCTGGAGGAGGAGAAAGTAAAATAGGAAAGAGGAAGGCAACTTTGAGGAGCCAGCACAGAAGCACTTGTGCAGGAAAAGGCTCACACTGCACAGTGGATAAACCCCACCTCCTTTACAACACGAATTAAACACCTGATTTTCAAGGTGCAAAGCAGTTAGGAAACTCTTCACCATCCACAGTAGTGCCTGGCAGTGTCACCTCACCAAGGCAGTCCCTGCAGAATACAGCACAGGCATACACTGTCACCTCAGAGTGACCAGAGCTATGAATGAGGATAACAAGAAAACATGAGCCAATAATCATAACATGAGCATTATCATAAAATAATAGTATTTTGTGTAATAGAAATCAGACTTGAGTGGGTAATGTGGAATTTCAGCTCATGCTGGACTAAACTTCTAAAAAACAATGAGGTTTTCATAAAAGGCCAACAGTAAGGAAAGTTAATCAGAGATATTTTTCTCCATTTAATAGGAGAGTTACCTTGGTATGAAGAATTGAATTGAAAACAGAACACAAACAAACCAACCAATCCCCACACCCTCTTTTTCCTTTAGCATAAGCAGTGATGTGGTTATATGGCTGGTGGGATCACTCCTTCATGGGATGACAGGACCAAAATCAGTATTTGCTGCCTATAATTGACACAGATATTCAATGGGATGGGAGGAAGCCTTCAGAGAGCTTACCAGTATGGGATTAAGTAGAATAGAAAAGAAAGTTCCTGGATTGCTCTGGATGGATCATATTGGTGACATAGAATCTGATCTAGTCAGTTGAGAGAGGTAGGTACTGTGCTTCATGACAAGGATTCAGTATCAGAATGTGCCAAACACTCAATCAATAGATTGTAAATATTGTAAAATAGTGTGCATTGGAAAATACTGTGACTGAGTAAATTTAGTAAATGGACTTCATCTATCAGATGTAGATTAAAGGAAAAAAAAACCCAACTCTTTAAATTGTGAATTGAACAATTGAACTTACTAAGTACAAGGAAATAAAACATTAATGTTGTCCAAGCATAATGTCTGTCTATGCATACAGTGCATTTCTGATAAATGCCAAATGGTCAGCCCTCACAAGTAAGAGATTCAGGGACAGACTTATAAGCTAAGACACAATAGAATAAAATGTTGAGAAATTGGGCAGTGGAGGAGAGGAAACAAATCTGAGGAGACACATGGCTCACCTTTTCAGCCCTATTATTCATTTATGGTCATTCTATAAGACATGACTGCTTGGCTACATGCATATGATCATAAAGCTGCTGTCTACAAGAGTCACACCTTAGTTTCTGTCAGTGTTTGATTGTCCGAGTCATTGGCTGTCAAGCCTTAAAGCTGGTCATATAGAAATGTGGATTTTCCTCAATCAGTCTTCTAATGAGACATTTATCTGCTCGTCCTTTCAGACAGGCTAAACTAAATATTTTGAAACTGTTCCTCTTTGTTACATATATTAACTGACCAGGAAAAACAAACAAACAAATAATCAAACATAAATCCATCTATTTGCAATGAATTCCAATTAAGAGATATCCATGCCTACCAGAAAGACTTAATTACAGTGCTGAAGCAATTAGACCCTTCATCTTTACTTCTGCTTGAAAAGCTAAAATTCACTGTGAAAATCATGGGCTTCCATTGCAGCAGCACAAGAACAAAGCACTGAAAAAACCAAACACCAATATATATCTATCACATATATTAAAAAAACCGCAAAGAGAATATACCAAATATGTTGAGCACAACCATCAATAAACACAACCTCTTACCAGGATGAAAATCTTACTATATTGTTTATAAAATCTTCATATGCAAATTATCTTTAAGTCAGCTTAGGGAGAAGTAGAGTAGGAGTAGGAGCTATTTTAACATTAAAGTATAATTAATTTGAATTTGAACAACATCCTCCAGGCAAAAAGGGGTGTGGAATAAGTTTCAGTGAAACACTTAAAAGTTCAGCTGTTTCTATGCCAGCATTTTAAACATTCTGAAACCAACGAGGTTGAAGCACTTGCAAGTAGAAAGTGACAGGGAAATACCTTCTCCAAATTAAGTCTTTCAGAAAACTACTAGCTGCAAACTGTTCATGTAGAAATTGAGATTAAGTTTTCTCAAAGACATCTTCAAGCAGTACTTTGAGCTCAAAAGAAATGAGATACACCTTGCCTATTCAAAAAGTTATCCTTAAAAAATACAGTCAATGTTCTTGCAAACAGCCTTTGGGGGCCTATTTCCAAAAATGAGTCACTTAAGTATAAAGGATATAAAATATACCCTTTCCTCCCTAGTTTCTCTTTAATTTATGTTCATAGCTCAAGGATTAGGAGCATCATTTTTTCCAGCCTGATTTCAGGCTACTGTTGGTATAAAAGTGATTGTGAAGAAGCTACTCCCTGAACTTTTCTCACCTCCTGGTTTCTCTGTTGGAGTCAAATTGATTGAACATAGAAGAAAGCATACAATAAGCCTTAAGCAGATGTAGTAAGACTGCATGTATGTTTTAGAATTTTCTTCTCATTTAAACTAACTTCTCTGCGTGATGCTGATTTTGTACTGTGATTACATGGCTATATCCAGAATCTGCAGGGGGGAGGTTGTCAAAACACATTTTCAAGTTATTGCCTTTAGTAAATGAACTTAAAATATTATGCAGGGATTCTGTGGTAATGTGTTTCTTCTGATCTTACCAAGAAGTTCACATGAGCCAGCAATGTACCCTTGCAGCCCAGGCCAGAGTGGATGGGCTCTGAGCAACCTGGTCAAGTGAAAATGTCCCTGCCCATGGCAGGGGAGCTGGAACCAGATGATCTTTAAAGGCCCCCTCCAACCCAAACTACTCTATTATTCTATGACTTCAGAACATTGCATTTCAACTGTTTTAATTAGCACACTCTAATAAATATATTTTGAGACAAACATTGCCCATTTTGGTTTCAAAACCAGAGGCTTAATGAGAACAGTTTACACAGCATCCTACAAACACTGAGATATTTATTAATTATATCAAATTATAAAGTGAATAACTAAATCAAGAATAAGACCTGTAGAAAATACAATTTCCCTTATAAAAATAGGAAGGATAGCTTTTAGAGTAACAGTGACATGCTTGTGATAAGGATGAGTAATAGTGTGAACATAGTGAGATCTAGAAAAGTAAATTGTCAATGAGGAGAGGCAGTGCTATAAAAGCCCAGGGCACCAGCTTTCAGTGTGTAGGTTAACTGTGCTGACTCTCAGCTGTCAGAATCCTGCAGGTACTTCACAGAAATTCAATGAATTGTTACAGCAGGGTGTTTTGGGCCATGTATTATTCTTTATGTTGTGTCCCTGCTGCCCAGATGTAAAGGAACATGCAGATAAGCCATGTAATATGCAATATGTCACTGGGTAGATCTTGTGATAATATGTAAAAACACAGGAAATATAAAAAATCAGCTAGTAGATCAATCCCAAGGAATGAACAAAGCACTATAATTTGATTATTTTAAAATTAAGAAAACATAAGTAAAGTGCAAAGCTTTACTCAGAAAAATTTGAATTATTTTACACGTGCTGGCATGAACATGCTTTTATGGATGAAGTTTTGGTGCATTTATGCAAGATGAGTTTCAACATTACAATCAGGTTTTATTTTTAAAGGTAATAAAAAAATAACAGAGAAAAAAATAAAGATAAAAAAAATCTAGTTGACATTACCTTTCAGAGTGAGAAAATTAACTAATTAAAAAAAAGTATGTTCTTTATGATGCAAAGGCTCAGTTTTGAAAAGTTGGAGAGTGGTCTCTCCTGCCCCTGAGACAAGCCAAAAAGAAATCATAAAACCCTTACTGGGCAAATTCTGTTCTGTTACTACATGCTGTCACTCTTCTATTGAAGTTTTCTTTTTTTTCAATGTAGGGCGACCATGTACTAAAGTTTGCTTCGTGCTGCTGGAGTCTGTGTAGCTTTTCAGCTTCTATTTGAAGTACAATCTGATGTCTCTTTATCCTCTTCTCACTTATGTCATTTTACTACTATTCTCCTCAAAGAGACACTTGTCCCTTGATCACTCCTTTAGGCACATGTCAGAAAAGTGAAGAAGAGAAGGCCTGCAAAAAGTGACATGCTGGATATTTGCTTATATCCCTGCTACTGAAGAGCATGCTCTCAGAGTTTCCTGAATCAATTTTATTATCCAAATGCTTTGCTCCACATGTAAGTCAGAGGCATGGAAATGCACCTGCATTTGTGCATGCATGCTTGCATATAACCAGTTTAGGCTGGCAGATGACACTGACCCACTTCGAGGCTAAAAATCCCGTTAAAAGCAGAAATAATCATTTGACTGGTAAAGTGTTAAAGCAGAAAGCTGCAGAAAGTCTTTTACATGCTAATTTGGAACACAGGCCAAGGGGTAATGTTTGCAGAAATACTTAGAATTAGGTCAAAAAAAGGGCCATTAAGCAAATAGAAGCGTTACTATGAGTTAATTATTGGAACAACAGATAAATAGAAAAAAGAACAAACTTATCCTAATAAAAAGCAAAGCACTAGTAACTGTGACTTTAAGCAGATAGACACACTAATGCTTGCCATGCCCCACCAGTGCTCATCAGCTCTGACCTGCAAATGTCTTAACACTGAACCTCTGTTGAGGAGATACTGCCAGGAGAGTCAAGCTGAGCCACATTATGTTCCAGTCTCCTGAAAGTGAGTACACAGGAAGGAAGCAGAGATAAAGTGACCTAAATTAAAAGCTGAATTTGTGTTTTCTGAAGTGAAACCTCTATGCGCTAATTTCTACGTTTAACTTCAAAACCAATTGACTGAGGATACTCAGATATTATAAGGATTAATTAAAAATACTACACCCTTTCCTATCAAGTATCACATCTGGAATAGTTTGGGACTTCTTGCACAATATCTCAATTCATATAAACCAGAATAATTCACTCTTTCATGCAGGTATATTTAAAATTCTGAATGTAAAGTAAGCTATATTCTTAAGTTTTGAACAATATTTAGTTCCTGAAATAAGTAGTAGCTGAAAGGAAAATCTTAGCTAGCTGTCATGTAGATTTGTTATCGATGGATAACTTGAAGCATGAACAAAATCTGGATTAGTACAGTTTAAGCAATAGTCTGGACGCTGATTTTCAGATTTAGGCCTTTTTGTTGTTTTGTTTTTCTAGTTAAAAAAACCCAACAACTCAGAACTCCCCAAACTGTGTGTCTTTTCTGGTCTGGTGCCAGCTATTCAAGAGGGCTTCTTAGTGACTTGGCTGCACTGCTGATCAGCTCCTCGGTGACCCTGGAAATCTTAGTGATGACACAGAACTCTGCTGATTCCAAATGAAAGATTGCTTTCTTTGCTATCTGTTTGACTGATGTAAAGCAAAATACCTAAGACATGGACCAAGATTTTTTTTTTCTAGCTGGTTGCACGATATGTCAGATGTTTGACACATGTCATAATAATTTCTCTATTTTCTCTAAGTTCAGATATATGCACCTTCATGCAATGCCTTTTCAGATCAAACAGATTCAAGCAGGTGCTCATTTTAGGCATCAGGAGTAATAGCAGAAGTAAATGTCAAATGTAACATAAGATAACTCTTCAACATTCTTGGCACTTGTGGTGCTGTGCAGGTAGATTGCAAAATATTGAGTGTTAAATGAATGCACAGTGAATGCAAGGCAAGCAGACTTCACTATTATCAGCTTCTCCCAATCACTGGGGGCAGTTTTAAGGTGTGAAATACTTCACACACTACTTCATTCCCAAGGAACCTACAATTTTAAACCTTTGAAAGATCTACAGAGAGTCTGCGGTTAAGTACAGCTTTCTTTTTATTGTGACAAACTGAAGGATTTAATAATACACAGCTATTCCTCCTGACAAACTCAAAGACCAATGTTTTGAAGACAATGTATTGAAATCTCCTATAAGAGCAAACACAGAAAATGTTCTGATGCCTGATCTTGTTTAAGTCCTATTTATGAAACTCCTGGGTAGAAGAAATATTTTTATAATATATTAAAAAACGATGTGGGGTAAAGGAAACACCATCATATTTTTAATGCATTGAAAATTGGAATCTAAACATTTCATATGAATGTATTTTAACTTGGGAAGTGTGATACTATCTGTTAGAATTCTAGACTACTATTACCTGCAATCTGCCTAGCCTTATATAATATCTCATGTTTTTCTGCTTATGGATTTGAAGGTTGAGAATGCCAGCAAAAGGAGAATTTATGAGAACAGACAGAAAAGTGTCCAATGGTGCAAAACTTTATAAGGATTCTTATTTCTTACTGGACCATTTTTGAATTCAACACTTACTCCTACAAGAGTAAATCATCTGTGTGAATATCTTCAGTGACTGGACAGTATCATACATAGCACAGAAGTAAAGACAGTATTTTTTTTTCAAAAACAACATAAGTGTGCTATCTGTATTTTTGCTCATCTTTGTTGTATTTCAAAACTCATAACAGATGAGTGATAATAAACAAGCCAACTTGCTCCATTTAAGTTTTCTTCCTTACCCTCACATAATAATGATTACCAGTAATGATAACTTGACACTAAGTTACCCTTTCTTAAGAAGGGGAAATAATTTCAGCTGTGATTGCACCACCAATCCAGGCCCTGAATGATATCAGGTTCTGTAAGCCAAGGTCAGCACCCCAACCTCCATCCAAAATGAAATCATCCATCAGGGAAAGCTCCACAGCATTGTATGACGTAGACCTTAGAAACTGGCCAGTTGTGTTTTTGACTTTTTCTATTTCCCAGACAGTGTCAAGATGGTATCTAATCACTTTGTACAGGGAAGAGAGAAAGGCACTACAAGTACATTGAACTGAATTCTTACAGCATGAAAGCAACTATTTTCCTTCAGTACCTCACAGACCATATAGTGAGGATTTTCTGCTAGTAAAACAACAAGAACTAAAAACAGACTATCCCAGCTCCTACATCTATTCAATTTAATAATTCTTCACTTCTCTTAAATGTTCATATGAAGGCAAGAAAATAGGTCTTAAAATGGAAATTTAGTAAAGTAAGACTAATTGTATAAGAGAAGGAATAAATCTCACTTTGAAGCACATTGTCTCTGGAAAATTAGCCTGAACAAAATGTGCATTTGTCCTTGAAATAAAACTATAAGATTGCAAATCATAGTAATGAGAAGACATCTTGCAAATATGAATTTTAAAGAAAAAGTGTTCTTCAATAGAGAAATTATGTCAATGCCTAGAGGAGAAAAGAGAAGTGTCTGTATAATAAACCTCATTCTCACTTCAGCACTATTAGTATTGGAGTTGTAATTCAGTTAAGCTACAAGAACACCAAGGGGAAATGAAATGGCAAATCTGCAAAAGATTTGTCATGGATGAATAAGCCCAACAGTCACATTTAGTCTTTGAATGCTACCAACTACCAGAAGAGCTAGACTGGGAGATACACAAGAGTCATGCTGGAAACTTGATTATGGTTTGAAATGACATTTCATGTACCTTGGGATCTCCTTCTGGGCCCCTCCCAGAGCACTCCACCAGGTCACACCTTATCCCAGTGGGTATTGCTGCAGGAAAGCTGTTTGTTCATTGCTTCTTACAGCACCAGTAAACACATGAAAAGTAAAATGATTGAGATGAACAGACAAGAGGAAACAAAACTCAATGGGCAATATTTCAAAGCTGTATGTGTGTAAATGTGCATTCATTTCTGAACACATGTATCAGCACCAAAGGTTTGTGTCTTTGATCTGGCCAGTCACAAGCATCTACTGTTTATACTCATACTGTCTTTTACATCTTGTCTAGAAGAAGTTATATTCAGAAGAATACAACTGCCTAACAATTGTTTGGGTCTGTGAAAAGGGCTTGAATTTTTATTAGTTTTGAGAAGTGTCTGTGAACTCTTAAAATGTCAGATCACTTGGATTACTTTGAGGCAAATACACTGTTTACCTAAGAAGATGTGAAATTTTTTTCCTAAGAAAGGGTGAATCTAGGTTGTACAAGTCCTATTCAGCCAAAAATACTGAGCTTTTGTATTCCACTCATTATTCAGTGACACTTAAAAACAACCAATACATGGTATCATAACTATAGCGTTACAAGGACCTGCATTTTCTTAAATTCATTGCAGTAACTGTTGAGAGATAATGCCATTGTTTCAAGGAGAACAACAATTCTCCAGATTTTGGAAAAGGAATGAAAACCAACTGACACAACTGAGGAAATGGAAGTCAATAGAGTATAATTTTCTGATATAATAATTGGTCAGGGCAAGCACGGTTTTTCTAAAGCCTCCCATCCAATACAGAATAACCACTTGAGGGCACCTCTTTATTTTAAGGTCGTTTTAAAAGGCACCAACTTTCAAAAGCAACTTAAGAGATTTTGGTCCTGAAAATATTCAAAGGAAAGAGTGCCACCTACTGAATCTTTCTGTCCCTATTACTCTAAGCCCCAAGAACCTCACCCATCCTTTAAGCACTGGAAAGTACAGTCTTTTCTTTGCTAAACTTACTCTCCCAGTAAGATAATAACAACAGAAAAATAATTGTTTTTTTAATCCTATTGAAACTTCTATAGTACTCAAATTTAAATATTGGACATGTGACCTTGTTTTTCAATCAGTTTCTCTTTCATGACTTCTTTTTAAAAGAAAACACTACTTCAGTATGTAGATACATTATGTGTTAGATATATGTACTTCTAGTTATTTGAAGCTAAAAAAGCCTTTCTAAACCATAGCACTTCTACAGTAACTTCAAAGACTACATTACAATAAATCCTATTTAGAATCTGTATTTGTTTTCCAGGCTTCCAAAATTAGGACAGGAACATTTTTTAAATAGTGGCTTGGCATTTTCTTCTCTTACATTCTTAAAAAAACCTCATAGTTCCAATAGAAATTATTATATTATGGCTCCTTAGCAGTAAAGACAACCGCAAGATCAACAGAAGCAAAAACCACTAGATTGGCTTTTGCCACTACATAAATAGTGTTTATTAAAGGCAATTGAAAATACAAAATGCATTATATACTTGTAAGGCATTAGATAATACTCCAAACTACTGATCATTTCTCAGGATTATACAGTCAGTTATAAAAAATGTCCAGGGCTGTTACTGGGTTGATTGAATACACCTTGACCTACAAAACTGAGGGAGTTTTTATCTCAATCTGTTAGCATTTATGTGGATGTGCTGAAATGTTCAGTCCTCCATTAATTAAAATCATTTATTTATTATCTAACATAAACCAAGTAGCTACAAAATTGCTTGAAATTGGTTCACATTTGATTGTAGTAAAACATTTTCACAGAAAAGGCATGATTAATCCCAACAAATTTGTAATGCAGGATCTTTGTTTCCACCCCTGTGTTATATCTCTGATATATCCATATTTAAAGGAAGAAGAAAATGCTTCCTTACTGTCTAATCTGAACTGGAACATTATGAAGCTTTTCTTAGTAAGTTTTGTTTCCACTAGTGCTTAAACAACTTGGATGAAATTAAATAATTTAAAGAACTGTCTTCAGTCAAAATAAATTAAATAGTTTTTTTGTTACTCAGCTTTTCTCTAGTTTGCAGTCTAGACATTAACGAGAAGACCACAGAGTAGGCTTCATAGCTGAGGAGTAACTAAGTTCTACTTTTTTGTTTCACCTTGTACTTATATTTCTCATGATTGCATAGCTCCTTTACTTAAGTATAGGCTGCATGAGGCAATGTCTATACAGGAAAAAGATACCATCATTTTCTATGGAGGTTACATCTCATAAATGGTAAGACAATTTTCATTTTGTCATTAGGAAAATGTTCTCTTCCAAATGTTAGTGTCAAGGAAAGGGTAGACAGTGTGCCCAAAGAAAGCTGTAAGCATGAATAAGTATGGAGGACCAGAGAGGACAATGCTCCACATAATTTCTAGATTCAGTAAAGGTCTAGCAGCATTTCTACTGGGACATTCATTGGAGAAGAGCTTTGTATGTAGCATATAATCTAAGTCTGGAGTTGAATCCCATACCTACTGCCTTTTTTTAATCTGGATTCTAACAGATTTTATATTGGAGGGGGTGCTGTAAGGAGGGAAAGGGAAGGGCCCTGACTGGCAACCTATCAGTCACCATGAAGGCTACTTGACTTTTTTGAACCTGTCCAAAAAGTTAGCCTGTTAGTAAATATTTCTTGTCATATCAATGGAAATTGCTTAACCTCAAAAAACTTCTATCTCATAAATTTAAATTTAAATTTAGGTGTAGACGATTTGTAGATAAAGGAATGTGTTTCCATTAATTGCTAGATCCAATATACTTCTGCACAACTACACCAACATATTATCAATAACTGTGTCAACTCTGACAAAAGGCCGTAAAGGTTACATAAAATAGAAATAAGACCATATAAGAGACTCTACACACATATGTGATCATGAACGTGGTTCTAGTTTTATCAAACTCCACATCTAAGGGGGACTAAGCAAGGTAGACACTCTTGCAGCTGGCAAATGCTTTGTTCAGGAGGTTGGAGCTGGTATCTGGAGACTGGCTGGTAAGAGCTGGAAGGTGTTAAGAGCAGGAAAGAATTTTAGCTCTGTATATTTGGAGAGAAGGTAATTATCTTTAGATGGTGCCATACAAAAAGGCAGAACCAAATAAGATAAAAAAGCCCAGTCAACAAAAATACTCAGTCACTACAAAGCAAGTTTTACAGTTTCCCTCTTGGCAAGCTCTGGCCTAGCAGTGTCTGCATGCCTCATTTTAAGGAATAGGTTTCTTGTGAATATAAGAAGATTCTTTCTGAATCTTAAGCTTTGCATGCAGGATAAGGTAAGAGGAAGATATTACTTGTAGCCTGCTGTTGGACTTAAGAGACCACAACTAAGGTTAGATTTTAAAGTTGAAATATGGAAGCTGCAGTTAAAGACTGGCAAGAATCAGACTTTGATCCCATCTCTGTTTAAATTGGACAACAGACTGAATTTACATCAGTGTCATGATAAATTATTGGTTTAATCACCAAATTGTGGTGTATCTTGACCATTTTTCCCTACAATATTTTTGTATTGTTTAAAATATACCATATACAACATGCTAGGCGGGATGGATAATATTTTTAGCCATGGTACAGATCTATAAGCCCAGAATTTATCTTGCTACAGGCAATACTTAAGTGTTTTAGCCAGTGGAGATTAAATTCAAGAGGTACCACTAAGGAATTATTACTCAGAATACCCTGCAATGCAGGAAGCCATTCAGGATATGAGTGATTAAGTTCAGCCACTTGCTTCACAGTACCTGCTCCTTTATCTATGCAGAAGGGACATGAAATGTGAGTTCTGTACGAATGCCTGAAGCACAGCATGAAGAAACTCATCATATACATCTGAATGTTGGTGTCTGGGTGAGTCAGGCTCTCCTTAAGGGACATGCAACAGGAGCAAACTGAAACACAGCAGGTTCTCTCTGAACATCAGCAAACACTTCCACTCTGAGGGTGACTAAGTTCTGGCACAGGTTACCCAGGGAGGCTGTGCCATCTTCAGCCTTGGAGATACTGAAAAGTCACCTGGATATGGCTCCAACTCACCCTGAGGGAGCAAAGGTCCAGCAGTTGACATCCACCAGTCTCTCCTAAACTCAACGTTCTGTGCTTCTGTGATTTCTTACTATCAAACTTGCTTTCTCTACACATGAGGTGAAGTGTCTGTCTTGTGAATCTTGACACCGGGTTTCCATGGCAGGAACAGAAGCTTCAAGACAATTTGTTTCTTCCAAAGTATTGTGTTATTTTCAATTTCTCACTGCTAGGTTAATGTTTTGAAAAATCTTAGAAATATGCAACATTGCAGTAAGAGGTTCTATATTTATTCCAAAATGAATGACAAAGAAATAAGAAATATTTATTAGAAGTCAGCCTACACAACTGAAGTACAGATGAGAAAATATAAAATATCTTGATGGAGACAGAAAAAGGATTCTACCTTCAAAGATCCTTTCTGAGATGTAACACAAAACAAAGGACTATTAAACATATTGCAGTGATCAGAGAGATGATGTCCCTATTATATTTATCTATTCTCTGGTCTGATGTGCTCAGCCCAGAAGAGATTTGTGTTTGATGACAACAGTCAGTGCTAATGATGTCATACTAGAGTATTACATTTCTGTATCAAACTGTACCTTAAAATACAATGGGGATTTAAAATGAGTTTTTTAGCAAGACTGTTGTAAGGAATGAAAGCCCCTATTGCTTGGGTCATTCCCTAGGCAATGAAAGGGCACTCCCAGGGCCATGGAAGGCTGCTGCAGACCTGACTGTGATCCTTCCTCCAGTTAGTTTTCAGTCTTAGAAATCCTATCAGATACTGGTTAACTGGCAGAAGCTGGAATTCCCAAGGATTGAATGTTTGTTTTATGCTCCCCTCTCATTACAAGATACATAAATTATGTCTGAAACTCGAGAATACATGATATGAGCGCAAGAGAGTGACAATGTTCCAATTGGTACTTCACTTACTGACATTTTCTTTCATGCTTGCTTTTCATTCTTTCCTTCTTCCTTTGCCTCCTTTTATTTATTTATTAATTCCCTTCTGTCTGTACACCTTGATTACTTAAGAGATATGCAAAACAAAAGCCTTGAGTACTAAATGATGCATGAAAAAGAAATGAAAATATACTTGCCTTCTGTGTGGTGCTATGCAGTGCTCTAGGTTCTCACACTATCTCGTGTGTGTGTCTCCAGTATTAAGCTCAGATCCAAGCAGAAAGAACAGAACTGCAAATAGCTTCTCCTCTGTGACAAGCAGCCAATCTCAGAGCTCACTCTGAAGCACTCCAAGTAACACAGCAGTGTGTAAGACCAAAATGCCTTCAGTTTGGTGGGATAAGTGCATAAATCTGAGACCCTTCTACAGGTAAAGAAGGCAGTGACACTTCTTCCTGGTTAAACATTCTGAAAAGTACTTTTCATGCTCATATTTTGAATTTGGTTCCATTTCTTGCAAACACTAGAAACACTCACAACTCCCTTCCTTCCAGCTGAACAGTGACACAGACAAGTTATTTGGCTACTGTGCAAAAAGAACCTTTCACACGTTCATTTCTTATTGCATCCAGTTGTGACTGTCTGACCTGTTTGATGAGCATGAAGGAATAAAAGACTAGGATTCTTCTTTTTTTTTTTTTTTTTGAAATGCTATTAGCATACCAGCATTTACTTGTCTTGATTCTGACTGCAGTCAGAACTATATAATTATACGTTATTACAGCTCTAATGACTTCTATAAATTCTCTAACAGATGTGGAAATCTATATTTCTCCCTGTCTTCCTTAGTTTAATGTAATAGCACTTCTTGTACTAAAGCTGAATATAATCCAAGATAGTAAGAATAATGAGTAAATATTTTAAAGTCTGTGCGACACCAAAAAAATAATTTAAATTGAATAGAAAAAAAATTATATCTTTATTTAAACAATAACTTTTCAATCCATGTGTTTGCTTCCCTTCCTATCATTCAGCAGAACACAGCCTATTTTTTAGAACATGTTCATTCTATGCTTCTTGCTTTAGCTTCAACTTGAAGTACAAAATAGCAGAGGTCTTTTACATTTCTCATTTGCTGACTAGACAAGCAGAAACAGAATGCATTAGTAATCTGGTGAGATTCCCACACCCATCAGCAGGTCTGAAAGGCTTTGATAAACTTTTACAATAAGCTTCCCAAAGATGTAATAAACACGACCTTTAGAAATCCAACTATATCCCAAATACACAACACCCATTACAGGCACTTGATAAATTACAGTCGATTTGTAGCAAGTATGTAGAGAAAGATAATAACATATGTGTGAGGGAAAATAATAGATTTTGTTTGTAAACACAGAGAAAACACAGAAATAACCTCTCAGGGGTGATGTTCAGGTAACGGTATTTGTGTTCATACAGTGAGATGTGAGGGATGATGGATTACAAAAAGCAATAATCAGGTAATATATTATTGTCATGAGAGAAGAAAGTGGGGAGGGGGTGTTGTTGTTTGTTCACTGCTGTTGCTGTTGTTGTTGGCTTTCCCCAGAATCACCTCTTAAAATAAATGCTGAGAGTTCAGTACATTCATAAAGAACATGTCTCTGTAGCACAGCCTCTATTTCTGGAGGTCTTGACAGGAATTTCTTTAAATATGCAGTAGAGCATTCATTTCTGGAATTATAAGTACACTGAAAAATCCTTCTGGGAGAAAAAGAAAACAGTAGTCCATAATGCTCCTCTTGCTATGTGAAAATAAAAGCATCTGGTAGTATAATGAGTGTGTTGTTGACTCAGTGCAGTCGATCATCTCTGTTTTCACAAGCTCATGTACTCCAGTCAATGGAAATCACTGCGGGAAGCACCTGGGGATGCAATGACAATTTGTCCACTCAAAATGTGTATTTTATTCAATAAAAGGTAAATGTTATGAGAAAATACTGGAACCCTGGCTAGCAAGTTTGTCTAATACTCAGGTTTTAAAAAACTTTGTAAGTGGGAATAACTGGTATCATCACTTCTATTCCCATTAAGAGAAAACAGAAGTTGAGCTCTAAATGTTTTAAAGTCAAGTAATGAATGGAAAAGCAAAACTATGAAGGACATAAGTCAGATGAGTCACCTTTAACCCAAACCTTGGAACTCTGTATGGAAAGATGTTGTCATGGGAATAGATGAACATCCCTATCAGCTGAGATGTAGTTTTCCTTTTTTTCTAAGTTTGTGTAACTAGGCAATAGCTGCTTGCATTCACAACCAAAAAGATATGTCTAGTCTGAGAAGTTACTTAAATGTTGTGATATGATTATAATTTTCTAACCAATTATTTTCATGTCAAAATCTCTTGGACTTAAACTAGAATTAAGGCTTTTTTGAATTGCCAGCTATGCAGATATATTCCTGAATATGCAAGTCAGCCTGCTCTTCTCCTCCTCATCTCTTTAATCTCTATTTTTCCTTCCCCAACTTACTGTGTTTTGAAGTAGCAGTACCTTATCCTGAAGTTAATTTGAGGGGCCTAGATTGGACCCATGTAGCTTTGCCTGAATTGTATCAAATCTTTAGCACCAGCAAAAGTGACAAGTAGCCAAAATTATCTCAGAAAAGTCATCAGAGGCAACACACATAAACACAAAAGTCAGGCCTGTTCCAGAAGATTCACTTTTCTGTAGTGCATAAGAATCTGCTCCAGCAAGAGCTTGGACTAGATGACCCCCAGAACTCCCTTCCAACCCCAACCATTCTGTGTTTCTTGGAACAAAAAAAGGGCAAAAATCTAAACTAAAGGTGAGTACATTTAGATTGCAAGGATGATTTGTTGTTTTTTTTTACAGTGAGAGTGGTGAGACATAGACAGTTTGCCCAGAGAAATTGTGGATGCTCCATGACTTGAAGTGAGGTTGGGTGGGCTGTGAGCAGCCTAGTTGGGTGAAAGATGTCTGTGCCTAGGAATTTGGCCTGGACAATCCCAGAAGTTTCCTTACAACACAAACTATTCTATAGCTCTGTGCCAAAGTGGACTTTGTAAGGATTTTACCTGTCCCTCAAATATCATCTCTGCAAACACCATGTGTATATATTGATTTTTATATACCATCTATCTTTTTTATATACCATCTATCTACCCACATTTTCCCTTACATATATGCCAATATTGATTCAGAATGCCAAGAAAGCCAAGCATAAACTTTTCTAGATCCTAACCATAACTCTTTTAGATGACTACATGAAAATAAGCTTTTCTGATAAAAGTTCTTTGATCAATAGAGGGGAAAAAATGTTCTCCTTGACAGCTCTCAAATTGAAGTTTTTACCTACAGTTGTAATAATTTTTTTTATGTTTAAAAGTTCAAGCCCTAATGGTTTGAGGATACTCTAAGATGTTTACCAAGCTCTGGGGACCCTGATCTTGGAGAACTGCTGTTCTCTACAGGAGTGAGTGATCCACTGGCTCTTCTGCACCCACAGTCAGGTCTGATACTTTTATGAAGCTTACATCTTAAAAGGAACAACAGAAATTGTATTGCAAGTCTGATGTCACCATATTAAATATCATATTTGCCCTGTGTAAAACATCTAGCAGGGCATTTTAAAAAATGAGCCATAGTATGCCAGACAGGAACATGTTAACATATGCTGAAATAGAATTTTTATCTGGTAGAAGACAGTTCAATATTTGCAATTGTCATGTTCTGGCACGGAAAAGTACATATTTTTCATAAGGGAAATAATTAGAAAGCCCAAAATAAACAGCAAGCTGATTAAAAAGTGGTGAGAGATGGAAACAAACAGCAAAAATCAATCTCTGTGTGCACAAGGTGTAAGCAAATAATAAAATTTATATTTTCTTTTAAAAAAATCAGTCTAAAAATGTTTGCATTAGGGAGAGGTTAATTCCTACGTTACCTAAGCATCTGTTGAAAGTCATGCTGAAACTGTTGACCCTCAGCATGGGAAAAAATATCTCAGTGTTTAGTGTTATTTTGAGTTTGATGTGATCTATGTAATTATAGCACTTTGAAAATCCAGTTTTCTTTCTAAAATTCCTGAAACTTGGAGCTACTACTCTTGCTACTGTGGGGAACAAATTCCTGCTATTACTTATACTATATCTATAAATATAATATCAATACCTAGGAGTGACAGCTTCATTTTTTGGCACTTCCTAGGAAACCTTCTTTGACCTCAGAGTCTATTTTAAAATTTATGTCATGGCATAAAGAACAGCAGAAGATATCTAAATTCTGATAAACTACATGTCATAGGTTCCAGCTGAACATATGTTCTCTAAGGCACAGGTCACTAAGAGGAGGCACATCTCCCTCTTTTCCAAACCTTTGCATCACCAATTTCATCATCCTTTGGCTTAATATATATGATTTCTTTACAGTAAAACAAACTCTAGCCTGTAATATTTCACAGATTCATTTAGGTTGGAAAAGACTTAAGATCTACCAAGCCTAATTGTAACTCAGCACTGCCAAATCCATCACTAAATAACGTCCCTGAGTGTCATATCCATATCCATTTCTTGAACACACTCTTGAAGTGTCTCAACCACTTCCCTGGGCAACCTGTTCCAGTGTTTAACAATCCTTTCAGAGAAGAAGTATTTCCTATTAGCCATTCTAAAGTTCACCTGGTGCAGTTTGAGGCCATTTCCTCTTGTCCCGTCCCTTGTTATGTGGGAGAAGAGACAATCTCTACTTCATACACCCACCTTTCAGGTAGTTGTAGAGAGTGATAAGGTGCCCTCTGAGCCTCCTTTTCTCCAGGCTAAACCCCTCCAAGTCCTTCAGCTTCTCTTCATCACACCTGGGCTCCAAACCCTTCCCCATCTTCACTGCCCTTCTCTAGACTCACTCCAGCACCTCAAAGTCTTTCTTGTAGAGAAGGGCCCAAAACTGAACACAGGATTTGATGTGCAGCCTCAAGATGCTGAGTACAAAGAGGTGGCCCCTGCCCTGGTGCTGCTGGCCACACTATTTCAGGCCAGGATGCCACTGGCCTTCTTGGCCCCCTGGGCAGCCTTCCAGCTCATCCTCAGTCAGCTGCTGACCAGCCTCCCCACGTCACTTTCCACTGGGCAGCTTTTCAGCCACTCTTCCCCAAGCCTGGAATATTTCATGGGTTTGTGATCCAAGTGCAGTTCCAAGTGTTGACCCTCACACAATTGGCCTTGGCCCATCAATCCAGCCTGTGTAGATCCCTCTTTAGAGCTTTCCTGCCCTCCAGCAGGTCAACACTCCTCCCAGTGTGGGGTTATCTGCAAACTGACTGAGGGTGGTCCCAATCCCCTGGTCCAGACCATTGATAAAGATATTAAACAGGAGCAGCCCCAGTGCTGACCCTTGGGGAACTGACCCAGCTGGATGTAATTCCATTCTCCACCAATCTCTGGGATCTGCCATCCCATCTTCTGCATTTTCTCATCCAGTGAACAGTGAACACAACCAAGCCATGAACAGCCAGTTCTCCAGGAGAATGCTGTGGGAGACACTTTTAAACGCTTTACTGAAATCTAGTTAGGCAACATCCATAGCCTTTCCTCATTCACCAAGTGTCATATCACAGAAGGAAACCTGTTGGTCATGATGAGCCTGGCTTTCATAAATTTTCATAGATTTCACATTGGATGTTTTGAAAACTTAAGCATAAATAAAAACATGAGGAATAATAAAGAGGTTTATCTAAACATCAATAAACATTAAGGAAAATATTATGAGACAGCATACTTCAAAATTGCCTGTACAGTACCTTGTAGAAGTTACATCATTGCATGCCTTTTAAAGAAAGGTAAAGCTGAAGCCCCTTTTTGTCCATGAAACCCTGTACGTATTTTAAATCAGTTGCTAAATACTGATCAAATTTTAGATGAACTTGTAGATAAGGTAGGATAAACATGCATACTTCTGGACAGCAAAAACTACTAAGCAGCTTTACAATACATTTGGAACCAATGAACCATCAGAGTTCATTAATATTTTAGTGCATGTTATTAGAATTTCTCTATTGCAGCATCGATACGTTGACCCGTTCTGCTTTTTTTCTTGCTATAGATTTTCATTAAAAAAACCTGTAAACATATGCTGTAGAATAAAAATAATGTGTTTTGAAGACCCCTCCGATCTTCTTATTTTAAATTTAAAATGAGGATATTTGAATGCTTGAGCATCTCAATTAAATGTGTTTGATTTTTTAAAATATATTTTCCTATTTCCCGAAGTATCAATAATAAAACATTAGTAAAAATGCATACATCAAAATATCTTCTTTCTTCAAATACCATTTGCATTGTTATTGCATAAGGTGCACTGTCATGACAGGCTCTCTACAAATAATTTGTCCTCATCCTCAGATACCTTTCAGTCTGAGCATTTTGGGCCTACACAGAAGAAACCTAACTTGAACTGAATTTCAATTAAGCTGTTTTGTGAACTCACCCGAAAATAAAAACAAACAAACAAACTCTCTGCCATACTGTTGCACTAATGCTTGCAACTCAGTTAAACTACTGGGAGGGAGGAAGGAACAGCTATCTTTATTGTTTCTTGTCTTTAAATTTTTCTTTTACCATTGACGGAAGGTAAACTGAATCTAAAAAAAAAGCTGAATATTACATTCTTTCGGCATGAAAAAAAAGGGAATTTCTCACTTAATTATGAAATATTATCAGCTACATCAGGAACTGTTAAAGCACTCAGACTGGAGGCACTGTCTGTGAGTTCTGCCATTAAACTTCTGAAGGCCTTGGATGCTTGCAAAGATACCAGGCCTTGGCCCTACACCCACTTATCCTCATGAATAACCTCAGTTACTTGAGAGAACCTTATAAACTTGGCAGCATCATCAAAAACTCACAGAACTGGCTCCAAGCCAACACATGAAAGCCAAGCTGATGCTCTTATGTTAATAGTAATGATTCTGTTTTTTTGGAGACATCAATGAAAAGATGAACATATTTACCTCATCTATAAACAGATGCATCTAACAGACACTGTCTTTTGTTTTAATTAAAACTGTCTTTTCTGACATCATCTGTCATGCTACAAGCTCTGGGGATTCCTGGGGATGCTCCTGCAGGGGTGGGAGGAGGAGTGAGCCTGAGCTCCTTCCAGCTCAGATCACTGCACTCCTCAGCCCTTCCTCTCTCACACTGTCAAGTGGAGTGAAGGAGGCACACACAGCACGGTCCTCACTTCTTCACCTCCTCTTTTGCTTTCCATTACCCTGTTTCACTGCCTCACTCTCTCTGGAAAGAGACAGATCTACATTGACAGAGTAAGAGCAAACACAGATACCTATATTACACCTGTCAGACTTAAATCTATGGCAAACCACTGAAGCATAGAGATGATGAAACCAGCTAAGAACAACTAATTGCAGGTCTCATTAAAGATTTTTAATAACAGGATAATGAGGGCTATTTCAATGTACAGAGAAAAAAAATCATAGCAGATTAAATCAGGAAAATTTTACCTTTTTGAGGTCTGGAAACAAAATTTAAGATAAACTTTGTAGTTTTGCAGAACTTAAGTGTCCACTAATTTTCATATCTATCATTAAGGGAGATGTATTGCATTTCCCATTAGCTATACAAAGAAAAATAAAATTTGTAAAATAATACATTTAAATCATTTTTGAGAGCATAAACAGACCACCTCGAACATAAAATGCAACTTCAGTAAGAATTACTTGAAAGCCTTCTACAAGCTCTTTCCAATCTGAATACCAAAAAACCACAAAATGTTCTCCAGGATCAGATACTACAAGTTACTTGCTCTGTTTCATGATAGTAACAGGGAACCACTAAACATATCCCCATCCTTGATTAATCAAAATCAAAGAAACTACAATGATTCTGTCTAATGGCTCACCCTAAGGCAGCAAAGTAAATAAAACAAGCTTAATCCAGTATACTAATTTACAGAAAAACATGCTAGGATGATTTATTTATATCTCCAGCAAAAATGTTCTTCATCTGCTTAACTCTAAGCAACAAGAAGGACTGAAGGCTTGAGTGAAGGCATTTAAGGACTTGAGCATGTACTTTGCTGCATGAATGCCACAGCACTTGGCAACCTGTTGAATCATTCTTTCACATGTAAGAATAACAACAAAATCCCTTGTCCTACTCAACAGTTACAATCAACCTCAGTTACAGCTAAAAAACAAAAAGAGTTAACTCAGGAATTATTAACCGAATCAGGCTGGCTAAGTTCAGACTGCTACAGTGTTATCTTTTGTTCTAGGACTGCAAACTGATTCATCACCTCTTTCTAGATTGCTCAGTGTGAAGCACAATGAATATTAATCAACCTTCGTCAAGAATATTGATCAAGGACAGACTTCTCTGAATGAATAATAATTAAGCACAGATTCTAGATTTTTCATTTGTGAACAAGACCAAAAAACATATTCATTAGAGCTATTTTGAATATTTTGTGAAATACTCAAATATGTTTTCACTTTTGCTATACAAGACTTTCATGGAGTTAAATTTTGTTCCTTATTTTTGTACAAAACATTCTTTTAAAAAAATATTTCTTTTTGGATTAGCATTCCTTAAGTCATTAAAATGGTTGTCATGGTTAAAATTCCTCTTTGGAAATACATCATACCAGGGTTTCAAGACTCTGACAGAACTAAACAATATATCAAAACAATATGAAAAAGGTCAAGAGTTTATGATACGGGTAAATTTACTTATTTTTGGCTCATGCAAACACAGTTTGGCTCATGCAAAATCTTCTTTGTAAAGTAAACAATAGGAAATACATAGAGAATGAACCTTGCAGATTTCTTAGCTCCTGGAGCTATTCCATGGGGGTGCAAATTTCACTTCCAGCAAGAGGAGTGTCAGACCCAGGTGTAGTCACACAAGCTCCTGCCAGCCCCCTCACCAGGCTGGGCTGCCCGGGAGCAGGCAGGGGCAGCATCCACCTCCTGGGTGGTGTTCGTTCCATTTTGGAAAAGTTTTAGAGCAGTTGCTTAGGAACTTGTTTAGTGAGACTAGAGGATGGCTGGAAAGCAATGAAAATCAGGCCGGGGATATGAAGGGTAAGTGAGCAGACCACTTGGGAGAATCGATGTTCCCTGCACGCTGGGAACGAGGTGCCAAGGAGCTGCTCTGTACCCAGGGCTCAATAGCTGTTATTAAGGCAATAATAAAGTAAGCCTTGTTTGTCTATGCAGCTGGTGAAGTCTCCTCAAGTCACCATCTTCCAGCTCCTAATCTAACATCTCTTCCCCTCAGCAAAGGAACAACAGCCAACTAACCTTATTAAGACTAATAATAGTTTAGAGTTAAGCAGTGAACAGAATTTATGTCAATAAATCCTTCGCATTAAATTCTAGTAACTGCATCTGGACTCTACTTTGCAATTACTGTAATTAAAATAACAGGGAAAAGTGCCATTTGAAAAGAAAAATGTAATGTAATATACATTTACAGAAGAAAATGAAAAAATTTAACACTTGCATTGCATTTTTACTGTTAAGACACCATTTGCTATTAAGTCAGCATTGACTATCAACTAGATCTTAAATTCTACAGACCAGTTTAGAACTCCAAATTTAGATTTGGATATAAAATGTACAATGCAATAAATGTGAACTCATTACAATAATGGTGTAAACACCTCCAAAATTTCTTAGGTCTAATAAATGGTGCTACTTTAAAAACAGTCAGAAACAAAAACAAGCAGATGCAATTTTGCGAGCATATTATTGCAAATATCATAGTTCAGCTGTACAGAAATTACAGCTGCCAAAATCTGTAGTCTTTGTAGTGCCATTACTCCAATGTTGCAGGTCAAATCCAACAAACAGCTGTTCAGTATCTGAGGATTTTACTAAATAATGCAATACTACACAAACAATGGGATATGTACTGAACCAGCCTCAGAGGAAAGCAGAACATGGGAAAACAATTACTTTTAATCTTGTTATGGATTAAAGGACTGAATTATATAACGTATTTTTTACAAAACCTGACAAAATAGTGCTATGAAATGTGTAAATCTCCTCTTCCTACTTTCAGGTTTTTTTTTTTCTTTCTTTTCTTCTTGAGCCAAAGTGTCATTTCAGCTCTTTTTAAAATTATTTGCAAAACTAGGTCAAATTCCTAAACCAAATTCTGCTTAAGAAAATTTGGTTGTCAGATTTAGACCATCTAAAGAAGTAGAAGCATCCTTTAACCTAGAAGGGCTGGATGGGGAGGCTGGAATATGCATGCTCTCAGCTCATATTCCTGTTTTAACAGGAGCAATGGCAGCTCTAGAAAAAACTTTGGGCTGAGCACTTAAAAAAGATTAGCCCACATGGCAGTATCTTGTTGAAATTGACTCATTTATTCATTTTCATTTTTTACTAGGAGGCTAATTTCTTCCATAAAGGTAAAGGTGTTTCTTCATTCAACTCTGTTCACTTTATTTTACTGGTCCACATATGATATCCTTCATGCATTTACCATTATCCACATGAATTACCTTCACTTATTCTACTTTCATATAATTTGGCTTCTCTCTCTCTTTTAACAGCAACAACTAAAAATAACCCAAAAACAACAAAAAACCAAAATAAAAACCAAAAACAAAAACAAAAACAAAAACAAAAAAAAACCAAACCCCTGCCATATTATCAGCTAATTCCTGGCAAAGACAGTGAAACAATAGTTAACAATAAATCATGTGGCATATAAGCCCTGATTTCTGCACTGTGTAGTAGACTGCACTTCAGAATAGGTTTTATCTTGTCTTTGGAACCAGTTTTATCTTGTCTTTGGAACCAGTTCTGGCTGTCTGGAAGTTCAGCCTGGCAATTTGACCCACACAGGCCTGATGAGGATCCGAACTCTGCTGCTGCAGAGGGGAAGAGAGCTGCCAACAGTGCTCTGTTCCACAGGGCCACCTGTTCCACATCATACAAAAGCTGCCCTGGAAACTGAACTGACACGTGGGAAGTGGGAACAACCAAGGGATTTCCGTCAAGACTGTGCTACTGCTTCAAACCAAAGTGCTAAGGCAGACAGAGATCACTGCAACTCATGCAATTGAGAACGTTCTCTGACACTCAGCTCAGGTACCATCCAGCCCAGAGCAACGTTCACTCTGACCTAGATCTATTGGGTTTAAGTGGCAAGGTTTAGCTAGTGGGGACCTACAGGGGTGGCTTCTCTGACAAGCTTCCAGAAGCTTCCCCCTTGTCCGACAGAGCCAAATCCAGCTGGTTACAAGACAGAAAAACTCACTGCTGGCCAAAGCCAATCAGTGACAGCAGCAGCAGCTCTGCAATAACATATTTAAGAAAAGGAAAACGTATGCTGTGCAACAATAGCCAAAGAGAGGAATGAGAATATGTGAGAGGAACAGCCCTTCAGGCACCAAGGTCAGTGAAGAAGAAGAGAGAGGAGGTGTTCCAGGTGCTGGAGCAGTGATTCCCCTGCAGCCTGAGGGGACAAACAGGGTGAGGCAGCTGTGCCCCTGCAGCCCATGGAGGTCCATGGTGGAGCAGAAACCCACCTGCAGCCCAGAGAGCCCCACACCAGAGCAGGTGATGCCCCAGGGAGACTGACCCTGTGGGAAGCCCATGCTGGAGCAGGTGATGCCCCAGGGAGACAGTGACCCTGTGGGAAACCCACACCGGAGCAGGCTCCTGGCAGGACTGTGGCCCCAAGGAGTGAAAAGCCCACACTGGAGCAGTCTCTTCCTGAAGGAATGCACTCCTTGGAACAGACCAACAGTGCAGTGGTTTGTGAAGAACTGCAGCCCATGGGAAGGACTCACACTGGAGAAGCTTACTGAGGACTGTCTCTGTGGGAGGAACCTCACACTGGGATAGGGGAAGAGTTCCAGGGGAAGGACCAACAGAGACCACGGCTCCCATTCCCTGTCTCCTTGTGCCACTGGAGGAAAGGAGGCAGGGGAATCAGGAATAAACCTGAGCCCAGGAAGAAGAGAGAAGCAAAGGGAAGGTGTTTTCTAAGATTTGGTTTTATTCCTCAACATCCTACTCTGATTCACCTGGTAATAATTTAAATTAATTTCCACAAGTTGAGTCTGTTTTGCCCATGACAGTAACTGGTGTGATCTCTCCCTGTTCTTATCTGCCAAGCCATGTGCCTTTTATTTTCTCTTCCCTGTCCAGCTCAGGAGGGGAGTAACAGAACAGCTTTGGCATCAAGCCAGGGCCAGCCCAGCACGAAACCAGATGGATTTGGGGTTTTTTGTTGAGGTTTTTAGTTGTCCTTCAGAGTGTTCTGTTCTTTGTTTTTATGAATTTTGGAGAACTTATTTGAGAGAAAAGTGGATGAATTCTCTTTGGAATCTCATGTACAAAGAACATAATACTTCATCAAAAATATAACATTTCACTTTTTTTGTGTGTACAAGAATGGTTTAAACTTCACTTCATGGAGCAATATAAATCCTCTCTTTTTTAGAAATTGGAAAAGAAATATTATAAAATTACTGCTTGGGGAAACATACTAATTTCCTGTGTTCTACGCGTAGTTTGTTTCCTCTAGTGATACAGAAATGTGTATTCTGTTTACTTTGAAAATATTCAAAATGACGTGTAATTGTTGTGAATACATTAACCTCACATTTATTAACTTCACTAAATGCACAATACTAATTTCTGCAAAGTAAAATCAAACCAAAATAAAATTTAACAAGCATCTATTTCTTTCCTGTCATTTTTCTTCAGGTGGTGTCTGGGGAGACTTCTTTGACATGGGTATATTACTAATAGCAGGTGCCAAACACTTTTATCTAAGGTGATAGGGAGAAGCCATAAGCCTGAAAAATCAGCGGCCTTGCTCATCTGGAAATGCTGTTTCATCCCCAGCTAGCTCTTCCAGACTTCTGCAACTGCCTTAAAGCAATCCTTCCTCCTCCTGCTGCTTCCTTGGGCAATTATTACATCTTGTGCCAGAATGAATACACCTTTTCCTAGCTGATTAAATATATCTGAGATCAGTAAGAAGAGCAATTTTCACTACATGCCCAGTGGTGAGACAGAAGGGCCTGGAAGGTGCTCCCCACCTAGATGTGTCTCATTTGGCTCTACTTTTCTGATGCAGCTAATAAGATATTGTTTCTGGACTGCTTTTTCCTATCTGTCCTTTCCCATCTTACACATTAATGAAGAAAAATTATATCATTTTTATGCAACATAGGACTTGTTCCTATATTACAGCTTTAGTAATTTCTTCTTTTAAACTTCTTAATTCACTTTAATAAAGAATGTTATGTCTGTACTCTCACCATTGCACCATATCTATACTAGGACACCCTTAATGCCCTTGATTTCTCCTGCTCTCTTTCTGTGGCACATCATAATTTCTAGGGCGTTTTTTATTCTAATTAATTATAGGATGTTGGGAGTTATTAGCTTGGAACTTCTAGTATATAAGTGGTGTGGGGTTGCTGCTCTGAGTTCCTTTCTAAAGTAACTGTATATTACATTTTTGCAGTCAGCTAGGCTCCCTGGCTAGACCAGTACAAAAGGAAAATAAAGCCAGGAAGAAAGCTGAAATGCTGGATCTGCAGCCATTTGCATTGCTCTGCTGCTAGCACTGTCCCTGGCATAGCTATGGTTTGAGGGGGTCTGAAGTGGTCCATGGATCTGCTGTATTCACCACTGCAGGCATGGCTGCTTATCCAGATGGTTTCTGGCATCTTAATCCTACAATTTAAAATTATCTGGTGCCCCCTCCTAGCCTCACTCCTGTGCTTAAAGGCCATTCTGAAATGCTAAGTGCCTAACAGAACTGGATTTTTCAACACTGGTTATGCAAATGAGATGATACAGTCATGGCTGGGGGTTCATAATGTAGCTTTATTCTTGTGTCTGACAGATGTCACCATCATTGATGATCCTATTTCACACTGGCTGTACTGTAATTTTATGTCCTCAGTAAAGCTTAATTGCATATAAGTTGAAGTGTTTTTTTCACAAAAATTTGGTATATGATGAGGCCATAAGGCTGAGGAACCACAAAGAAAGTATTTAGGACATTAAACATAGAGTTTGATCTACAATTGCTCTAAACATGCAATTGCTCTACAAAGGCACATTTACATTACTCCCAGTTAAGCTTAGCCAAATCCTGGGAGTTTATAACTTAAAATTATGCTGATATTACACTTTACTATCACTTGACTTTCCTACAATCCCTTTTTTTGGAGGCTAGTACTCCTCCTATGCCAAGTGGATTGTTCTTCCCTTTCTTGACTTTTTAATAATGAAGACTCTGAGTATTGCGTCTCTAAGCATATGCCATGTGAAGTTTCTGTAGGTCTGAAATAAAAAAGAGAATTAAATTTTTCTTAGCTGCATTTGTGACTTGCATTAAAATGCCAGATTTTCTGGCATGGTTTTAGAGCTGAGAGGAGGGGATTTTTAAATAGTATCTGATAACTATAGGAACCAATGAGAAATATAGCATCTTGTTATGGGAAGATAAGATATATTCAATGAGCTTCACACTTCACACATACCACTATTTCTGGTGATCCAGTGAATGTACTCAGATTCCACAAGCAAGAATGACCTGTTCAATCTTACAAACCTATATGCTCGTAGCTACCATGATATCCTGCATAATATATGCTATGAAATAGCACTGAAATAGTCTATCCTTCTGGAACCAGGGCGAATTTTTAGGCCAGCTTATGAACAATTAATTTAATTCCCCACATTGCCAGAAGAAAACCTTCTGTAAAGGACACTTACAAGAGCAGAGAGGGCAATACTGTTTGCTGCTGTTCAGATTCTAGGTAGATCCTCAGCACTAAATACACCCTTTAGTTTGAGTGGTAAAGCATCACAAGCTGGGGCTGTCAGAAAACCTGCATGCAGTGTATCTTAAGTGACAAATCAGAATGACGTATTACTGAAAAGCTGCAAATTTAGCATCTGCATTTGAAGACAGGTGTGTGGGAGAGCTACTGCAAATGGCACCAGCAAGACCTCCTCTAGCATAATGTGGAGGCTTCTGGTCAGTATTCTCCAAAAGAACTCCAACCACAAGTGCAAAGGCAGCTGTTAAAGCACATAAGGGGAACAGAAGTCTAAATGGAATAGAATATTTTAGTTTGCTTATTACAATAAATATCAGAGAAGTTATGATTTCTTTCTGTGTGCCATCAGGGAACAGACATGAGTCAAAGTCACGTCAATTAAAAGGCACTGAATGTGAGCTGTCCAGCAACTATTTTGACCTTGAAAGAATAAACCAGATTAGAAGGACAGGCCTAAAAGAAAACTGTCTTGAGAGAGAGTAGGGACTGTATAACAATAAGGTCCTATCTTCTATTCATAAGAATGGGTGTGTATATTAAAAACTGGAGTATATCCTGAAAAACAAATGATAAAGAGTTGAAAATCAAAGTTCATGAATCGTTGTAAAATAAACCTTTAAAAATAAATACAAATATAACTGGTTTCAGGAATCATCTGTTGAAAAATTTTACTGTATTTGGGTAAAACTTAATGGGGCATCAGGAATACGTAACTATAAATTCATGTGGTGGTTAGTATCTTGTTCCAACAGTGTCCTGTCTTATATGGGAATAACTAGACAAAAATAAAGGAATTAAATATATCTCATATGTGATTTATGTTAATTCATACTAGAAATAGAAAACTGTATATTTTTAAAAAGGATTCAACAGGAAACCTTTAAAAAAAGGCTTTTAATAGCTGCCTTCTTACTCAGCTTTACTGTGCAAACACCCATCATTCAGAAGACGTTTCTCTACAAATTTCTTCTGGCAACTCCTGTCTAGTCTGGGAATGGCTACTGGAGGACAATTTATAGGTCAATGCATTTTTTAGAAGCAGACATCATGATCTATGAGCAATACTCACAATTCAATTATTTATTTCTGACTGATAAAGGTAATAATGATTATATACTCAATTTAGATTGTCCTAAGGTGTTTTATTTGCTACCATGTGACCTTCTGATTATCAAGGAAGCAAAATGACACAAACTACATTAAAAATTAAGAACCCTTCAAATTAAAACTTGCTTATTAATATGAGGCCACAAGTCCAAATTCAAACTAAGAGCCAAAATATTTTAAATATGCTGAATACTGTGTAGTATAAAATTATGTTTAATTCTTCATTAGCTATTATTTTTTATATTTTCTAAACTGAGATTTCACCGATGGGGGTGTGATTTATGATACAGAATTCTGAAAGCCTCATAGAGATTTTTGCAGAAATTTATTCTTCTGTAGCTAAAATCAACTTATAGAAGCACTGTGATTTTGAGCAAGTTAATTGTTTTGATAGTTCAGTGAAAACTGGGCTGAATTCTTCTTAAGTGACATCCGCAGGTGCCCTGGCATTGCTGAAGCTTTGTGCTCTTCCTCCAGACAGACAATTTGTGAGAATTGGCTACTATGAAATTAAGACTGAGGTGGCTTTTTATAGCCTTCCTCAATCATTTGAGCTGACTAAAAAGACAGTGAACTCCATTCTCTGCTCCTTCAAATCCCTTCTCTGCTGTGACGCTACAGAAACCTGAGAAGGAAGCGGTAGATGATGGCTACTGTCAAGAGTGCTGCCAATATGATTTCCCTGTTACCTCATGCTCCCCAGCAGCCCCAATCCAATCTCTCTCCCTTGTCAGCTCTATGACTTGGGTTCTGAGCATGCAGAACACAGAGAGAAATGTAAACTGGGTGATTATGGGCAATCTTTTAATACAAAGAAATCAGAGTAATTCCTCCACCAATATTAAAATCCCTATTCCCATCCAAACCCAAACCACAAGGCCTGCTTCCTCCCACAAGCAGACACTATTTCCAATTCAGAAAGGGCAAGGTAGAAGAATTTCTTCCACAATTTAATCACAAAAGCTTTCCAAGGATATAGGCAGATGCACATTTTGTCTGTACAAAGATATTTTATGGACCTATGTAAGGAGTGGGAAATAAAAAATCTGCTCTGGAAGAAGTCCAGCTTGGCCTCTAAAAGCACTAACACCTTTAATTGAAATCTGCTGAACAAACATGATCTGCTAGAGTGCTGAATGCAGTGCAGTTGTCCTACAAATGGAAAGTATGGCTGTGTCAAATGGAATTATTTCACCAAACCTTTGTTTCACCGGCCCTTTTCTGGCAGGGCAACTTGTGGAAAAGAGTATATAAGATCAAGAAGCTTTGTAGCTTACTTCTGAAGAGTATCTGTGTTGGAGAGTGATGCCCCAAATGGGACCTGCATTGGAGATCCATCTGCCTTTCCAGTCCTGAGTTGGAGAGCAGCAGGCACACACCTGACCAGCCTGATGGAGAGAAACAGGCAGGGGGAATGGGGCTCAGCTCTGCATGCACCTGTCAGTGATGACAGTCATGTTTCTGGGGCTTTTTGAAGGACAATATAAAAAAAATGCACAGGTATCTCAGAAACTCAGATCTAGCCAGATTGAGCTTCAATGTGTAAGGCTCAGAGTGAGCTAATTTATCTCAGGGAGAAAAAATTGGTTTATAAATATGCTTTTCTTATTCAGTTAGATTACCCCTCTCCATTTCACTATTCCTTTTCATGTGTGCATGAGTCTTAAAATGTGATAATCAGAAAGTACCATCTGCATAACAAAATCCCCAGAAACAACTGCAGAGCCTGTGACAACCAGCTCACATTTCAGAGGAAGGATACAGCACGTATTAATGCTTTGCTGAAGGGAACTCATCCATCTTCTCAGACATGAGTCTGTCTTTTGCACTCTCATCACACCACAAAACACCACATCTCACCATATCTTCACATCTCACAGTCTCTAACATGTCTGTTCCCTCAGTGTGCCAGGGAGGTGAGAAATGCTATCACCCCATTCTGCTCCTGGGAATCCGAGTGAGGCAGAGTGTCTGCACTGCCGAGCAGCACAATCCTTGAGTAAACTGCCTCACAGGGATCACCTACACTGCACCGAGTGAGTTCACTGCTGGCTTCTGCAGCCAACAGTTGAGGGAAGGCAGTTCACTCCACAGACTGCCTCTAACCAAGGTGACACGCTGGGTTTGGTCTGTATTGAACAGACCTTTGATACCATCCAACCCCTAAGCTTATCCCTGCACGTAGCCTAGATACACATCTACCAGTTTTGTGTCCGAAAAAACTACAATGAAGGGGAGGCTGTACCTCACACAAACAAAAACTAAAAATAATTCCATAAAAATGCTGTAATAGAAATAACTAAGACTAGGAGTCCACCACAGGTGGCTGAGAAGGAACCCAAAGCCAGAGGACAAATACTGTAGTCCCAGACAACCTGTTTGAGAGGGTGTGGGCGTCAGGCAGTGTGGCTATGAACTGCTCTCCACCACTAGGAGAAAATTAACTGTATGGCAACTAAAACCAGCACAAGCTGGTCCCCCTTCTTGCCACCTAGCCAGCTGGCCCCAGAGTGTAGCAGGGACAGCCTCCCAGCCAAGCTCTCCTTCACCTGGGAGTTGATCTTAAACCGTGGTGTGACATTGGCCAAGGAGGCAGGAATCTCTCCTTAGGGATGACAGATGCAACAGAAAAGATGTGATCAAACCACAGCCATGCCAGAGGCTGTCAACCAACACCGAGGGTTTCTCTATGTCTTCACTACTCCCAGCTTTTCTTTATTATCCATCTTAGAAACAGCCTTCCTTGTGCCTGTCAGCTGCTCAGGACATGTGGCAGCCACAGGGCTGCCCAAGATGGGAAGGCAGAACTCTGCTGACCACCCCCTGGGGCTTTCCAAGCATCCTTCCTGGGTGCACTGCCTGCACACCCTGAGCCCAACCCTGCCCGCCAGGCACTGCCAGCTCACAACCTGCCTCCAGAAGGAGGCTGAGTTTCATCAAAACCTGTCACACAATCTAATTGCAGAGCTCAGTTCTCTAACTGGCAGGTATGCAGCTAATTGTTCACCTGTGGTATGAAATCTCAGGAACAACGCGGTACATAAACAGAGAATTTTTGTATAATGTAAGCAATCTGTGCAGCAGGGTGTCACCATCATTGTCAGTGACTGGTGACAGCTAGAACATCTCATCCGACACTGATAAATAAATTCCACATTGCTGAAGGTAATTCATGGATTTATTTGTGTATCACAGCACATAAAATACAGGACCGTTTAAGGATATTTTCTCCTGTATGTCTTTGTTTTCAAATAAAATTTAGTTTTCACTAAAAATAAAAGGTGTGCAGAGTCATTTGCTTATGGGAACTGATAAATCAGCTCCTGTTTCATGTGTGTATTCACCATGAAAGCTATGCACCACACACATCATGAAACAGAAAAAAGTGAGCTACAATTCCTGACCTCAACAAAACACAACCTCGTGCTGAAATCAGTTATTCCATATGTAAAACTCCCATAACTCTATTATAAAACTTTTGAGTTCCATAAACTGAATTCTATGGAAACTCCTAGAAGCATATACTATTTTGATACTGAGATCAGTATGGTTCTCTGTTTTATTTCTGAACATCTAAAGGAAAGTGAGTGTTGCTTGACAGTGTATTTGGTTTAATTTTATTCTTTGATAAGGACCAAGAAAAAATTGTGCCCCTTCATAGTGAAGCTATTTTAAAAATAAGCTTTAAATAGTAAGAGGGTCTGTCTGCCCTCTAAGATAAGCAGAAAGACAATTTGTACTTTAAAACAAATTATAGACTAAAATAAATGGATATCTAAATTCAATTACAAAAAATTGTTTGTTTTTTTATTTTTAATTAAAGCCTTAATATATAATCCTCAAAACAAAATATAAAGTTTATGAGTGCAAAAAATTGCTATTGTATGAACAGTCTCACTGTATTATTTTTTTACTGTATTTTTTCTCTATTCTGCAATAACCAATATAGCTTAAATTTCCAGGAGAAGAATAAATAAAGAGAAAAATTTCTTTTTTAAGCTAAGAATATTGTTCCAATCTTGGTAGAAAAAATACAAGATAATTCCATAGTAAACTGTCTCTTGTTGAAAATTCAGTAATCCTCATTCATCAAAACAAAGCATAAGGTTGAAAGCTTATTTGAGAGCATTCTGAGAGGTCAATAAAAATGACAATAAAAGTGAGTACTGTAGAACCACAGTCCCTGGCAAATAAACAATAAATTCGCTTATTTACGTATTTCAGGTAGCACTGATATAACCTGATTCACTCTGGGCTACCTTTTACCTTTGCATTCCTGAATTCAGGTTTCATTATTAGATAAACTAAGAGTTTGGCTTTCACACACACATATATATATATTGTTTTCCAGCAATGGTTTTCATACTCTGTATCAGTGTGGGATTAAACACACCAAAGTATGGTAAAATCTTGACTCCAATAGTAATCTAAAGCCATCTACACAGCAAGAAGCTCCTGCCAAATGATGAGATGTACTGCCAGAGTTTCCCTTGCTATGAAACACAGACTCCCTCTGAGTTATGAATTCAGGACTAGCACAGAGACAGCAGCTTGTCTTGAAAATGACAAGATACTGCCATTCAGGTGAATGGTGGCTCCTTGACTCCTTGACTTCCAGAAACTTTGAACCAGCTCCTGTGGCAATGCATGAGGGAGCTTGGACGGAAAAACATGTGTAGGTCTAAAGCAGACATGCAGGTGTGACTGCGCAGTGGGTCTTGGTGGAGTAGGAAAACCTCTAATACAGTGCTCTTGAATTCCCTGAGCACTATAAAGCAGCATTTTCTCTCTAGCTGGACCAGGCAAGAAAACAAAAGAAAAGTAAAACTCTAGTGGTTAAACGGCTCTTAACTGTGCAAATAAAATGACAAAAATAATGGCAAAAATAACATATTAAAATTAACATAATGGTTGTGTTTTCAATATTAACACCTACAATGTTCTAACAAAAGTTATGCATATACATGTATACCTCTATTTATATTTATATGTATGCTCGTAGATATACATCAGTATTATCTGAAACCCATCAAAATAAACACTAATTAAAGCTAAAAGAATTATTTTAACATGAGGCATTTGAGGCGGCTGGCAAGCCTTATTTACACATTTCCTGTTTTTTATATATTTAAAGAAACATCAAAGGTTTTTAACAAGAAAATTATATTCTCATAGCCATAAAGTATACTCTTGTGATTGCATTAGAGTGGCTGTGCAATATAACTTCTTTGCTTGCTGACAATGGTTTTTGCTATGTTAATTAAATAAGTCTGTGATCTTTATTCATTAAAATTAATGCAATAACATCTATGTTGAAGGTTCACATTGGACTCAATCTGGCAAGCCGAATGAAACAGCTTCACTGGAGTTACTCTAACATTATCCTTGACGAAACAGAGCTCTGACAGGAGATTCTGTGTGAAATCGGTTTACCCTTGCTTCACTTAATATTATTCCAAACCAGCGAACACGAGTATCTTCAGAGCAGACAAAAATGTCTTCTATTAAACAAAGCTACGGAAACCACAAGTCTCCAGGCGACAGGTTGTGGCGGGCACGGAGCCCGCTGGCTGGGGCATTCCTGCTGGGATGGGGAAATGCCGCCGGCATCTCCGCGGAGCTCTGCGGTCCAGCCCTGGTCCAGAGCCGTCAGCTGGAATTAGCCCAAAGGATGGCACTGAGCACGGCTCGTCAATTCCAGTAACAAGACCTGAAAAAAACAGCAGAGGTTTCATGTACGAAACCCGAGATCCCTTCCCCTCGGGATTATCTCCCAGAGAAGCAGGAGCTGCCCTGCTCTGGCTTTCCCTTTGGGAAAGCTGCTCTTCGAAGGCAGGCAGGACCTGCGAGCATGCAGCAGGTGATGGCTCTGAGCCACGGGCACACGCACTGCAGGAAACAAGAGAACCTCGCTGCTAAGGTTTCAAAATTCCCAAATCTAATTCACTACACACTGAGACCAACAGTAGCCTTTCCCACAACACCCCAGGCACTGGATTAAGAGTTGATGAGTAAGAGCAAACAGAGTCGAAGTTCAGCCTCAAACCCTGGAAGCCCCATCACCATTAACATTTCTGTTCTGTTAACCAGGTGGGTTACACCTGAACCCTGGCAGAAAGGAAAACCACAAGCTACCTTTGATTCATGACCATCCATATTTTATATATAATTAATTCAGGGAACAGGGAAAAATGAGAAGATGAATAGTGAAGTAATCTCAAATTAAAGACTGATTAGTATTTAGGAAACAGGCAGCTGACCCAGCCACCCCCAGTAGTATGACTCACAATACTATTTTCATATTTGTATTATTTAGCATCTAAAGACCTTAGCTCAGAGTCCTGTTCTGCTAAGAACTTGCATTAAGTACTCTGAAAATATCTTCCCTGATTAATTTTCTACTGAGCAGAAAATGTTTTCATTAAAATTTTATTTCTAAAATGGCATCTTTTGATTCAATTCTCCCAAAATCTAAGTGCTAAATAAATAAAAAATATTAAAAAATCCACCCTCCAACCAACATGGAAATTACTTCTTTTCTGGAGGCTGGAAGAATGGAAATACTTTCTATGATCTCCAAGGGCTGGCAAAAAATTTAATTTCCACTGAGGTAGGAAGAAGAAATTGACATTAACTTTTTCTCTAACCCTACTGCATAGATAATAAAATAGAAATACTAAGCAAAGTGTTTATATTATAAATAGAAGAAGCACTTAAAAAGGCAAGAATGCAGAATGCATTTCTGTCTTTCAGCATTTAGAGACAAGAAATTGAAGTATGGGCAAATTTAAGAAAGTTTTACAGAGAAGCAATATTTGAAACTAGAGAAAGGGCCTGATTTCAGACACCAAAGAAATAAAAGACATACATTGCATGAGCTTATATGGAAGTCTTAAGCATTAAGTGATACTACAAATGGATAAAATCAAGAGAAAATGGTAACTAAGGAAGGTCTCTTGTAAGTGAACAACCATAAGTGGAAGTTGTGTCTGTCCATTGAGCCATGCGACTGTCCTTTGACAGAATATACATTATTATGACATAAGAAATATTATACACTATTATACATATGAAGTACTGAAGAAGCAATACAAAGGATTCTAAGTTAAACTAATTGAAGACTGAAGCCTATCTGTATTTTGAGTAACCTTACAAAGTTTTAGAAAGAACTAGCTCAGACTGTACACTAACTCTGCATATATTTTCAGTGATTGATTTTAAAGATCTTTCTGAGTTTTCCATCACAGCAACTGAAGGTATCATAGACCAGGGATGGTGCAACAACCTTTTAAGAAACTAGATATTCCTTTCCATGAAAGAACAAAACATGGGGGTTGCATATCCCTTAACAATGGAAATTAATAAGACTGTTTATACTGTCAATAATACAGTAAGCTTTATTGGATTCTGTCAGTTTACAAGATTTTCTTTTTGTAATCAATGTTAATCTATTAAACATAAGCAGTATGAGTTTTTTCTCCACAGAAAATAACAAAAATTATGAAATTAGATGATAAAGCTGGAGATTGATCCAATACCTACAGAGTTAAGTAGGCCTCATTCCATTTCCATCACTGTGCTTTGGACCAGGACTTTAGCAATGAGGACTTAAACAGCAAAATTAGGCTATTCAGTCAACATTAATAAAATCTTCACTAAGCAGTATACAACTGCTGGGTTTGTAAAATGAACAGAGAGTGAAGAACTAAAGTCTCAAGAACACACAGTCCATCTAGTCAGACAGCAGACCTCCAGGGGAAGCCAGTAACAAATCCTTTGGAAGAAGCATCCTTTAACACTTCAGAAATCACAATCACATAAATCCACTGATTACATCCTAACTGGGGGACACAAGGTGAGAGCCTTCTAACTGTCTATTACACAGCCTGATAATCTTCTTACCTGGCTGTATATTACAATGCAGCTTTTCAAAACTTTGTTTTTATAAAGCTATTCTATTCTGTTTTTATCAAACTCTATACTCGAGCTTTCTCTTCTCTGTATACTGGTTCATAAGAGACATAGGATTTGCATAAACTATGTAAAAGAGTGCTTTACTTTACTCATTTTAAATTTTTCACAATTAAATTTTACTGGTCATCACAAAACAATATATAAGATAAGATAAAGTATCTTTCCATAGCCTTCAGTATTCCCTGCATCACCTGTTCTTCCAAATTGTATCTTCTTTTTTTCTGAATAAAATAAAATTTTCACCTCTTCCTTCACATTTGGATCTTTTCATATGGAAGACATTTTATTCTTTTTTTTTTGGCTGTCATTCTCTGGTCTTTTCTTCTTTCTTAACAGGTTTCTGGATAAGAAGTTACCAAAGGCAGACAGATTATTCATACTATTCATATTGAGTATGAGAGTGAAGACTTTCTAAGTGGTATACAAGAAATACTACACAAAGTTTTACATTTCTTTTATAATACATCTAAAACTTTCTCCTACTATGAACTGAGAAAATACCCTGTTTGAGCTTTTTCACAACAATGGGCAAGATTTTTGACAGTATCTTCTTCTGTTAGGAAAGGTATACAGGAAACATTTAGATTGTATCTTCCAAAGTTTTCCAAGATAGATTTCTAAAATTACATTTGATACCATATAGCCCTTTGATAGTCCTTTCAAAGTATATTTCTGCTTTGACATTCCAAAATACATTGGTGTTGTCTTCAAATACACTGCATTTACAGATCATTAAAAAATAAATACTAAATCAACGCTAAAAATCAGCTACTGTCTCATGGCTTGTTTGAATGATGCTGATTTTCCTCTATTTAGCATACAATAACTAGAGCATTTCCTTTCTATGGCTTGCCCTCAGTCTTCCTTTGGGTTTATGAGTAAGTGCACAGGTGAAGGTGTATGAATGCACGGGTACTTAGGTACCTGTATTTGTGCATGTGTACATGTACATCATTCTCCTCTAGGGACCAGCTACAGAAATGACCCCTGAAAGAATATATTAAGCTATTAGAGAGCGTCTGAAATAGGGCAATGAGGATGGTGAAGGGTCAGGAGAGGAAAGCTTATGAGAAAGGCCTGAGGTCACTTGGCTTGTTCAGCCAGGAGGAGACTGAGGGGAGCCCCCACTGCAGTTCCAACCTTCTCCTGAGGGGAAGTGCAGGTGACAGTAATGATCACTCTCATGACCAGTGACAGGATTGGAAATGGCCTAAAGTTTTGTCACGGGAGGTTTAGGCAGGATATCAGGAAAACATTTTTCAGCCAGAGGATGGTCAGGCACTGGAACAGGCTCCCAGGGAACTGGTCACAGCACCAAGCCTTTCTGAGACAAAAAGGTGTTTGGACAATGTTCTCAGGCACATGGTGTGACTCTGGGGATGTCCTGTGCAGGGCCAAGGAGTCAGACTCAATGATTTACCAACCCAGCATATTCTGTGATTCTTTGATAAATAAATAAATAAATAAATATGTGCAGAGAGACAGTGCCAATGAGCCAGCCTGATTTAACATTGGTGTAAGCACACCACCTTCATCTATGGGATCCCCCAAAAGATGTCTAGGAGAAACTTCACAGACCTTCTCTGTTCTGTAAGAGATGTTGAATAAAAAAACTCTGTGTATACTGAACATGCAGATCTTATTGTCAGATAGGTACACAAACATACATTTCTCCATCACATCCACAACTTGCTGAAAAGGAAATGCCACACATTTACAGTTATGTTATTCTAAAAAGAGCAAAAGAGTTTGGGGGTGAGGAGGAGAAAAAAGTTTTAATGTGGGAAGAGAGAGAAAGCATTAAAGGAAAGTCGAAGATGCAGAATGCCAAGGTGCTGTATGGTAACAGCTGTGCTCTGCTGCCATCCTGAAATTCTGTTCACTGAGCAGTAACCTGACAGACACAGGGCTAAAACTGCTGCCAGGGATCAGTGCCACACAAAAGCATCCTGGCCAAACACATTCCTGTGCAGACATTGTGGCTCTATCCCAAGGCTCCCATCATACCAACAGATCTTCTTGGTGTAGGAATTATCCCTCAGGCATATGATCTGAGCTCAGAGTCAAATCCAGTAAAGGTGCCCTGTCAAATGGATGTAGGCAGGCACAAATGTACATGCAGGTCCCATACACCATTCAGGCACAGAAATTCTCAGTCAGAGGCAAATGGTCTGGCAATTCAGACAGGCCAGAGCTGGTTAAGCCCTCTCCCAACCAGCAGCAGAAACCTTTTCCTGCACATGACAATGGATGCACATAACTATAACATCCTCCCTGAAACAATCTAAACTTTTGGTTGAGATTGAGAAGAAATTGCTACTGACACTCCAAGCACTCATTACTAAGTGAACTTAACACATGAAACTGAGATACTGAGGCTTTACACAGAAGTTGCACTGCCTTGGTGTGTCAGTCTTGTAAGAGCATTGTGAGATCCTTGTTGAAAAATCAGAGGTTTGTACTCTGTCAAAGTAAAGTCTGATTTCTGCAAATTATCAGTCTTTTCTAAAATTATTGGCCTTTTCAGTCTTTTCACGTAACAGAAAACATTCTTTCTCTCATGTTCCTGACATTAATTTACTGTTTTATGGAGAAGGACCTCAAGTTTTCTCAAATGAGAGATCACCATCTCATTGTGTGACTGGAAACAGGCATGAAAACAAAAAAAAGTTGATGGCCCTTGCACTGAAGATTATAAGGATTTTCAAAAAAAAAAAAA
>VZTB01015194.1:94634-109441 GCA_013397245.1 Thryothorus ludovicianus | reverse complement strand
AGCCGCCGGGGAGGGCCCTTCCGAAGGGATCCGGGAGAAACTCCGGGCTAGCGGGGCCTCCCTCCCTTCCTCCCTCCTCCCTCCCTCCCTCCGCCCCGGCGCCGCCCGCTCCCCGCTCGGCTCGCTCCGCAGCGCCGGCCCCGCTCGGCTCCGCTCGGCTCCGCTGCGCTCCGCGCCTGCCGGGACAGCGCCGGGGCACGGCCGGGAGGGGAGCGCCGGACGCGCAACACGCGCGGGGGTCAGCCTGCTTCGCTTCACCTCTTGCGCTTTGTTTTATTTTCCTCTCCCCTCTTCCACTCCGGTTTCCCAAGCGAAGTGTTTTAGGAGAGATGATACATTATCTATTCTTGGATTTTTATAAGGCAAACTGTGGGCCTCGCTGTTGCCATGGGATCTTCTTTGTGCGAACTCTCTGAACTGTGTGGGAACAGTTTTATTTCCTTTCCTTCAGATTTTTGTCTTTATTTTTTTTCCCCTTCTCTTCTGTAACTCTTCTGAAGATATGTATCAAAATGTAACTGAATTATTGCCAATTAAGATTAACAGCAGCTGCAAGGTGCATCTAATTAGGAATGTTAATTACTTCATGAAATAAATAGTAATTTGCAGATGTTTATTATACCAAACAAATGTTCTATAAAACGCAACTCAAACTCTGACACTCCCCTCATTGCATTTGTTCCCATTCCCGCACAAAGGTGCAGGGCAGTAGACACCCCTTTTTCCATTGCATTTACTCTCCAGGTGCACACACACAGGAAAGAGATAGAGCTGCCTGTGCATAGGTACAGGTTTGGATCAGAGGCATTTTGAACTCTTAAACCCATTGTATGGGTTGGGAGTGTGGAGGAGCAGAAAGTAGCTGAGCAATGTGAGATAAACATGTACAGTTACGTATCTGTTTGTCTCTTTGTAAATAATGCTCTCCAAAACCAGGAGAGAGAGACTAAGCAAGGTTTACTTACCTCTTAATCCATCCTGGCCTCTTGTAGGGCCACAGAGAGGAATCCAAACTACAGTTATTAAACTCCCAATATCTTACAAGAGAAGGGAGAAAAGAAGGGGAGCCCGTGGGAGAAAGTGATTTTATTATGAAACATGATAAAGGATTATCGATAGGCAGATAACGTGCCATGCAGAGTTAGTGGGTTGCAGAAGGGGTGGGAGCTGTTGCAGAATTTGTGGAACTTGCTCACACCTCACCCCACCTCACTTATAGCAGAATGGCATTCTTCATGTCAGATAATAAAATAGATGAAACTAGAAATGAGTGCAGCAACCAGTAGTCAAAACCCAATGTTAAAACAAAAAAAATGTGACTGGTTAAACCAGGCATTCATATACTACTATGATGAGCAATCCATATGTATGGGCAGGTAAAAGACACATGAAAAACTTTAAGGGATTCTCTTTGTGGATCAGTATAGGGCATTTTATGTTAGCTAAATGACTCATACCATATACTTTAGAGAGCAAGTTTGGGTGCTTGATTTAGAAGCCCAGGCATCCTAGCTGTTTGACAGAGTGAGAGGAAAAGACAGAGGGGTTCCCAACTTTGGTTCTCACCATTATCCTTTGGGAGAGCTGCTTTCTCACCATGGAGATGTGACAACAGACTCCCAGCACAGGCACTTCCATTATGGGAATTCCATGAGTCTTCCTTGTGCCTTGACAGAGCGACAGATGCTTGAGGCTGCTCATAGCCTGCAAAGGGCAGAGAGTAGGAAGGAGGTGCTTGGGCCTAACCCCAACCATTTGCCTTCAGTTCCTGATGCTTTACAGATTTCTCTTCCACTGATAACGAAGTCATTTAATGTCTCCATGCTTTTGTTCCTTCTCTGTATAATCTGAATTAATACTGTTCTTATTCATAAGGGTGCAGTGAAGATAAAAAGGCATTAATGTTTGTTAGGTGTTCTTACATAGTGGTCATAGGAGCTATATAAGTTCCCAGAGAGGTTGATTAAGTGTCTGGCAGAAGAAACGGAAAATGAAAAAGGGTGGAAGCCAAAAGCTGTGAACAAAATACAATAGAATTGCTAACATGGCTGAAACCAGACTAATAACACAGAAAAGCTGTAGACCATTCACACGTGCAGAATACAAACCACCTGTGTTCTTGAGTTAATTTTATCCCAGGGTTAAAGAAACTAGATTTGGTTCATTTCTCAGTTACTGAATTGCTATGAATAGCAATGCAGTTTTATGGACACAGATATAAGAGATTTTCAATTCAATTTTTTTCTCAGCCACATACCTAATCTCTAATTGGTTTCATCCTCCCCTTAATGAGTATGGTTTTCATAATATAGAAGGAAATCTCCTTCGTCCCCATCTTGACTTGTGTTTTCAAGATATTTCACCAAAGAGAAAAGCATAATCTTTTCTGTTTTGTAAACACTGTTTTAATTCCATGACATTCAGTGCATGCTGAAATGTTGAATATGAATGAGGAGTGTATCTTGTACCTGAACCATGTGTGTGATCTTGATGCCTTGTGTCCCTTGAGAAAAGGAAGGGGCACAAACCACGTTCTCATATATATCTCAGTGTGTGTCTCTAAAAGGTTCATCACATTGAATGTATATTAAGGAAAGTGAAACAATGCAGTCAAAATAAGCTTCCTTTTCTAAAAGTAATACATATCTAAAATGAAATGGCTGACAGAGTAAATGTGTCTGAAGAACATTAATATCTTGCAGAGTGCTCTTGGTTAGTAAATCCAATATGCTTGAATGGGTACTGCCCAAGAGCTGATACCATCCCTTAGCTGCCAAAGGTTCTACAAAACTTCACGGCCTCATGCTAGGAGATCCAGCAAATCTGTCCAGAGGGTCCAAAGAATGACAGGTCTTGCTATCTCCCTGTGGAATTTAGGTAATAAATACTGTTTTCATTTGAGTATTTATTTTCTACTTCTTAGCAAATGCAGCGGGAGAAACAAGATAACACAAAAGACCAGCACTTGCACATTCTCTTGCTGAGTGTGCATATAGAATAGAACTATGACATGATATGAATCTGACAGCAAGGAAAACAAGCATAGATTTTTAGATTTAAAAAGTAATGAAATCAGAATTTCCAAAATATGCCTTCACTCCCCCACTAAAAACACCAAACAAAACCCCTGCTCTTGTAGAAAATCTACATCTGAACCCTTTGATCATTTAAACTGCATTCTGAATCTAATTACTAAACAGTTTCAGTAAAAAAAAGGTCAGCATTTTGTCTAGCTTTTTTATTTTCTTTTCCCTTTTTCAAAACACAATTGCATTGATCTTATAAGAAACAGGTTCCCTTTTATCCACTTCTGGAAGAGCAAGTAGCCTTGACTGCTTCAGAAAGCAAAGTAAAACCTGTAATCTGCTATGTGATTAACTCTCTAGTTCTTGAGTTCTTGTGTATATTTTATATTTTTAAATTTTGTGTATTTTACTTTATATATAATTCCATTTTATTTGTTGAGTGCTTTATATATTGTACCTTACATATTACGTCCTTTTCATAAGTCTAGGCAAGTGTGTTCAAGAAGGAAGGTATTTAAAAAGAACAATCCCTAATTCTGTGTCATGTGAAAATTTCTAAAGCAATTTCCTTTACAGAGGAGCCTGACTCTAATTAGAGTACATACCTAGTCAGGGAATAATACTCATCTCATAATGAAGAGATTTAATCACAAAAATTCTTGTTTATAGTTTTAATTGCAATTATCTTTTTCTTTTCCTGAATCACTGTTGGGTTTGCATGGCCATATTTTGGTAGCAGGGGAAAGAGCTGCAGGGGTGGCTCCTGTGAGAAGCTTCTGGAAGCTTCCTCCGTGTCCAGCAGAGCCAATCCCACCCAGCTCCAGGATGGACCCACTGCTGGCCAAGGCTGAGCCCATCAGGAGTGGTGGGAACACCTCTGTGATAGGTAAAATGTTTGAGAAGAAGAAAAACAAAATTATTGTGCAGTTGTAATCACAGCCAGAGAAGAGGAGGGTGAGAACATGTGAGAGGAACAGCTCTGCAGACACCAAGGTCAGTGGAGGGGAGCAGAAGAGAGGCTTTGGTGCGTGGGTGGCATCCAGGCAGTGTCAACCCACCACAACCACAAACACCTTTCCATAAGCACAAGCGTGCTGTGCTCATTGCTGAGCTGTGTTGTCCCAAATGCTACAGTTTTACTGTGCTTTTCTTGTTGGTACCATTTTTGTGTGACTAATTCAGTGCAGAGTGTGTCAGACAGCTCAGGCTGTCTGGTACCCAGCTCTGCCAGGGCCTTGCTGCTGAGACAAACCTTCTGTGTCAGGTGCTCATCAGTTGTAGGTGGCCTGAACAAAGATTTACAGAACCTATGGATGAAAAGTGACATTGCATAAATGCTAAATATCTTGTTACTACCTTAACACATGCATTTAATTGATTTTTAATGATTAAAAGAAACAGAATTTACAAATATATATATGTATATAAATATATATATGAGCTTTGTTGTCCTTCAACTTACTGCTTTAACCTTATATGGCAAAGGATAATGTCAAGGTAATTAAATGTTCATCTCTTGCCCATTTTTAATTTTGTAGAATAAGTGGTTACTTGTTGTTCCCCTAGTCTCTCATTAGAGTATCTCAAATGAAGATAATACCAATCCATAAGCTGCTTAGAACATATACCTCATCTATTTAATTAAACAGTACTCTGTTCTCAAGATGAGAAAACTAAAGCAATGGGGTGCATTCATGCATTTAAAAAATCTGTATGTTTCAGTTCAGAGTTGCTTTATTTTTTCCCCCAAGGAACTAACAGAAGGCAGCAATAAGGGATTATTTTCCTGTGTGGGTCTGTTTAGTTTTAAAGTATTCAGTAATATAAATCTCATCCAATTCCTCTAAAGTCTATAGAAAGATTCCTATTACTTCAGTAGGTGTTACAGCAGTCTTGCACTACAGTTGACTAACCAAAGATCATAAATTGGAGTTTTTTAAATACAAGCATTATTTGGAAGAAAGTTGTACAAGAAAAAGTGACCCAAGTTATCAGAGTAATCCTTGAGCTAGTGATGGGTCCCAGCAGTGGCCAGGGCTGCAGGTGAAAAAGGCAGGGCTGGTGACAACCAAAAGCAATTCTCATGTAATGCCCCTCCCAACTTCTGACAGCTGCCAGCACAGGGATTTTCACTTTCCATCATGAGAAAATGCTAGTCACGGATGTGAAAAGCATTAGAAATTAAGAGACAAATTGATCTGAAAAAAATCCCAAACGACCCAACACCCAAACCCTAAAGGAAAAAGCAAGACCACAAGCAAAAATATATTGAGTCATCCAACTGCTTTGTGAAAAAACTTTCAGTCTTTCTATACATTTTTTTTATTTTTCTTTTCATTCTAAAAATTGCCAGAAGGTGGACAATGTGTGAGAAGAGTGGCTCCTATGGGCTCCTACTTCCTCCCTGCTGTGCTGGTCCCCTGCCCAGCACACTGCCCAGCCCCTCCTTCCCAGCCCACTCTGGCCACTGAACCTTTCTGTTGCTGAAAGCTTTTCTCAGCAGGAAAGGGACATTTCCACAGCCTCCTGCCCACCTGTGTGCAGGCCATGGGTGGCAGTGGCAGGGCCCGGTGTCAGGGACCTTCCCCAGCAGCCCTGTCTGATCCATCCATGAGGATATTATACACAATTTAATAAATATTGTTTCTGTCAACAGAACATCTGTCAGCACCTGCCTGTTCTCACTCTGAGATGTGCTATCGACCCTGTTTGCATGAATGGGGTGTATGTGTTCATCATGTCTTTACTGGGTGCATAAGACAAATTTTGTTCCTTTGACTGCAGTCATCTGTTGAAACAATCACTCCCTTACCTCTAAAATTACTTCTGCAGCCTTGGTGCAGGTTGACCAACCAAAATGTGGAGTCCTGCAGTCCAGGGGAACGATGGGACTGCCAGGAGCAGTAAGGTGCTCACTCAGATGCAGCTCCATAAGAGCAAGTTCCCATAGAACTATGGCTACTGGCATCCCGCAGTACATTAGATACTAAACTTTCATATATCAAAGACTGTGACTGAAAAAACAAAATCAAATCCAGAAATTGCCTCTGTCGATGTAAACTACTTTGACAGGAGCAGACTAAAATTTAAGTGGTTTAATATTCCTGAGTAAAAATATCCTTTGGAAAGTTATGAAGCAGAATAAGAGATTGCTAAAATCAAAGATGTGTGAATTATCTACCTCACAGAGCTCGTGAATCAATTACATATAAAGCTGTACATGTCAAAATTAATTAACCTAAGAAACGTTTATTATTCAGTGTTGTTGATTTTCTGCCTCCCCACTATACACGCACACGTTCCCATAGCAAGGAACTTGATTTTGTGCTTACCAATGCATTAATTTAGCAGCTGCAAAGGTTTGTCCCAGTTATTAATATAAGTGATTAGAGTCACCTGCAGTCAATATGTTTTGTAGCTTCATTTTGCAATTTGGATGCCATGGGGAGCCCTAGACCTCTGCATATAGACCTGGCCTGCACGTATGGGAAAAACTTCCTGAGGGCAGGCAGGGACAGCACATGCGGTGGAAAGGGGGAGGAAAAATCAACATCTTTATTGCATGTATGACAGGTCTTGATTGCAAAAGCTGGGTGAGAAGAATGTATCAATACAGGTGTTCTGTGGATCCCCCATCTAAGGTGGGAACAATGACTGTAAAGGAGATTAGAAAGATTATGAAGGCAAGCAAAGAAAGATGATAGTGGTACAAAACTCTGGATGTACTGGTGGAACATGTTAATTAAAGTTTAGGACCTAATAAACAGTTGCTCTTTGGAACAACTAAGTGAAGAGCTCACAAGAAGAGAAGCAGCTCTTTTTTAACAGCTACAAGATCCAATTCAAGAGCCAATTATTTAAGTACCACTGTACAGTAATTATTGTGAAGTATGCAAATTCCTGAAGCAAATCTCACCAGATCCCTCCAAATAGATCAAAATCTCGCCTTCTCTTACTGAAATATTGTTTTATTGTAAAGTGAGGCAATATGTAAATATAATGGAAATTAGTTAAAATGAACTTAAAAAAAATGCGCTCCAAAGAGTAAAATATTAGTTGGTGCAAAGAATGCTATTCAAAGACATCATGTTACAAGCTTGGTGAAAGAACCCTTCAAATCCTTATAAAAGTACTTGCTTGATCCTGAAAAATAATAAATAGTCTTCTAGAGATAAAAAACACCCCCTTCTTTCCAACATGAAAATCACAGCCAAATAATTGGAAATTATATATAGTAAATTAAATGTAAAGCTATAGCAACTCAGCCCTGAAAAAACTGTTGAGAATCAACCCACTATCAGCATATAACATAGAGAAAAAATATTTTCAAACTCACTAGAAGATGAAGTTTGCCATCATTGATAACAGCAGATGATTCAGTAGGATGAGAATTAGCAGAAAAAAACCCCAATCATTAGAGCAGTAAAAAGATGACAATAGTCAATTTATAGATATTGTTCTAGTACACAAGATGTTTTAGCATCTAAGAATGATAAAATGATTATTGCTACCATAGTTTAAAGTATTTTTGTTTTCATAAAAATATTGTAATACTCACAAAGGAAACTACGAATATCACTATCAAAAATTTTCAAAAATGTCAGATTAATATTAAACAATTTCTAACAATCAATCAAAACATCAAGAGTGATTGGGATAAGAAATGAAAACAAAACTGAAAAGAAACATTATACTACAGTATAAATCTGTAGTGAACTTTTTTCTGGAATATGATTGGGTCACCCTGTCTCAAAAAAAAGTCTTAATTGGTAATTAGTATTAAGCAAATTAACTAGCAAGGGAATAGTCAAATAGAACATGTTTGCTCAGAGAAATGGAGGATGACTGAACAGAGCAGGTCTATTTGGTTTGCAAAAGATGATACAAAGAGGAATATGTGAGATCTGTAAAGTTACAGTCTAAGGACCATTGTCTTCAGTACATAAGAATGAGGAGGCAGCCAGTAAAATTATTCTATGACATTTCCAAAACAGATGCATAACAAATAAGTAAATTGTATAATCCATTCATTGCCTCAGGACACGTTGAAGGCCAAAGTATAAATCAGTTATGAAAGATTAAGTACATTCTTGTTGGAGAGGCCTCTCTTTTGTATTAAACAATAATCTGACAACAACTTCCTGGCCAGAAAATGCCTGAACTGTGTGCAGCCAAGGCAGAAGGACACACCAGAGAAAGACAGGCTGCTTCACTTGTTTCTTTCACCCTTTGCTTAGATTTCTTTTCATTCTTGGAGATGACACATTGGGCTAGCTGGGTCTTTGTGCTAAATCTCCATGGATATATTTGTTTTTGTTTTTGTTTTTTTTTTTTTTCTTTTATGGTATATGGAACTTGAAAGTTTTGCATTATTGAAAGAGTTAATGTATATATGCAGGTTAATGCAACACAGACTTTGGAAACAAATGACAAGGAATGTCACTTGCCTGGGTTACTGTACAGAAATTTCATTTTCCATTGATGTTTACTTCTACTTAAAAAGGGAGTAAAAACTGCTACCATGTAAGAATTCTGGGATTAATTACGTTCCAGGTAAAAGTAAGCAGACAATATGAATACAATAGGAAGAAAGATGAGAGATCCTGAAAAAGCAGGAAATTCAGGCTCAATTTCTCTTCTGCCTGTGAGGCACTGTTAATAAAGATATTGAGCCATATTAATTACACCACTCCTTTCAAAATGGTAAAAACCCCCTCACTTCTACATATTGTGTTTGGTTAATTTAAATCTACTTATTCATGGCCTATGACCTGTAACCTTACTAGTAGAACTTCCAGTATTTGAGGAAAGTTAAAAAAATCTGTTCATAGGACAGAAACCTTCCAAACATCCCCTCAGATCTACAGTGAATAAAAATTGTGTTTGTGGGTGATGGCAGCATGGCAGGACCTTTATATTCTTGGCAGAAAAGGGGTTAAAGGAAACAGGCTTTATTTTGGCTGTGTGGGGGTTCTGTTTCTCTCTGAATCTTTCTTCAAGTCTGTACAGGAACAAGAGAGCCTTGGTAGGAGAGTATTGTACCCTCCTGAAATGCTATGTAGCTACAGGAAAACTTTACAGCACAAACAAATTGGAGGCCTCACACAGCTCAGCAAGAGTGCCAGCTTTTCCTGATGTGGATCTGTAAATAGTTCTGTCAAACTTTTGTTATCCATAGCGGGAAATTCAAATTTCCCACATCCAACACTTTCATCTTCTGCCTTTATTTTTTACATTAAATATTCTCTTGAATTAAACAGCAAAAATAAATGCTACAACGTTAGCATGATTGTTACAGGTCTGTGAGAAAGCAAGCTGCAGACAATGTAAAATGAGGGGTTGGCAATTACTAAGATTTAAAAGAACACTCATGTATAACTTTGTTCAAGGGACCTGGAAAAAACAACTTCCATTTCAATGTGTAGTTTTGCTTTGCTTGATCTTAAAATGCCAATTTTTTTTTCCAAAGGCCGGGATTCTTCCTTCTAACAGGACAACCAGCTTTTCCTTATGGCAGTGTAGCATTTCGTGAAAGGAGGGAGACAATTGTCAAAGCAAAGGAGAAAGTTTTGTTTTCAGCGGTGAAGAGATGAATCAGAACAAGAAAAAAGAACGAAGGCAGAGGATAGTGGCGAGGTCTGAAATGAAGGCAATGTGATCTGAATGTTGATGAAGAGGCATTGACAAGATGAAAGATCTCTCTCTGTTGCGCTCTCGCTCCCTCATTTCCAGTGTGTAAAATCTGTCCTGTTGACACACTCCTGCGCTCTTTTTATAACACAAAACTGGAACAAACAGGATTCACAATCAGTGCTGGTGGCACAGCCCCTGTGAAATATAATTGCTAAGGGAAGGGCTTACTGCCTGCCACTTATTCTCCCCTGCTTTTTGAGACCCTTCAGTCCATGTAACTGGACTTTGTGAAGGTTTGGGGATGATTCTCTGAGTAATTTGGGCTGATTACAAGTACAGGAGGTCCATGAGGTACTCACAATCCACACCCACTCTCCAGGACATAGCGTGTAGTTAAATATTCAGGTATTTTACTTATATATAATTAAATTGTACTCATAATGTAACATAGTTCTGTGTTGGATTTCAGTACTCACAGGAAATCCTATTTTTAAAAACAAAACAACAAAAACAAGCAGACACGTTGCATTTGAAAATAGAATTTTGCCAAATTTAAAAAATAATTTAAAAAATTAATTTTAATGATAGATACATTGAGGTCAGCATAAGTTCCTTCTTCAACACATACATTGGGGAACGTGTGACTCTCCAGCCATCTAGCCATTGGTTTTGATGACAGCTCCTTTCAAAGAATCAGGGTCTTCAAATCAGTTGCTGAGTGCTCAGAACATTTGTTCTCCCAGAAAATACTTTTTCACACTATAGAACAGCCTATAGTGGCAGGTATGTATATAGCATGGGTCTAAATGAGTTGTCATATTGTTCTGTATGCAATATATAGACAACAGAATTGTGCCTTGAGATTAAAGAAAAAAAATTCTAAATTTTATGTTGTATTTAAGGTAGTACTGGCTTTATTGTCCTTCTGTATAATGACTCTTAAAACCAGTGCATAAGCAGTTTTTTGGTTTTTTCCTCTCTATAGTACAGCTGTAAGGACATTGTGATTTTTCTGGGATCAGTGAAGAAAATCAAGGAAGCCAAGGTCCTTTTTCAAATCTTTCACCCTTTAGTAAAAAGCTTGTTCACTTTTTTAGCTAATTTGCCTAAGAAGAGTAAAATTAAATTATACACTTATCTGAATTATATATAGGAGTCATGAAGTTTAGTTAGTTAATACTTACGTAGCTATTCATAAAGGTAAATTACGTTTTATTTTTGTTGAATATTTAACAGCAAGTAGTATGCAGAAGAGCTTCATTAGAATTTTTTAAAGGCACTTTTGGAAGGTTTCCCTGAAATTCAGTAGGTCTTGAATCCACTGATTTACTGAGATGCTTGAATCAAAGCAGGTTTGTTTTCATGATGTATATCTGTGTGTATACTGTTATTTCACCACTAAAAAAAAGGTTGTTTAAATTTGCCCGTGTGCAGTTACAGAAAATAAATATGACTTCAGAGGATGCAAAATTGCTAGGACATCTCAAACAAAATTGTTAGCTGGTAGGCAGTTGGCTGGAACATCAGACTTGTGGGTACTATAAAACGTCTGTAATCTTGCTTCCTGCTTTGCTGTGTTAGAGTCTCAGAAATCCAGGTTTGCTGCTGACAGTGACCACGTGGTAACATGGATTTCTGGAAATGCATTGAATCTGGAGTCCTCATCTTTTGAGGAATAAAATTCAAAATTAAGTATTCCACTGAGAAGCACAAATTTGCTCTGTAAGAAATGGTAACTTCTCAACCTCACCTTCATCTGCTTCTGTACAGTGTCACAGTACTGTCACTGCTGTCACTTAATCTGATCACACCCAGGCTGAGCAAAAGGCAAAAATTGCAAAAGAAGCTGATAATGTTAATTCAACACTAGTCTATTAGGATAATAAGGAAATTCCAATCTTTGTTGCCAACCATGTTATGAAGATAGGGAAAATACAGAGAAAAAAACAAACAAAATCATAAATCAGACCAAATTTCTTTGAAAACTCACATTTTCAGTTCTAAACAGAATACCTCACAGGCAGAAGGACAAATTCAAATATTAATGTTCAAAAGAAGACTGTCTTTGAATTATTTGCTGTTATGTTTTCTACATCAATTTATTTTATGGAAAATTAAAATTCCAACCAGGCTGAAAACACTTACTAGCAATACCCCATTAAAAGAAAAAGAAGTACCTAAATCACATGTGGAAAAATGCACATCTCTTTTATAACTACATGTATTATTAGGGTTTGATATTACAAGCTGTTAATAAGCAATGCATTTTCTCAGGAGACGGGTGTTTGGAATTCATGGGTCAATGAACACTCCATTTCCAATTTCCAGTAGTTTTACAATCTCTGGTCACTACTTTTACACTTTATCACACACATTTTCACACTGTGTACTAGGGGCATCTTCTTGCTGATACAGACAGATACAAGAGTGAATGATTTATAGTTGATTGAAGGATTGGAGATTGAGAGGGTTTTTTCAGGTAATTTGTTTCCCCTCTCCTGTTTCATTTCCCTGCAGTTCTTCCCCACAATGGCCTACCTCTCACATATTTATTTTGTGTGGCTTGACATTAAATTTAAAAAATTCCACTGAAAAAAATGACCAGTATGTAACTGTCAGGTTATTCTAGATCTGTGGCTTATGTCTGAATGTGTATTTATGAATTTTTAAAATGGAAATACTTATAGTAAAATCCCCAAAGATTGGAAAAAAAGCCAAAAACTTCCTGAAAACCTAGCACCAAACCAAACTTCAGCTCCTATACAAATCAAAATCTTGCTTTAGTGATTCAGCAATGATGGTAGTAGTTTCAAATGTTTCCACAAGAGTATATATATATATAAATAAAAAAGCAGTCCCTTAAGAGAAAAGTAAAATTTTTAAGCTAGTCTTTGGTTTTAAACAGAGGTCTGAATATCAGTAATGGCTGTGAAAACATTAATCTTTGTCAGAGGATCACAGATTTAATACTTATATTGGGTTTCAAAGATTTATCAATACTGGGGATCAATACTGGGACAACTTTGCAACCTATTGTAACAAATTAAAACAAATTTTCTGCCACTGCAGTTTGTGATGCTGACTCTGGTAATTAGGGCAGAACTAATCCTCCATAACTTTAGGCTTTCATCATCATGATCCTGAGCTCCAGACTACCTTTATAGGCATGGGGGAGAAACAGAAGCTGTTTTAGAATGGTTCAGATCGTTCTAGTGTAGACATCTTAAATGAATCTCACCTTTGAAGGATCTATTTCACTCTCTAAACTAGACAGGAAAGTGGATTAAAAGCTTGGAAATAGAAGGTATATGACAGACACCTAAGTCTGCGTGAGGCTATTTCTGTCATTTATATGTAAAGAGGATATAAAATAATAAGCAGAAGTGAATTTCTACATTTAGAAAGTACAACACTGCATTAAAAAAAAGAAGAGTAATATTTTGAAGGTTACAATAGTGTTTGCAAGTAAAATTTTAGTAAAATTTATGCAGATTAATAAAAAAAATTACCCTATCTTTGTGGCTGTGAATGCAATACAAGGATTCCAAGGGGTTGCTAAAAGATCCTGCTCTCTTGCAGAAATAGCTTTTTACATAGCTAGGAACATAGGAAAAAGTAAAACATTTTTTGTTGGGTTTTTGTGATGCTTTATAATAGCATTCTCACACAGACCTTCAATGACTTTCTCAAAATAGGAACTCAGTACTAATATCCTGAAATCTCTAAACACCTGAAGAGCAATTACAGAATTGTGACTAATAGCCATCAGTTCTAAAAATAAACCTGAAGGCCCTTTTTTGTAACCACAAATAGATCCCTTCTTATACGTTCTGCTTACACCTGACATAATGATCAAAGTCCTATAGGAGGAACCTCTTTATTTCTGTAGAAAGGAGAATAAAGTGAAGATTATAATAAAATTTCTAAGGAAACTCACTGTTGAAATGTGCTTCAGCATCTGTTGTGCTCTGTCAGTGATCATCAGTAAAACTCGAGTAAAAGATGTCACTTTTTTTTTTCCAGTGAATACTACATCTCCAAATGGAGGGAAACAACTGAAGTCACTCTCTTTTAAAAAAAAAAGCTGTTTAATATAGTTTCACTACCTGTGGCTAAGGATGTTAAAGCAATGGACGGTTTACATTAGAAATTAGATATTAAATATTACATATTTCTGGGTTTGTATGGGATTATTCCTTGGGGATTTCAACTCATTTCCCCTGAATTTGCAACTTAAGTTGTTTTAACTTTCATGAGAGATTTTAAATACTTATGTAACTATGTCAGAGAGGATAGAAAATAGACCCAGATCTGGAGAAAGACATATGCATCTCTTATGCTTACTTCCCAGGACATAATCAAAAAATGAACAGCTATTACTTTTCCTCAGGGTTATGCCACTTTAGCTAGTTTTTTAAATCACTCATAACCAGCTTAAATTTTTTCAGTCCTCTAAGAGGCAAGGTGGTGCAGTTTTCAATTGCTCAAGAGAACAAAATTGGAAAATTTCAACAGTAAGGAATATTTGTTAAATCACTTTTCCTTTTATCTCTTTTCCAGACTGGGCTTTGGTTTTTCTCCTATAACATTTTTTTAACTTCAAAGATTAATACTGCTTGATGTTATCAGGCAATAAATGTGTGACTTGGCTTTTAAGAATCTACACATATAAACAAGGAATGTTACCAGATTATATTTCCATAAGATGGCATCTAATGGCAACTATGGCTATTGTTTAATTGTGATGAAAGCAGCAATTTTTTGAAGCAGTTTTATTACTTGACATTATTAATTTTGACACTTGTATGTGTAATTTTTCCCTGCATCCCTATTTTCAGATGTTTTTACAGGTTAATATAAGAGGAAAGAAAATAGTTTTTAGGGGGAATGTCACCTTTGTCCACTAAAGCCAAAAGGAAAAAAAAAATCCTTAATTAAAAATCTTTCCCCAAATTTCTCTTCTTGCCAAAAGGACAGTGTGACATAGCATGAATAAATTCTTAACTAAGCTATAGTCTGCCAATAAAATTCCAATTTAATGGACACCAAAGCAAAAAGACATGAAAGCTAAGGTTGTAGCTCATTTGTTTTGTCAAGCAGTGGTTGAAAGTTCTTAAGATATTTGAATTGTAATCAATGTCTTTTTCT
>VZTB01015194.1:58349-87610 GCA_013397245.1 Thryothorus ludovicianus | reverse complement strand
CGCATTGTATAAACATCCAAAAATGCTCAGAATCTAACATCAGCTTTTGTTTATAATTCTCATTACAGGTTCTTTAGTCTAAAAAGACTCTTGACTTAGTAAAACTGAAAATAAAAGAAAAAGAATGCATATTGTTGTCAGAAAAAATGAAGAAAATCTTGCAGTTAGTGGATTGTGACATGCTAGCAAGGATACTTCTCTGTTGATTTTCTGTGTGTTTTTATTGGAACAGTGTGATTTATGTGGGGGGTTGTGGAAAAAAGGAGAAAATGTCATGGCTAAAATTTGTTTAAGAGATCAGGTACTTAAAATATTATTTCTGCTTAGTAGATAAACATGTTTTTGATGTGTGCTCTTTTCTGGTCCTTTCATTTCTCAAGTATTTTACTGAATATCCAAAATAACTTGAAGTTGGATAAAGGTTTGCTTTAAGACCATGTTTTTAGTCCAACTGGTAGATTTTTGCTGTATGAGGTTGTGCCAAGGGAGGTTTAGGTTGGGTATCAGGAAAAGGTTCTTCCTCCCAGGGTTGGTTGGGCCCTGGAACAGCTCCCCAGGGAAGTGTCACAGCACCAAACCCGAGTTCAAGAAGTGTTTGGACACAGGGTGTGACTCTTGGGATGTCCTGTGCAGGGCCAGGAGTTGGACTTTGATCCTTGTGGGATCAAATCCAACTCAGCACATTCTGTGATTTGTTTAATTTTAGACCATCTGTTCATATACTGGGCACTTAAATTTTATTTCTGAGAATAGAAATTCATAGGTGCTACTTAATAAGCCAATTTACTGGACATGCATTTTCCTTGTATCTTTAAGGGCAATCTAAGGTCATTAGTTTAGACTTTGGTGTTCGGTTTCATTGGCTATTCTGCCCCCTCTGATAAAGGAAACAATCACTCCTAAGTGATTTCCCTTAAAAAATCTCAGTGTTGCCCCCATGTTCCTAAGAACCTTTAACCAAAGCTCATTCCTACCTTTTTATGTGTTATGTTTCACTTCTTTGTTTCATTGGAAATTGTTGCCAGACCAACACTAAACCCAAGAATTAGTGACAGCATTAAGTGGCACCTTTAAAGTGAACATTAAAGTGTTCAAGGCCAGGTTTCCTGGGGCTCAGAGTAGCCTGCTCTGGTGACAGTTCTTCCTGCTCAGGGCAGGGAGTTGGAGGTCGATGATCTTTAAAGTTCCTTCCAACCCAAACCATTCCATTCCAAACTCTACCACTGTATAACAGCTGTAAAATTTGTCAGCCTAGTCTGAGGAAGTCCAGATTTATTACAAAAACCTTATTGTGGGTATATAGTGTCTCTGATGGTTTGTGATAGTGAAGACTCTTTCTGTAAATTACTTTGCCTTGATGATTTTTTTTCTCTCTTTTATAATATGTGCTGTTTCCTCTCTGCTCATCTTTCCCCATTTTTCACCACAACAGAATTTCTGGGTGTAAGAGAGCAAGAAGTGCACTGCTACAGAAATCCATCAACTAACTTGAACTTCTTTCATTGTGCATTATCCATTCATAATTCCCTCAGGTAAAATATATAAACTTCTAATTCTTTAACTCTTAAAAAAACCCAAATGGTTTCTAAAACTTTGGTTGTTAACTCCTTCCTGAGCAAATCTAAGTACAGAATGGGCTCCTGGAGGTCACCTTGTCCTCCACCTGCTCAAGCAGTGCCCCTTAGATCTGATTACCTGGGGCAGTGCAGAGAATTTTGAATATCTCCAATGATAGAGACTCCACAACCTCCCTCAAGCAACCTACTCCAGGGTTCAGTCACCCTCACAGGGTGATAGAATGATCACTACATGTCTAGAATGCTGAAGATTTGAATGTAACCTACTAAAAACATGTGGAGAATGTAATCAATTAATAAAGATGCATAGAATGGAATAATAACAACAAAAAAACCAATAATAATAGTAATAATAATAATAATAGAGCAGCCAATCCAATGCATACTTAAATAAATTAAACTTTACTCAAGATCAGTCATCTCTGGTATCTCATTGAGTGTTTATGTCATAGATAGCATTCTGCAAAAGTAACCATATTTGCCCTAATAAATTGCATAATTTAAGAAAAAAAAAAAAAAAGAAAATTAACCCAATATCTTTGTATATGTGTCCAGAAAGTCTACCTCACTGTCAGATTTAGCAGGCTGTAATTCAAATATTAACATATTCAAGTAAACTTATTTTCAAATATCAAGTTTGAGCATGTCAGTAAAATATTTTTTGGACTATCTGCAGCAAGCTCAAAACATATAGTCGTTAAATATTCTTATTGTACCTCATTTTGGAACCTCTTAAAGGTTCATACACCTTCACTATTTGTGTGAATAAATCACACAAAATGTCTTTTTGAGATTATAAAAGAGAAAGAAAATAAATATTTTATAATTAAAATCTTACAATTTCTTTTCACAATTACAGAATCTTCCAAATGTTCTTCATAAACCTTCTCCATGATTACAAAATGTAAAGTAATCTGTTTATTGAAGCATTAAAATTTCTCTGTTAAATCACATCAAGGTTTCTGTATTGGATTAGTTATTATAGACAAGAAAAACAGGTGCTATGGAAATGCAGCTCAGCCTCATCTTAAGCAGCACTGAAGTCCCAGCAATGCTCAGGGTCAGGAAAATGCTTCCCTTTGATGCTGGAATGTGCTTATTTTGCTCTCTCCTTTTACCTTCCTTGTTTCTTGCTGACCATTGAGTACAATGAGTTTTGATAAAAATAGGAGAGACTTCTTGTTGAATGCAGAGTTTTCATGGCATCTTCCCAACCTCTTTGTCTTATACATGGGAGAGAGAAAGGTGCACCTGTGTTGTCCTGGACTTGATGCTGAATTAGCTTTTCTCACTCTCTTGTTATCTCAACACCTTCTTAAGGTTAACATTTTGCCTGTAGCATGTGCACATTTACAGGACACTCTAAATGTGATGGAAGGATGTGGGAATGGGAAAAAAATAGTTCTCTTTAGTTCTAATAAAGTCCCCAGTACATGAATGAATGAGTAGTTTGCATAATTTTGCTTTACTTGATTTTTAGTAGGCATTGTTCTTGCAAAATGTTTTCAGAGTATCTCAAAAGTGAAAGAAATGAAAACAAAAATCACCACTTTATTATCTCTTTCTTACTCTCAAGACTTCATTAGGAACTGAAAATCTATTTTCAGTGGGTACAAACAACCTTACTTTTATATAGAACCTTTTATCTTTGGGGAAAAAAGTCCTTGAGAGTGAAGAAGAATACAAAACTTAAAACATTTCTTTAAAGTATCATTCTTTATGCTATATGAAATGTGTTATGTGATTGAAATTTTTCTAAAGGGAGGAAGATACTGAAGTACTGTCAATTTTTTTATTCAATTGGAAATAATGTGTTTTTCTACCTAAATGTTTCCGTAAATCCACTTGTCATCTTTGTATGTAGGTCTACATAAGCCAATTCTTTTTTATTACAGATGAGGAGAAAACGAATACTTGTTCTACTTGAGTATGTTTAATGGAATTAATTCCTCTAGTGCTTGATATAGTTTTGGGGGGAATCTGTTGTGTAGGCTGTTTAGCATAATTGAAATGGTATAGTGTTAATATTTGAAAAAAATGATAATAAAAACCAACATATTAAGACCATACCTATTACATTTCCCTTGGAAGTAGCATATTGGAAAATTGTTAAAGTGTCAAGGACAGGAAAACAATATTAAAACAAACAAACAAAAATAAAAAAGACAGAAAAAGTCTTGGGAACATCAATGAAGACCAAATCAAGAAATTTGTTACTGCTCAATATTCCAAACAATCTGAAATACTTATTTTCATGGTATAAGCAAAAAAGTCTGAAGTGCTAAGTCAGAGAGAGACTTGATTACTATATACTGAAAAAGCTTTTCCAATTTAAAAAGAGTGAGAACTGACTAAATGACAAACAATTCTAATGCTAAAAAACTCTTGCATACATGTTTAGTAGACCTGAAAAAAAGGGCTTTCTGTCCAAGAGGAAGGTTTTGGGGCTTCTTTTAAAATTATCTAAGCTAAACTTATAAAAAACATTCCTAACATTTCAATGTTAGGTTTAATGTGTTCCCTTGACACTAGGGTACAGTTAGTCAAAGTGAAGACTTTTAAATATTGCCTAGATTAAAACCTAATATGCAAGCAAGTGGCCAGCATAAAAATGTTTCAAATGCTTTTCAAAGAGTCATTTCAAATTCTCTGCATTTCCACTGCAGAGACTCATACAAAGAAGTAAGTCAACATAAAAAAATGCAAATAATTGAATCCTTTTGAGAAATTACTTTTTTCCCCAGGTTTGTGATCACTGGAGTTACTAGAAATTTATTTTTGGTTTTCAAAAGAGTTCAGATTTGGGCAATACTGCTCCACTGCCCATGGGTCTTTGTCACTTCAATGTAGAATTCTACTGCAGATAAAAGATGTAGAACTGCATTGGGAAGAAATTTTAAGTAGTTCTCTGTGGCTCCATTCTGCATCTCTAGTACACACTGATATACAATAATGCAGACTATTACTTGACTAAGAAAGCACATTCACTGGGAATAGATTAGAAAATTATGTGAAACCAAGTGGAAGAGAGCTATATAAAGAAATATTCACATAAGAGGTTACAAAGCACTAACTGCACAATTTTGGGAAGGCAGTCTTATGTTTAAAAATGTACTGCTGAATTTTCATATTGATTGTGAAAGATGCTAAATGCTTTTTCAAATCCATGCCATAATAGCTGTAACAGGATGTGGTTTCTAATATCAGTATGTCTGTTTGAATGCATTATTGCCACCATGTTTCTGTTCTCTGAAAGCCCCACACCAAAACTGCAAATAGTTTGATTGAAGCAAATAATTTAAAGTATAAATGATCTAATTGAAATGTTATATCCTCTCAAACTATGTCAAGATACATTCATAGAGTCCAATACTGCTGTGTCTCTGCTGAACAGGTACACAGGCACAGAGCAATGATAGCAAAGGTGTTACACCCTCCCTAGACAGATGTGTGTAGGCATTGACCATTGCCATTGGCTAACTCCCAGGTAAAAGGCAAATTGAGAGCCTCATTTATTCCATTTTGTGCATTCAGTCCTTTAGAGTTTAATTTGAGCTTATTTGATAAGGACCATCTCCACGTTCAAGGGTTCTTATCCTTTCATAAGGAAGTCTGCTTTTAATTCACAGTTTCTCTCACCCACCTTTGTGTGGCTTAAGCAGCAAAGGATGCTCATGGAAAGATACAGACATCTAAAGTGAATAACTTGAGACAGAGGACCCGAATTAATAATTCACATCATTTTGTGTCTTACTGATATTCAATCTTCAGAATTCTAATGAAGTCCAAGTTGTCGTCCAGAAACAAATACAACAAAACCCCCAGAGACTTTTTCCTGTGTGTTAAAAAAATACCCAAACACACAAAAACTCCTAATTCAATTTCATGTTCTACAGGGCCATAAGTCTTGGTTAAACAACTTTTAATGTAATTTACATGCAAATAAGCAAATAATCTGTCTCAATCTCCTAAACTAAGAAATAATATTAGCTATGTTCCTTCTAAATGTCATTAATCTAATCACCTTTGCAAAATTGAAATATTGTTTTTGTGTTTGGCTTTTAAACAGCCACACTAACTTTTTTTTCCCCCAGAGGATTTCCCATAATGAACCTGTATTTATTTTCTTTTGAAGGGCTTTCACTTGGTGGAGGTATGAGACACAAGCCTGCATTGTAATCCTCACTAATATATTTTATAGTCTTATTTACTTGTGTTTTGGAGAAGGTCTGAATCAGGAATGTTCTCTTTCCATGAGAGATGAACCCTGAATCACAAAATGCAGTTATACTTGTAAGTTCTCTCTTTGCCTTGTACCATCAGCTTTGCTTAAAGACTTTTACAAATGGCAGTCGTAACTGCACATCCCCTTCCTTCTTCTGTGCTTTGGCCTCTTGTTATCCCAACATTTCCAGAGAAATCTGTAAACCCCTTTCAGGTTCATTCTTTCTGTAGCAGATAAAAGTGGATCATTCTGTACTGATCACATTTGTACCTCCTGATCCCTTCATTACTGTGTCTGCCCTTACATTTTTGGCCAAGAATTTAAGAGAAATAGCTACTCTGATCATTGTTTAGATGGCATTTAAAAATAAAGGAAAAATAAACCCCTGCCTTTCAAGAGGATGTTCCAGGTTCTGAACCTGGCAACTTCATTTGAGTCAACTTGAATTATGGTGATTGAATGCAGCAGAGCATGCACTGGCAGAGGAAAGACACTGAAACATGACATTAGAAACAATCACTGAAGGTTTTGGGTGAATAAGTCAATGAAGCTGGTCCAATTTTATTTTAAGAACATCTCTTTTCTGATCCCCTGAAAGGCATCATCTTGCCTCTAATTCTTTGTAGAAATCAGACTTATTCACACTAAGATTTTCAGTTAGCTGCTAATGTTTTCATAACATTCTTTTTGCAACTTTTTTCCACACCAAGATTTTAAGGCAGAAAAAGGTTAAATTGGGATATTAGAAATAATGGTCCTGTTTTTAATTAAACACAAAACTGAATGTTGAAGCCCTTACAATATGTATTTTCAAGCAGGTAGTTTCTGAACAGAATTTGGCTTTATTCCTGTTTGTTGAAATGCTGAGCTCATAAACCATGAAACAATTAGTTGGACTACAAATTAACTAAGAATCTCTTTCCATTATTGCAGATAATTCTTAAATGCCATCTCAACTCGAACGAAATTGGCTGGTAGCAAACCTGTTGCAGACAGTGATAAACTATCTTTCAGCTTTTTGCCTTGCACAGTTAGGATTTAAGAAGCTGATTTGGCCAAGCCTGTTTAAAGCAATAACATCTTTTTTGCAGGTAAAACAGTACTTCATTCCACATTAGCAACAGCCTGTTTCACTGATTGTGAGGAGGAGAATACCAATGAGTTTTAAAAATACATTAGAAATGTTTTACTAGTCCTTAAAATAAAGCATTAAACTCGAGAGTTGCAATCTGCTCCCTTTCCAGAGTTCATTGGGATGGATGTTAAGAGGCTATTATTGTATGAAAAATGCTAATTCATGTGAATAGAGGTGATACACACAGGGTCTTTGTACCACTCTCACAAACAATAATTTGTTCAACATTTGGCAAGAACAGGAGCCTCTTCCCTCCATAAAGTGTTAATATTATTATGTTTTCATAATTAGATTAAAAAATCCATCAATAAATCCAACTTTTGTGTGGTCTGATACATATAGTTACATAGTTACATGCTAAAATGTTACTTATAAATCCAAAATCATTCCCTCTAATCCCCAGCCTCCCTGGTATTTTATCTCAAACCACATTTCTCACTGTGTGATTCAGTTTAAAAGGTGCAATGTTTAAATTGATTATTATGCACCTCTTTGCAAAATAAATTTCTACAATATTTAAAAGAGAAAAAGACAAAGAAGATACAGACTATTAATGTCTGAATTACTTTCAATTTGTACCTAGGACCCATGAGGCTGGATAGAAAAGCAAAGGTAGAAACTCTTTCTTCATGGTAGCTTTGAGAATCATGTCATCTGTAAATTAAAAGCTCAGGTATGAATTTAATTTTTACCAAAAGGGCAATATTGAGGATAGTCAGTGTACTGGATGTCAGAAATAAATATCAGACCTAATCTATCTCTCATAAATGTAAATGGAAAGCTTCCACTTTATTTTAGGAGGAGATCTATCAGGCCCATGCTGCTAATTTCATTTTAGCCTAGAGCAATATTGGCCTGAAAGTTACCCCTGAGCACTGCAGAGCTCTATTGTGCAGCTGTAGGAGCTCTGAGACTTGGATGCACATATTTTTATCCATTTTGACACAGATAAATTTATGATTAGTCTCATACAGAAAACAGATTATCTGTAGGCCTTAGAGACCGAAATTCTTTGTTATTCAGGGTTTTATCCCTTGGCAGGGAAATTTACTCCCCTTGTATTTGGCATTTGTCACCTCTTGGTCACGGATTTACCACAATTTTTATCTCTGATCTAGTGATTTTTATCTATGATTTTCATCTTCATCTATGCGTCTGACTTTGTCTTCAGTCTAGATGTCATTTTTTGTGACTAGGTAATGAAAGCTCAGCTGCCAGCTTTTATTAAAAGAAAATGCTATCTCATATGCATTCTAGTATCCTGCAGCAAAGCAGACTTTTATTTCAGAATCGCAGTAAGATGCACCCTTTTTCAGTCCATCTCTCTAAGTCACAGAAGTTTTCTATACTCCTTTCTGACAAAAAAGGGCAAAACTAAATGTACACCTTTAAGCAGTGCCTGCTGCTTTAAGAAAGTCTAAGCTAGCATTCAGTGAGGTTAAATCATGCAAAGTTTTAGTTATGGAGTTTAGTTTAGGTATTAATGAAATATGAGCTCAGTCAAAGAGGAAAAAACCTCAAATTACTTGATTTTGAAACCTTAATATTAAGCCAATAGGAAAAAACTGAATAAACCTAAAAAGAGAAAAATAAGAGGAAAGAAGACCACCTCCACAGGTGCTTCATCAAGGGAACTACCTCTTCAAAAATTATGTGATTAAGTCTCCTTTCAATCTAATCGGCATTCTTCTCACTCAGTATAATAATTCTATCACCTGATTTAACCTGCTTTGAACTGGGGAAGGATCAGGTCCATCTGTCCACACAAAAAGGTTTTGGCTGAAGACTAGAATATTTATTCAAAATGGAAAATAAAAATTAAAAATAACAGAAAAAAGTTCCTGTCTATCTCACATCACTAGGTGTTCTGCCATTAATATAGAATGTAAAGGATTTTCTTTCTGTTACAGAAAGGTGATCAAATGAAGCTTAACAGCCAGGTAAATAGACACACTTTCTGCTTTTTCTCCTGCTTTTGCAGGAGAAACAGGTGGAAGAATCTTCCTGAACTGAGCTCTGAAGGGGTTGCAGAGGGAAAACTTAATTTAGCAAAGCCAAAATGAATTGAGAATGAACTAGACTGGAACATGTCATCATCTGTAAAGGCTGAATCATATTTCCAGGCTCGTGCAGAAGGAGAAACTGACGTGTCTAGAAATTTTGTAGAAAACTTGAATGCATCAGTATGACTGTTGAAAGTCACTCCCTCCCTTGTGGTACCAAAGGGCTGCACGTCATGCTGATGCCTGTTGGTGACACAGATTCACATTCCTGTTTTACAGATGTAAAGGATCTGTAAACTCAGAAAACTTGCATTAGCAACTTCCACTCTTCTGCAAGAGCTTCTACACCACAGATTTCTGATAGCATAGTCTAGCAAATTTAGTCCTTTTGAAAGCAAAAGAAACAGTTTGGGGCAATATATTCCACCTTCTGATAAATTTGCCAAGTTGAGTTTTTTTTGTCTGCCTCAGTGGAGCTCTGATTAAATCAATTTGCTACATAAAGAGAGGAAGGGTCCTTGTCTCCTGCACTCAAGAGTAGCTCTGACTGAGTAGTACAGAGGAGATACTTTCCCTACTCCAGTCTTAATGTCTAATGCTCCTGCTTAAAGAGGAAAAAAAATTCTACTTTCCATATTCATTTCTGCACTTGATGATTTGCTTTCTCATTTTAGCAAAGCACAGAGAGCTCTCCTGATGAAAATCAGCCTAAATGAGACTGAATAAGTATAGTTGCCTGACAAACTGGTGAAGTTAGTTTAGTTTTTGTCAAAACTAAACTCAAAAAATCTATTCTGGCTGTCTGACTCAACAAATGACAGAAGTACATACTCAGATTTCTAAAATATCCATTGCAGTAGGCAGTGGTTACTACACGCCAACAAAAAGCATTGGTATGTTCAGCTAGGATACAGGAAGGCTAGATTCTCTTTCCATTTTTCCTTAATTATTCATATGTGGTTTTTTCTAATGAACAGGAGTTACCTTAAAAGACTTTTTGAAAGGCTATGGCCCCACAGAGTTCTCCACAGCTACTCATTTTTGTATGGATTAAAAGTGTTTATTGAAAAGATGCTTTTTCTGTTGTCAGAATGCCTAGTATAATGTAATTAAACTGGGAATTCAAAAGGAAAAGAATACCTTATGCCCCACAGTTTCAAAAATCTAATTCCAGTAAAATTTTTCAGCTGAGCCTTTTCGGCTCACTGAAGCCAGATTTACTAATAGATTCCAAGGAAGCATACGGGGTTTTAATAGCAGAAAACTGGAAATGAGTTAGCTGATACATGTTGTCCTGTGTTAATGTAACAACAAAGAATCGATCCCTGGAAGTCAGAAATGTTAGATTGTTGTAAAATGGATGAGGTTTTATACTGCTCCTTCTTTCTTTTTATTACTCCGTACTCATGCCATTGATCACTTTTGATGGTGCTCAAAGTTACATTTACAAGTGATGGCAGAGCAGCAACTCCACTGCAGGCTCTGTGTAAAAGAATGCAGTTCAAGTCAGCTATTGTTCCTTTTGTTTTCATCAGCTGTGGTAGAGGCTGAGACTAGGAAACCCTCCTCACTATGGATGGTTACTTGAAAGATCATGCATAATGAGTTTCAAAGCTAAAGTGGTCTTCAGCTGTTTTTGATTTCTGACTAGAATTCTAATAATTAATCTCCTGCCTTTTGAGTGCACTGGGTTACATGTTCTTACACTGATTGAACAACTTTTTGTCGTGTATTGGTTCGTTTAGGAATCTCAGAACAGTGCAACAGCAGAGAGGAAAAGGTCCTTTCAGCAGCTTCTATTTGGGACATACAAAACCTCTTATGAGTGAAATTGGCAGCTTGCATCTAATGCAAAATAATTGCATTTAACTATTACACTGAGAGCAACTGAAGACTTTGAAGATTTTTACTTCACATTGAATCAGAGTCAATTGCCACCATGAAAAATTGATCTGTAGATATTCTGTATTCATTCTTAAAACAAACATCTAAGCCTTATTTCTTGTTGGGTTACAAAGTAGAGATTTATGAGGTTGAGGAATCATTCACCTTTTTAAAGCTCAAATTTTTTAAAATTAGTATTATTAACATTTAAATGTAAATGTAGTTTTAAAAAACAATGCAATGTAGGTACACAAACCTGGAAAAACTGTGCTAATGCCATTTATTAAGAATAAAAGATATCTCTCAGGTTGGGGTAAACTTGTACATGTGCACACATATACTACTGAAAAAAAACATAATTTATCAGTTCAGGTAATGTTCAAAATATGTATTTTTTTCTACTACAAAACTGGTGCAAAAGTAAGAATTTTCTTCTAGGATAGATTGTCACAAAGTATTTCTCAGTAAACCCAAGTCAGGTTCTTCCAGTCTATTAAGTTGTGCAGGCTGAAGCTAAAAACCTAGCCCTTGCATGGAGTAACACTAAAAGTTTATAAAGGTAAACTTGGTGCTCTAATGCTGGCAACTTCAAAGGACTATGACATGACAGAATACTTATCAGATAGCTGAATGCTGCGCTGTCAACCCTTCCTCATCTCTGGAATCTGATGGTGTTATTGCTGATGGTTTTTGGTGGATTTCAGCTGCTCTCTGTGTTACAGAAGCTCTGAGTGATTCTGTTGCCTTAGTTTCTCAAATATCTTCCTGTTATATTAGTAACGACAGGGGAAAGACTGAGCCACGACAGCATTAGTTATCATTAGAATTGCATTGGAATATCATTAGCATTGTAGTCTGTGACTTTCAGGTTGTATTTAAAAAGTGCTTAAAAGCCAGTTTTCTTTTTTAGATCTGGTTTCTCCTGCAGTCCAACAGTTCCCAGCATCTAAAATCTTACACATAGAAATGTGGAAAAGAAAACAGTGCAGACCCAGTGCTTTTGCATTATATGTCTATGCAGCATATTCTCTATTGCTTAAAAAAATAAAATTTAAAAGAATATAATTTAATTCTCTATAGAATTAAAAGTGGAAGCTTTAAAAATGCTTTTCTTATCAAGTGAAAAAATCCTTTGTATTTCTATCACATAACAGATATCTTCAAATTTTCCCTTTAAATACTCTTAGAGCATTTTTTTACTGGTAGCACTGTGATCCTGCTACTGTCTCAAAAGTGAAATGGAATGTCCAAAAATGAATGGAAATTTCTCTCCTCTTCTGGAGAGCATTAAACATGCAATAGAATTCACTAAACCACATCTTCCTGGACTTTTTATTTTTTCCTTGTGGTTCTTTGTGTTAACTAGCAAATTTGTCTTCACATTCTAGGTCAGTGAGAGTCATTTTTGTTTTCTACAGTTGCAGCATCAGCCCAGTAGGTTGGTGGTTGGCAAAAGAAGCTGTCGTTAGATTCTTTTCTCCCTAGAGCAAAATTTATTCATTTTTCCTGGCTGCTTTAAATTATCTACAGACAATACTGCAAAGATTAACATATTATCAATAGACAATACCATAAGGATTAACATAACTTTTCCTCCAAAAGTACATTAATCTCTGACCTAAATCCTTCCTGAAGTTCACAAGTGGTGCTCACAATATGTGTGTGCAGATTGAGGGTATTTAGGAAATGTAAGTGATGTCAGACAGAAGGCAAAATACCTGATATTAGGCAAGGCCAATGATCAAAATGTGGTATTATTGTACAACTCTTTGCCTTTCTCAAATTCTTGTATCTTTACTGAACTCTTCTATGCTGTAGACAGGGAGTAAGTACACGTGCACTACTAACCTAAAACACCTCATATATACAATGGACAAAGCAAAGCATATCCCCATCTACAAAAGGCCTCATAAAGATCAGCTAAGTGGTATCTTCACCTTTAAATAGCATGGAGGTATCTTCTGAGGTCACGTCCTTCCACCCATCCCACAAAATGTTTTAGAAATTATAGCCCTGACTGTAACACATGGGTGAAAATAGGAAGTGCAAAGGTTTGCCTGTAGTACAAGAGTGCTTCTACCACCAGGCCCAAAAGTGAAGGAAAGGTAAAGGAAAGTGAAGGGAAGGAGCATGACTCCTAGGTTTTCTAAGGAAAGACTGTGAAGGTCAGACACAGAGACCCCACAAATACCCAGGGAACAGGGGGAGGACTTCTAGTAGCCTCATGAGTGAAAATCTTATCAGTGAAAATTACAGAACACTGAACCAGCTGTCCCTAAAACTGTCAAAAGGAGAAGGATAGAACCATTGAACCTTTATATATCCTACAAATATGAATCAGTGAAAGAAACTCTCTTTGCACCACCATGTAAACTAAAGAAGATTCCTGCCTATGGGATCCAGGTTGGAAGAGCATTTCAGGATCATGTAAAACCTTCTATGGCGTGTTTTAAAGATTGTTTGGGGGAAGGAAATACAAGGTGCATGAGAAACAAATATGAGAAAATAAAAGGAAAAGGACAGTTAAGGATCTAGTGATGCCCAAACAGGTTACTGGCAGCCCAGTTTATCCCACCTCTCACTGAATCCCATTTGCAATTGTTTTAAATGCGTGTGCACTCTGTGTTAGTGATCTGTGTGCATGACCACAGAAGAGCAGCAAGTTAGTTTGGCTGAGGGCTGTGAGGGGATGCCAAGTGCCAGTCTGCAAGAGAGCCATGAGGCTGAAAGGGCTGTGGGGCCCAGGCCAGCTGCTGCAGATGTGCAGCTCCAGGAACAGCAGCTGGCTGCAGTGCAAGTGAGAGACCACAGTCCTCTGTGTGAGTGTGCATTAGGCATTCTTGATTCAAAGTGAAGCAGAAGGCTTCAAGGACTCCAGTTTCTCTCAGGGTAGCAGTTAAATGAAGTCATTTGATATCAGATCCAGCAGCCAAATTTACTCTTAGACGCCACATGTCCGTCAAAACTGCTAGAAGGGATTTTTTCTCTCAGCTATTCTTTTGAGAATCTTATATGAACAATCAGATGGGGTGGGAGATACCCTCTGTGTCCCAAAATCCATTGGGTCTAGGTACCTCTAGCAATAACAAGCCTGTACAATTACATCAAAGAGGAGTGTTGGGGAAAACCAAAACTCCAGGCTTCCAGCTGATACAATGCCATCAATGTAATTATTCTACTTGAGGCACTGATTCAGAAATGCACTTAAATATACTGCAAAAATTAAGCAAAGGTTAAACTGGAATGTGCATTGAATCATAAAGGAAATATTAATCTTATAATGGTTTATGCATATATTTGTACTTGGGATGGACATCCAGCTTGGCTCCAGTAAACCTTCATCTGGTGTGTTATCTATCCTAAAATCCTTTAGGGTGTTAAATCTGGGATATTTTTCACATAGTAGTGATATATTTTCATCATAAAAAAAATGAATTGTACCTGAGTGATTTTTAGGTGCTACAGTTAAAACATCTGAGACAGTTCTCAGCTGCCAGGTCTGTTGTACTGTCTTACTGCCATTTGGAACCTTGCTGATATTTTTTAACAATAATTTTGATTTTATATTTTAAAAGGAATTTTTTGCTGTTCTTACGACTAAGAAATACTATCATATAAGTAAAGGTTAGATTTGGTAGAGCACCCGGGGCTTTCATATTAGCCTGATAAGATTGCTTACTTTCAGAGCATTTTTGAGTTTTGAATCTAAATGTTCAGGTCAGATATTCCAGTGCAATCATTGAGACTATGTATGCTTAAAGATGTGACACTTGATGCTTTGCCAAGGGAAATCCTTTTCTCCAAGGACCTTTCTGTGAAAGAAGTCTTGGTTTTGAGATTCAATATGTTAATATATAATTATATTAAAATCCAGTGATGATGTGGTTGCTATTTAGTTTTGGGGGGAAAAGGTATCTGAAGCTAGAAGCAAGATCTCTGTCATTTTTCAACAACCAGATCTAAAGTATAGATATTACCCCTCTCCAAATCATAACATACTACCAGAGTGTTGTGTCCTTTTTGGATGACAGAGGTTAACCACAGTGTTCTCACTCAACTCCTCTCCACCTGCACACACATTATATATATATATATATGTATATGTATATAAGTATGTATACACACACAAAAAAAATTTAAAATCAGACTATGTTTGAAGAAAAATATTACCTCTGCTAGTTCTTATGCAAAATACTCACATTACATTTCTGTATTTTATGTAGAGGCTGCTCAGATTGAAATAGGATGCTCTTTAACTTTGCAAAAAGCTAACAAATAGACACAGCTTGAAGTACATATCAATATAAAGAACATCTCATACTGATTACAAGATAAAATATCATCATTAAGAGGTAGGAGACCAGCATAGGAGTCAACTGATTAAAGCAAAAAGACAAAACAGTTCTAAGACATAATTGCTTTCAATTAATTTCCCAAAATGAGCAGAAGTCAGGAGAGGTGGACATTTGATAGAAACAATTCAGTAGCCTGGAGAATAGCCTTAATTAAATGGGTTTTTTCAATATTTTGTACTAGGGGGCAGGAGGAATAAGTTATTGCTTCTTACTCAACATCAAATAATTTCCAGGCATCTAATCTGTAGTAACAGAATTGTTCAATTTGCAATTGTGATATTACCTTGGCCTTTTGCAATTACCTCATTTTTTCAGACACAATGAATGCCTGCTATTCACATTAATACAGCATCTCAGAAAAGAAAAAAATAGGAAAATAAAATTTACCGGAGTATTTAATAACATAATGTCTTCATTAAGCAATAAAACCCATTCACGGCCATTTGGTCGGATTAGAAACAGTTCACTGGTGCAATTGCTATGATCAGCACTCAGGACACTCACCCAGGACTGTCCTTAGCTGATGGACTGCAGGAGTGCTAGAAGTCTGACAAACACATTGCTATCAAATCCATCTGCAGCAAGACAGCTCCTAAGCAAATTAATGTAACAGTTTGTGTTGTCATCTTCCACTCTTGCTTTTAAAGCTGCTCAGGGAAGAGGGGAAACATGCATATTCCTTTAGGTTAAAAGCAGTGTGATTTTAGGGACAGAGAAAAATGTATTTATTCTCCTGTCCTTTCTCATTCAATGCAGTGAAACTGTTTACAGTGAAGAAGCAGGATGGAGACACATAGATATGCCAATGTGAAAAAAATTAAATAAAAAGTATGATGATAAGTTTATCTTTTCCTCTGGAACTGTAGAATAACATATGCAGAATGCAGTGACAATGTCCAGAGTGAAAATTTCCACACAGAATGGCTTATCTGCTAAACAGAAATAAAATGTGCACTGCCTGGGTGTTCTTAAAATGCAGCTTATTTTCAACTTGACTGCGAATAGAGAAAGAAGTGTCACAAATTTTGTTTTGCTAGTTTTTCTTCACAGAAAAGAAGGTGAGAAGGAATTTGCTTTCTTTAAACAAAGGCTGTGCAGCTGTTTTATTATCAGAGGGTGAAACAGGGTTTGTTGCTCACCAACCCACTTTTCTGTGAGATACCTCTTGCCCTTTGCTTACAGTAGTAATAGCGGGTATTTAAAGATTATTACCTCTAAATAATTTCATAGTTATTAATCTGTGACATTAATATTCTTTGTATGTAATACTGATGCTATATAGCAATGAAGACCTATCAAACAATTTTGTCTGGCAGAAACTGTTATACCAGTTAATGGCTTAGTTAAAATTAGATCTTAAAGGACATTGGAAATTAAAACCAGGTAAACGTCCAGGTTATATTTAAGTCAAGATATATACCCTTTACTGTAAAAGTTTCAATTAAAGTTGGAGATTTAACCTCTGGAAATACAGCTCCATATGAACACTCCTCAACTCTTTGGGGATTTTTGTTCCAGTTCCTCATTTTGCTTATGTCAATTTCTACATTTAATAATCTAATTATATTTCCAGGATATCTTTTTTAGTTGTGTTCTTTTAAACTTAAAAAAAAGCTGAATTTTTACAATATTTTATTCTTAAAAATAAAGCTATACTCAGCAGTATATAGTTGTCCTCTAATATCATTTTAGATCTTGTTCTGTGGGATTAAATTTCTTTGTGCCTTGTGTACAGGGGCTCCAATGACTTTTCCATAACTTGTTAACTGATTGATAAATTTGGACTGGCCCTATTCTATAACTTTTACCATCATATGGATGGTGCTTAGACTTTCTGTATGCCAAAATATTTCTAACATCATCTTTATCATCTGAATTCTAAAACTGTTAGGTGTTTCTAACACCATCCTTTCTGTCATTCAAGCCTGTAATTGACTTTGTTTTTACCTGAACTTTACTTTTTTGAAATACATGTCCGTGTGATCTTTAAGAATTTTTGATCTGTTTCCCCTAAGACCTCCAACATATGAAATTTCTTCTTTATGTAATAAGTTTTGCTCTATTAGAACTGTTTTAAGTGTTTCTGGGGTCATGGACTCTCCTGTCCTTAACTTGCCTTTATGAAGTCTTTTTTTATAAGGTGTTGAAAAAGCCTCTCGTCTCCATAAGGCACCTGTTGAACGCCCATTTCTCTCCTGTCTCAGCACAGATTACCCTGAAACTGGAGTTCCCATGGCAGCTTTAGAAGATGTTTCTGATTTCACTCAGTATTCGGTTGAGACTGAATTTTGTCTGAATTACAGGCAAACAGGAACTTCTTGCACACTTTTCCTAATACACTATGTGCTCTTTAACCCCAAATAACAGCCTAAAGCTGCAATTCTCTTCAGGGCTGATATGTGCCACATCAGCCTTTGCCAAGTGCCAGGAGACCCATCCTGTCACTCACCTTACCTCACTACAATCCCAGCTCTAATGATTTGCATCTAAAGGCATCTGGAAAGACAAGAATGTGTTTTTCCATTAATGACTTCTAGGACCCATGAGATTAAGGAAGGAGAGGAATTGTATCATTGATTTTGTTTTTTCCTATTCAGTTGTGACCTTTAGTTCTGCCTCTCTTCTTTTAGATAAACTCTATGGATAGTACAAAAAAATAAACAAACAAACCAAACAAAAAACAAATCCCCAAACCAAACAGCAAACACTGTGCACTTGTCCTTAGAGATAAAGTTAGTGCTCTAGAAGCCTCTTTTGAGGCAGTAGGAGAGCTGCAAGATGTGTATGGACCCAGTTATTATTTTTATTAACACATCACTTCCCACTCTACTCTGCACTGGTGTGGCTCACCTTGAGTCCTGTGTGCAGTTTTGGTTACCACTAGATAAAAAAAGACATTCAGCTGTTAGAGAACATCCAAAGGAGGGCAATGGGGATGGTGAAGGGTCTGGAGGGGGAGCCATGTGAGAAGTGGCTGTGGTCCCTTGGTCTATTCAGCCTGGAGGAGGCTGAGGGGTGCCCTCACTGCAGTCACAGCTTCCTCAGGAGGGGAAGAGGAGAAACAGGCTCTGATCTCTGTTCTGGTGACAGGGACAGGACCCAAGGGAATGGCCTGAAGCTGTCCAGGGGAGAAGTAGAATATTAGGAAAAGGTTCTTCACCCAGAGGGTGAGTGAGCACTAGAACAGGCTCCCCAGAGAAGTGGTCACAGCACCAAGGCTGGCTGAGTTCAGGAAGCATTTGTAGAAAGCTCTTGGGCACATGGTGTGATTCTTGGGGTGCCCTGTGCAGGGCCATGAGTTGGATTCAATGATCCTGATGGTTCCCTTGTAATTTGGCATGTTCTGCAATTCTGTGATCACTGCACTGCTATCATTGTTTTACTATTTTATAAAGTACTTGCAACAAATTTCTGCTTCTTTGAATCAACTGAAAAAGAAGTCTTGGCTAGCAGAAGTCTGCTAGCAGAAGGCATTAGGCAGATTCTGAAAGGAGATTCCTCTCCAGAATCTTCACACTTCTTAGTGGACACAGGTTCTCTGCTCTTTTTTGTCTTTTTAGTGACACAGAGACAGTGGTGCAGAGCAGAAATACTCATCTTTGAAGCATATCTAAGGGCAAAAAACTGCTGAAATGTCTTTAGAAAAACTTGGGCACAGCAAAGGCAGTGCCAGGCCTGCTTCAGTGAGGTTCATGCCACCCAAAGGAGTAGTGAGTTAGTCCCTCCACCATGTCCCTCCTCTACCACCAGAAGTTGCTGGGGTAAGTTAAAGCAGGGGCCAAGCACAATGTCAGACAGATAGCGCCCGTGACTGGCCAATCACAATACAGCTGCTTTGAGAAGAAAAGTCACAATATCAAAAAAGGTTATAGGTATTTTTTTGTCCTGAAAGATGCAATCTCTGTTGTATTTAACCAAGAAAGTAATTTCTACCTAAAAACATAAAATTCAATATTTTGTTGCTATGGGAAAGAGTCTCCAAATTTTCAGTGTGTTTCATTCCCTAGATTCTTAAGGAGTTCTTAAAAATTCAGGTGTCTTCAATCCCAGAAATTTTTTTTGAAATTGAAGATTATCTTTGAGTTGAAGGCAATCTCTGCCCTATAATTCAAAATGGACTTTCAGTGGTCTCTTCTGTTCCCCAGGCTTTCTGTACCTATTCACCTTAATTGTCATAAGAGATTTTTCTGAATGTAATGCAGCAAGTGCTTTCTGACACATACTTGGAGAAAAAGAACTCCTAAATTATATTTAACTCTATTTCATAGCAATTTTCATGGCAATTGGCATTGTATAATGCATGAAAACACAGTTCATTGAGCTGAAGTCTAGTATTCAGTATGGTTCTGACATATATTTTATTATTAAAATGATTTTAAAATGTCCTTTGTGTATTTGTCTAACAGCTTTTTCACAGTGACAATCTGAGCTTCAGCACTGCAGTGGAAGCTGTGGCTGTGTGGAATCCTGCATGATATTTTTTCCCCTTGACCTCATCTTTCCTTATGTTTTCACTTAATACAAAATGACAAAGGAATTCCAAATTCCAACACAACATAACACATATTGTTTCTGTCTTCACAGGCCTTTCTTTTCCTCTTGAGAACTGAATAAAGAAGAGCCATAAAATGACTGACTTCAAGAAAAATTTCTTAGCTTCTGAATGCTGAATGTAGTGCATAAATAACTGAGGGTTTTTTTCCTGTATTGGGATTTGAAAGCTGGAGTGCTGACACAGGTATAATGTCAGGCTTGTGCAATGATTTTTAAATTTTGAAAGTATACTCACTGTACTGGGTGTGTGTATATATATATATATAAAGTAAAATAATCACTTTATTTTCCCAGGCTTCTGTCTTATCATGAAAATGAACACAATTGTTGTATTTTCAGGAGAGATATGCCAGTAAGGAAAAGGTACTTGGGAGTTTTGTGTGTGTTAAAGGAAATGGCCTCTCAGAGTTTTCCTTATACCTCAGCCTCCATTCCATATAGAACACTAAAGAAGATCATCTTTGGATATCAGACGGTGAGAGGAAAAAGTTTTTTTCATCTTTCCCTGCTGTCACTTGTTCTGCTGTGTATAGACATCTACCTTTCTGCGTGTTTTTAAGCTGAGGAGCTGCCTTACTTCCCTTCTTTTGGAAAATACTGTGACACTTTTGGTATGTCACAGTACTGGCCAACATTCAGATTCCAGACTCAGGGCAGAATTCTATGAAAGCAGCCTGTAGAAGATTTCCAGTGGTTTTATGTAATTATTTAATTGTATTTCCCACTCTCCTCAAAGCCTATGCCACGATATTCAGCAGCAGGAATTAAACTGAAAGTTTGGAATCTGGTAAAAGCTGTTGGATTTTTAGCAAGCTGATGAATCAGGTCCTTGAACACTGAATCTCAGTGTGTTTGCCTAGATCATAAGCAGCTCCTCTGGCTCCATTCCTAGACATGAGCTTTATTTTTCTGATCCCTTTATGACAATGGGACTCCAGGGCTGACTCCTGGGGCTTTTTTGTAGCACACCACCTTGCTTTCCTCAGCTCATTGTATTTAATGTTACTTATGTAGATTCCATCCGTGAGGATGTTCTAGATTTGTGGTTTAGGTACATGCTCACAACCTAAAAAGAATCCTAAATCATAATCACTTTCCCAGCATTAACTTTCTTGAGAGCTATTACAGCCTTTACATCCAAACCACTGATTTGAGTTGTATTCCTAAATAAAGGGTTTCTTCTCTTTTCTGAGATGAGCGATAACACATGGTAATACATGTCCACAGTACATAGGACTCAACTGTAAGCCAATGCCCCACATGCTGCTCTGTGACTCCAATACATAAGTAATTTTTGTGAGTAGTTTTCTCAGTCCAAAATACCTGCAATAATGTGAGCGTGATGTCACAGCTTAGCAGAATGTTGAAACAAAAGGAGGGCATATAATTGTGTGCTAAGATACCAGATACTGTTAGAGGACCTCATACAGCAAAGAGAAACAAAGCTGGTGCACATTTTTCCCCTATGCCTGAGGAGTTCATTGGCCACTAATGGTGAATTCTCTTTGTCTGGATCATGGCCAGGAATGGTCCAGAAGAGATCTAGTCCACTTCAGCCACAATTGTGCTTTGTGGATGTGTTAGAATTTAGGCTGTAGGGATGATCAGCCCACAGCATTCAGCTTGGTTTTGTTTCAAGTGTAGCCACTGAGCCTGTAACCTGCGTCAGTGCTGCACCATCTTCTGATGGCAGGTAGCTCCTCAGGCATCTGGACATGTGAGTCACTGCTCGGCCTGAGATCCAGGGCTTCCCAGTGTCCTCTGAAAGCACACTGTGGCCACTGCATGCCTGCAGGAAGAGTGGAGTTCCCTTCTGCAGAACAAAGTGTGAAGAGAGGAGTCAAGGTGCTAGACTTTGTCCCTGCCATGGGAGCAGACACACACCGGGTATGTCCCTAGAACCAACAGCACAAGAACACATCCAAGCCCAGAAGGGAAGGCACTGTCACAGTTAATCACTGCAAACTTGTGCAGACTTCGTTGCCCAAAGCTTCCTGGCTTACTCTGCCAGGCCCTTTGGGTCTGTGTCCTGTCATGCACATTTGTTTCCTTGTTTTGCCCTTGTGCATTTTCTAGTGTCATTTCCTCTCCCTATAGTGAAACCAAAGGAATAGCATCCCCTGCATTAAGCTGACTCATTACTTCAGAATCTTTCTACTGAACAATGTGTTATTCATTTATTTCTATTCACACCTGTGACACAAAATCAGAAAATCCTCAGAGATCTTCTGAGTTGCAGCATTATCTATAACATCAGTAAATTTCTCTAAGTTGCTAAAAGGTGTATTATCAAAAGCATTAACATTTCAAAAATTATTAAAGTTATTTCTGTACAGGTTGTGCGTGCTTAGTCTAACTACAAATGCCACAAGGTTCTTCACGAATCTTGGAAGGATGGGCCATTCCTCTGATTTTCTCTAATAAAATGTAAAGTTAAAATACTAAAACATTGCACGTTTAAATCCATCCCTGTGCCTGTGTTTTAATTTCTTTCATGTTTGGTGAAATAATTGTTTTGTTTACTCAAGACAATGTGAGCATGGTTCAGTGTCCCTCCCCATCTCTGACACCTGTGACTCAGACACCGCTGGCGTGTGACTCCTCTCAGGGACACATCCTTGAGAGCAGCCTTTTCCTGGCACCACACCATTCTTTCTGGATGAACAGTGCTGAACTGCAAGTGGATACTTTCAGAAGGGCTTATTTACTAAATTGTGGAACCTTAAAACTTCTCCATCATTTCATTTCACCAAAGACAGCTTAAACATTGTTTCTGACTGTACAACTGCTGAGCAGGAACTTTTAGAAGAACAACACTTTGTCTTTTCTCATCACAAAGTATGCTGTTGTACTACACACCGTCTCCAGCCAAGGATTTTTGTCTTCATTGTTTTGGGAATTTTTTCATATGAATAGTTTTTTTGGCTTGGCTGAGTACAATCTTTGTTGCCAAGCCCCAGGATGGCTGTCATTGTATCTCTCTGAAGATAAAAATTATAGCCATGCAACATGAGGAAACCTAAAGATATGGAAAAAGTTTTCTAGAATTTTTATTGATGACTAGCAAACAATATTTTCTGTAGTGGTGTAATTTTCTTTCTTTCTTATTGGATCATATAATACAATTTCCCCCAGAGATAATTATCCATAAAACGTTCTTTACTGATTAAAAAGAGCAGCAGTAACATGAAATCTTGAAATCAATTAGCACAGGATATTTACCAAATTGTATTCTTGATTCTAGAGTCCCCTTTTTCTTAATATTTGTCAGGGAAGAGAAAAAAGATATTAAGGTGAGTAATTCAAAACATTCCTTTTTTTCATGGAATGTCTTACACTGCCATGATAAATTTTGATGTACAGTTAGTAAACTAGAAATTATGTTTGATCAGCTATATGTCCAGCCAAAACAGCTCCCAATGGGTAATGCACTTTCCTGAAAAAGACAACATTTACAGGTACATCTATTTATTTACTTTAACATAGAAAATTGCTAGGTATTCAGTTACCTGTGTAGAGGGAACATGGAAGCAGTAACTCTGTCCAAATGAAAAACTGCAATTTTGAAAAGCAAGCTCTGGGTGGTATGGGTACTACTGGTAAATTAATTGACCAATACTTATATTGTGTAGTCAGCAAACTCTTATTAAAATTTTTAATGTGTCTGAGAGGCCGAACAAAGGCATTGACAGACTGAGAAATTAAGTGAATGAATCTTGTTAAAGTTTTCTCTGACTGGAAATTAAATGCCAAGTAAGTGAATGGAAATGTATGATGAAGAGGATTGAGAAGCAAAATTTATAAACAATTTGACTGTGTCTACATTTGTCATTCCAAAGACATTTCTTAGTATAGTTTTAACAGTACTAGAAGTGTTCAAAAAAATGTTCAAATAAACAAAAAAATCTTTCAAAGAAGAAAGACTTTTGCAGTATAAACAGATTATCTAAATTTTAGGCTTTCTGTATGCTGGACTATATTCTTAGCTGCCATACTTCATTGAGACAATAATCTTTGCTTATAAAAGTCATAGAATCCAATTTACTGACAGATAAAGGTGCAAATAATTACCAAAAATGCCTGTGTTGGCTGTGGGGCATCCCTAGGGTGTTGCTTAAGCTCCTGCTTCCAAACAGAACATGTTACAGTGTTTGTTGAGCATCAGCTTCTTCAGCACCCATTTGATCTGGGCACTATGACCTTCTCTAGCTCAGAGGCAGGAACTCAGATCTTTTTTTTGGTGTCAATTCCTTCATCTTCCATTATCAAAGCTGTGGGTGGGAGCCTTGCATAGTTAATGCAACCAACTCTTATTAACATTTCAGTCATGCTCAAGGCCAGAGGTATTTTTTACAGCCATTTCTTCACCAGCTGGACGAAGCATGGCATCTTCATTTCTCCTTCCCTTTAATGGCCTATTTATCACCTGTTTTCTGTAAGTATATTTTTCTGAAGTAGGCTAATTGCCATAACACTGTTATAACTGAATATGAGTTTTATGTGTCAACAGTATCTTTATTCTATTTTCTGTATTATTAATCCACTATTACTGTTTACATAGAAGAATGGATTGCATAGCTCTAAAATTCTGTCTGAACCTTCCAAATAGTCTCCATATACTTTCATGCTGTTTCTTCAAACATATTGTATAGTTGTTATTTATTCTCTTTACTCATATTTTCCTGATTGCAAACCTTTTATTGTGAGTATTTTTTTTCTTTAGATTTTCTAATCTGAGCCATGTTGAGTAAGAGGAAATTGTGACTTGTCTTGACTTCTGTTCAGTGACTGGGTAAGGAGGTACTAAACTGGGATTAGAAGCAGATATTTCAGAAGGAAGAATTATTTTACAGGGATATACTGACAAGCTGAAAGATCTGCAAACCATACAATGCATGACATTTAACAAAGAGAAATAATCCCAAGCAGCAGTAACAGCTGGGGGATGGATGTCTGGGATGTAAATATTTTGGAAAAGACCTAGAGGGCTGTGAGGAGCAAGCTGAACATGGGTCAGCTGTGAACCCTTGCAGCAAACTGATGCATGGATCAGTAAGAATATATACAGCTGGTGATAAGGTGTGATTATTTAGGCCAGAAATAGAGTGCTCAGTTTTGGTCACCCTCCTTTCAAAAGACATGAAAACCAGGATCACCAAGATGGGTGAACTATACATATGAGAAAAGTTGGGACCATCCAGCTTAGGGAAGAGAAAACTCAGGAGGGGGGATCTAATCACAGCCTTTCAATACCTCAAAAGTAGCAACAGAGAAAGAGAAGCTACTTCCTGAACAAGGATGCATGGGACAAGAGGCTGTGGACACAGGGACAAATTCTGTCTAGGTACACAAATTAAATTTTCAGGGTGAGAGCAATTAAACATTTGAATAAATTACATAGACAATTGGTGTGGTGTCCTTCACCAGAAATACTTGTACTTGTCTTGCTAGGGCCACAGATAATCTGATCTAAGATCCTGCTTTCACCAAACAACCAGACCAGGTGTTCTTCAAATATCCCTACTGTCCTGTTCTGTGATTCCAGAGCTCAGAGTAAAACTCTGGCAAAGAAGAGGTTTAAAGAATCTTTTAGGGCTTTTATCTATCAGGGGAGATGTCAGATAATCAGGATTAATGAATATTTTAAATGCTCAGAAACTTTTCCAGTCTGAATCACTCGTGTCTTGCTTGAGGCACCAGTCCTGGAAAAGGAAGGTTGCTATGTTTATTGGCAGCACAGTTTAAATGTAATTTTCTCTTGTCACACTGAGATAAAATAATTGCTTACACATTCCCTAGTAACAGTCTTTCCTGGCTAATTGTTTGGTTCTGTGCTAATTCTTTGGCAATGACAACAAGACCATATCCCCAATCTGTACAGTATGTAAAGCAATTTTAATCCAACAAACATATCAAGGGTGCTTCATTAGTTGCATTATTTTTCTGTCTTTATCACAATCATTGATTCAGAGTATTTGCATCCAGTTCTGGATGTGGCTGGCTCCTTGCTCAATTTAATGAACTGTATGTAAATACAAACCTAGCATTTTTTAAATTATGTAATTTAAATGCACTTCTCAGAGGGACAATATATTTTGGAAGAAATAAAATAGTAATTAAAAAATTATTTAAAAAAATCAAAATCTCTTTTATTCTGCTAAGTTTTTCTCCTAACAACTTGTATTTCACACTGTGAGTATTTTGGAAAAGTGCCTTTATTTTTCAAGTCAAGATTTTCTTTTTACGGTTTTTTTCCCTTTTACCATCTATTCTACTAATCACCTTTTACTACAAATGAAAAGGAAAGAAAAAAGAATCAACAAAAAAGCCTAAGAATCCATAAGCAATATAAGGGTGGAAACTAATCTTTTTTTCCTCATTTCAATAATTAAAGAAACTCTTAAAAAAAAAAAGTGCTACAGCAAAACAGGGAACAAGAATGAATCTATCTGGGTTAATAATTCTGTCACTAATTTTGATGGTGGCATAAAGGATGCATGTCAGATTTGCAGATAACATCAAACAGGAGGGAGTGGATATGCTCAAGGATTTCTGTGCAGAGGGATGAGTACACAAAGGCCTTGTGCAATTCAGCAGGGAATGCCAAGTCCCAGGGATGCAGGACCTTCAGGCTGGGGAGCTGCTCTGTGGGAAAGGCTCTGGGGCTCCAGCTGGCCCCAGTGGGACATGAGGCGGGGCTTGTGTCACCTGGCAGCTCCAGCACTCAGACTGAGGGAAGGCACCATCCCTCCACCTGGAGCCCGGCATCCACTGGGGTCTGCCTGTGAAAAACAGACTTTGGTCCACCAAGGCAAGCCTGGGGACCCTCGGGAGGGTCATTTTGGGAGCAGTGGCTCTGTGAGGAGGCGCCAGGGGAGCTGGGCTTGTTGTTGGAGGGTCCCAGCAGCCACCTGCCTCTATCCAGGCCAAGGATATCAGCATTTCTCAGCAGGATGAGGAACAGAGGGCAGGAAACACTGGAGGTCCAGGCTGGCCCAAGTAGTTAAGAAGTGAAAGATGTGGTCCTGATAGTTTGGGCAGTTTCCATCCTTGTAGATCTTTCAAGAGAAAGCCCAAGAAGCCTGGGCTGATCTCATTCCTAACAATGCTCTGAACACAGGCTTGGACAAGAAAGCTCTTGAAGCCTCTTCCCATCTGATTTAATCTGTAATTTTAAGATAGACAATTAAAAGGGACCATATGAATAAGTGGAAGAGAAGTGAATTTAAAACATTCTTATGTGCACATATGTCCCCACCTCATAAACAAATAGAAATTAATTTCTGCTTTAGTCTTTTAAAAACTTCAACAAAATAAATGGGACAAAAATGGGACTAAAAAGGTTGCTTTTTTTTTCCTTTAATTAAAACAATTTCTGGAGAAAAAAATGTTTCGTTCAGTTGTAGTTTCTGAGTGCTTACTAAAACCATTGAACATCTTATTGGATTCTTGTTTTGCAGTTAGATTAATACACATTGAGCTGATTATGAAAAACCTGTGACAGGATCAGACCCTTACAATTTGGTGCCTCTGCATGTTCTGGCTGTTTACCAGCTTCTTATTTTCTAAAAAAATAAGTAGCTTCTTTGAGAACTTTTACTGCCACGAATGCATTTACACAAAATGAAATTTTTAAATTTTTTTTGCAAGCAATTGTATTCATAAATCTCAGTGAACTAAATATTCTCAGTGAAGCAGAACAAGCTTCAGCTTTCCAAAATAAGCATGCTGAATCTTTGAATTAAGAGAGTTGTTTTTAATTTTAATCTTTTTTGTTTGCTACTTTGTTTGAATTATAGCATTCAGATCCCCTGTAGAAATTGATAATATTTAAAATTATTTCATAGATGTCATAGACTTTCATAGCTGGAAAACAAAAAAAATATCCAATTGAACAAAGGGTGTAGAAAATGCTCACAGTTTTGGGTGGTAAGCCTTGAGCTCATTCCGCTGTGGAGTGCATCAGGAATTGGAATGTTAGACAGATGGCATTGAAGTGATATCTTGATGATTATTTCTCACAAGCTTTTTAAATATTTCAAGTTTTTGAGGTTTTTGGAGGTGGGGGGTAGTTTGGGATTTTTTACAAAGTATGATTTTTGTGGAAACCACCCCTACTGAGTAATTTCCATGTAAATATCTAATTTCCACAATAGAAGCGTGGTACTCCTAAAACAATTGCCTGAAGATGTGGTAGCGCTTCCAATTTGTGCAGGGATTTCACACAGACTTCTATAGACATTTGAGCTCCTTCTTCTTTTCTTTCATATGAAAATTTCTTCCAAACATATCTCTTATTCTATATCATTTGTAAACAAGACTCTTCTAAAATCACTACATACCATCAAAAGCTAGAGAAATTGGAAAAGTGAATTTCCCAGTGGAACTCCTCAGATGTATGATTTCATATTGTTGCAATTTATCATACAAAGTCTTAGCATAAAATTCCACAGGATGATGTGAAATGACACTAGATTTCATTTAATAAAGGCCAATTTAGACTTATTGAAAGCTGTCCTGAGGCTTCTTGCAAATTCATGTATCTTCTTGTAAGTCTTATAATTTACATTTTCACTCTGCAAAAATCTATAACAAAAATTTTGAAAGAAAATATCTAATTTTTTTTGTGAGGATGGGATTTAAATTAATTTTCTAGTTCTGGCATTTGAGTTAGAGAGGAGTTGATCTTAATGCATAAAATAGAATATTGAAGGTTTTTAACACTACGTTTCATGTTGTATCTGTGGGTAAATATTGTATCTTTGCCAAAAATCTGATGGATTGCTTTTACCTTCACAAAAGTCAGTATTTCCTTTGAAAAAGTATCAAAAACCTTTAAAGAGAAAGAAATGTAAAATTATCTTATGTATCCAACAACACATTTTAAGACTCATAGAAGAAATAATGAGATATTAATTTATATTTGTACAATTAAGAAAGTATATTTTAAATCTTCAATTTTCCACACAATCACAGATGTCTGAGATTGGAAAACACCTTTGAGATCATCGAGTCCTACCTTTGGACTTGTCAACCAGACCATGGCACCAAGTGCCACGTCCACAGATGTTTCTTGAACACCTCCAGGGATGGTGACTCCACCACCTCCCTGGGCAGCCCATCCCAGTGTTTAACAGCCCTTTCTTAACAACCCTTTCCATTAAGCAATTCCTCCTGATGTCCAGCCAGAGCCCACCCTAGCATGGTTTGAGGCAGTTGTAGAGAGCAATGAGGTCCCCCTGTGCCTCCTTTTCCCCAGGCTGAGCACCCCCAGCTCCCTCAGCTGCTCCTCAGCAGATCTGTGCTCCAGACCCTTCCCCAGCCCTGCTGCCCTTCCCTGCACCCTCTCCAGCCCCTCAGTGCCTTTCTTGTACTGAGGGGCCCAAAACTGGACACAGGATTTGAGGTGTGGCCTCAGCAGTGCTGAGCACAGGGGGACAATCCCTGCCCTGGTCCTGCTGCCACACTATTGCTGACCCAGGCCAGGTGCCATTGGCCTTCCTGGCCCCTGGGCACACCTGGCTCATG